>MEJB01000018.1:2639768-2701831 GCA_001752375.1 Rhazya stricta
AATTATAGAAAATATAGGAAGGGTATATTAAGTAATCTAATCTAAAAATACATTCTTATTTTCTATAACATTAGTTTGCATGTATAGGTCTAAAATGACTTATAATGTGAATGAAGGGAGTAATACAAAAATATAAAATGTTATTAAATAAAAATGTCTATTCTAACCTTTTAAAATATTCTTGATTTTCTAAAAGTTGAATAATGTATGAGATTATAAAATAATTAATGTAGGATAAAATATGAAGAAATTCATTTAATATATTCTTGATTTTATAAAAAAGCAACTGATTTGAAGCAAAAGAATATAATCAAATGGACTATTATTGTTATATTATAGCCATGTCTCTACATTCAGTTTCTTATTTCGACGATCCCTCAGTATAAAAGGAAGGAGCCATCCACTTATTATTTTCTATGTCAAGATAAAAATATAACGAACTAATCAGAATTCAAGTTGATTGTATTTTGCCTCTATCTTCAAAAAAGACTATAAAATAATTCTCAATCTTGATCGTCGTGCGAGCCTCCCAATGGCGCCCGCTATGCCAAAAGYGAGAGAAACCTCTCCTTTTTGTTTTCCATCTTCACYCTCATTTAATTTTCAAAATAATACTATTCAACCTATAAAGTCATATATTTTCTATCATCTTATCTTTTTTTTTTCAATATAAAAGATAAATATACCACTTGAATAATAATTTTATATCAATGCATTGTTTCATTGATCGAAGTTCATAACAAGTTTTTCCATAAAAGAATTTGGACAATAGTTGAAAACATGGATATTTTAGTATGCTTTATTTTTTCTTGTTCCTCAAAGTTCCTTAATAACCTCACATAGGAAATTGAAGCATGATGACGGATCATTGCTAACTCGGACTGCCCTTCTCGAAATGGAGCACACACTGCTCATTTTGGATGAAGCAAACAGTACTAGCTCCTATTTTTTCCCTGTGGCTGTGCAAGAGAATGGTATTTGATCAATGAATTATTGCAACTCCTATTCCTAAGAGGTACCAACAAAATGTGGTTCCTTTTTTTTTTTTTTTTCAATTATCTGATATTCAAAATTACTCTGGATTGTAATCCGGACTCGATAATTATTTTGATTTTAATTACTCTAGATTATAATTGAGACTCGAGAAGAAATGATAAAGATAATAAAATCCTCCTACTAACGTGGTTTAAAATTTTATTTAAAGAATATCAAATACCTTAACGCTCATTACAACAATTAATGATAACGTAGGGAATTAAAACTCAGACATATACAGAAGACCCGTTATTCCTTAATTAAATTAATAATTAAAAATGAAATTATTAAGAAACCGTGTAATTGAGTAATAGTGGGTTGAACGGTCAAGATCATGCTGGTGCAAAAATCACTTTCACGTGTGCATACGTGATCCTTACCTGCCACCTTTACAAAAATCAATTAATAATCCCCACGGTAGATACACCTAATGCCACCCAATCAAATCTCCAAATTGCTTTACTCCATTTAAAAAAAAAAAGGGAAAAAAAGAAGAGATATTTCTTTGGCAGTTGAATTTTCACATAATACCATATATTAAATAGTCTATAAAGAGATAAAGGAATTTGATATCTTTCGAGTAACGTCCCGAATTTAAATTATTATAGAATTAGATAAACAATGTTAGAAGAGTTTTATTCTAGTACGAAATTCTTCAATTTCGAATTCGAAATAAYCAGAGCTAATAATTTGAATAGCAGATGACAAATAACAAACAAAAATATTTACAAAAGGTTGATTTACTGATACAATTTCCTATACATTTTGATGATACACCAATCAACGTAGCGAGAGAGCGTACGATAAGATTCGAAGCCCTRCAAATACTTAGATAGAGTAACCAAAAGTAATAATTCAAGTTTGTTTTTATTTTAACATTGATAATGAAATTCGTAGTTTATGAGGTGTAATGTCATGTCCTTACCAAAAAGAACAAAAAATGGAAAAATAACTCAAGAAACTCGCTCGAGGAATTGTACCCAAATAAGCTAAAAGAAGTAAGCACCAAATATAGTTATAATTCACTCGAGTCTTTATTAGTTTCATAKTACAAGAAAATCCCTAATATGTTTCTTTTCTTGCAAGAGCATTATAAGACATAATGTTCCTATACATTTGAATAGAACCACCTTATAATCAACACGCCAATATAATGTCTTTTTGCCATTATGCACAAGTAATCTTTTTGTGCCCAAAAATGTTTCTCTAAGGTTATGTCCTTTTCGAGTGGCTAATAAGTTATAATTTTAGGATATTCGATATTTTTTTTAAATTTGATTCGAATTGCACTTGAAAAATCCTTTTCGACATGATTCAGAATTGAACACTGAATCTCATTTTGATTATTTATTTTTTGATATTATCTCGTTAAAATAAATCAATAGATTAGGACATCAAATCACTTGGAGAGCCAACTTAAACCGTAAATTGCCTCTGCTGAGTTCTTTCCCAACAAAAATTTCTGTGTGTAAACTTGATGGGGGCCGACAAGGGCATGAGGCAGCTCACAGATTTTTAGTGGCTAATATTATAAATGCAAAGATGACCGGGAAACAGATGTGGCGTGTCGGTGCCGACACTAATTCTCACCGACAGAATTACCGGGTGTTCCAGGTGACAAACCCTGCCAAACTTAAATCTTAACCGGCAAGTGAAGGTCATACTGGGGTTGGGYATCTCACACGCAACTCCCATGCATCGCCTCGGTGACGGTGGCGGTAATTTTTTCCTCTGCGACTGCGTATTCTCAACGGTTTTCCGTTGCGCCCACATTTTCCAACCGTTAAAAATTTGACGTATGTTAAATGTCAGTACTAAATTAATATCGTCTTTAATTCAAGATAATGGACATTTAGTAAATAAATTATTAAATTGACTGGCTATTTCTTATTCATTCTCTACTTACTTTTAAACATTAAAATTTATTCATAGGCAAGTTAAATTAAATTATGAAGATTTTTTAATAAAAATATTGTATTTAATCTATGAAAAACCATTTTATTCAATAATTTTTAAAAATATAAATTAAGGAATTTTAAACTATATGTTTTACACTTTTGATCCACGAAATATATATTAATTATATTACGAATATAGTATTTTGATAATTTTATATTTCGTTTCTCTTRTATAGAAGTGTTATGGTTCAAATATAATATTTATGTTATATTAAATGCCAAATTTGAAATCGAGTAAATTCTCAATAATACAATTGACCGTTTTTAAAGTTTGAACATTGAGACATCAATTGATTAGAAAGTACGTTAAAAAATTCGATACTAAACGCTATAATATTTTTTAAAATATAAAAATGTACAAAAATGAAATACAAAATATTTTAAGATAAAAATATCGAAATTTTTTATCTTTCAATCATCAGACATGGTGACAACATGTGAGCTGGTTCGCAAAAATACTGAAAAATTTTAAAGCATGTGATTATGCCGCGTGATGTCTGATAATTTCTTACTTAGAATAATTATTAATTATTATTGTTAAAAGCTGAYAGTGACGTGGAAAATACTACTAACATTTGTAGATTATGGCGATCACCGTTATAGGCGCCGATTTGAAAGCGACGTTTTCATGTGAGAACAAATCTCATTTTTTTCTAAATTATTGTGAAAGAAAAATAACAAGCTTTGAATGTGGGCACGTGCCACGTGGGTTCTCAGTCAGCTTAGCTAAACGTGAGGAGGGAGGACAATGTTGGGAATTTTTATAAATTTATATTTTCGATGACTCTTTTGCCCAGTGTTTATATGTTGCTTGGAGGGGCTTTTTCGGAAAACTAATGCTTTCATCAATTTCAATTCAAAATAACTCAAAATTGAGAAGCGAGGGGGGGATTGCTTTCATTAATGTCTTCACTCAAGTGAACTATCGTATTGTCATCGTCAYTGGATGGCCCAATTAATAAAGCCCAAATTGTACGAGTCTAGTTCTATGATTATCTGTGAGATGGAATGGACCTTGACGTGTATACGTTTTTCATTTTTTGAGATTCTCGTAAAAGATAGAAGTCCAGATAGGGCAGCCTTTGGGCCCATAAGTAATTCTAAGATATGGTTTGGGACCAAAAAGGCCCAAGAGAATAAAGTAGACATTTATTTTGGGACAAAGATTATTATACACATTCATWTTAATAAGTTTGGGACTTCTAATCTCATAAGATTACCTATGCATCCAAATCAAAATAATTGATCCCATTGGGCAAAATGGAGTGTCTAAGCACTGAGTTTCACCATGAGGCCAGACAGCCAATTTGAACCAAACACTTCTGCAGAAAACYTATGTAAGATTCGAAAGTTCTTGTGATCAGCTTAATTCAGAATCAGTCAATCTCGCAGTCACCACAATGGCTCATATCTAGCAAAAACTTTCTTTAGTCATRTAACTAAAGAATCAGTAACAACATGATATATCTAGTAACTTTTGGGAAAAATGATATGCTATTGAAGGATAATGAMTATCAAGAATGTAATGCTTACAAATGGATTGCCCCAGACCGACACGTACTTGTAAATTTCAATGTCTGGGAGGAAAAGAAATACCTATACAATGTACTGCGGACTTGCTTGATTGCTTTCCTCTGCGTGTTCTGTGCTAGGTTCAGTATTTACGAATGAAGTGTGAGAGTCTAAAACTTAAAAATGGAAATCTTTAGCTGGTTATGGAGTCAGTCGCGACTGATTTGGACGCATCAAGATGATTAAGCCGACAAGTTCCCAAAAGAAACTCTGGGAGCTCTTCTGCTGTGTTAGCCTGCAAATATTTAGGATATTTCACATTTATGCTTTGCAACAACAATGTCCCAGGTACAAGTGTTCAAACTTCAACGTTCCCTAGTAATTGTTGTAGATTGGTTCATGGAAATATAGTTAATTTAACATCAAATCTTGAGCATGGGATGCATYGAAAATCAAGAAGCATATGTATGGAAATATGATAACAAGAAAATCCGTTATCTTGAGTATATTCCTCTTACCTGTATCACGAATGCCATTTCTATTACAAGATTGTTCAGGTAGCCAAGAACAAGGTTGACAACTCCCCTTGCCACTGTTGAYGAGCCAACATCGACACAAAGCTGAAATTTTGAACGTGCAAAATCAAGGACTCAAAATCTATACAACAATAAACGYGCAGTTGCCTTTTTAAACAGGATTGTCATGTATCTCACCTCCAGGTAGTTCTTTCCTCGATAGTAATGCACTTCAAGTTGTTGGCCGACCAAACAAGCYTTTTTTCCAACGCTTTGCTTCACTATCCATGATCCCTGGGAGAAATCATCAGTAGCCGGTGAGTTGCAAAAATTTGAAAATGTCGGGAGTCTAGCAAGTACTAAACGATTGAGATMATAAAGAACATGACATTGAGCCTGTTTAAAGTGATATGTAAAAGAGGGTCTTTTTCATCTCCTTTCAATCAAAGKTTAKCTTGCATCGCCARCTACCATACCTTAGAAATRTACGGTATGAGCTTAAATCTTGAATTCCTAAAAGCATCATCTCCATTGACAAATTGTTCTAGCAAAGGTGCTTTTTCCAAGGGAGTTTCCATCATGTAATACAGTGCCAGGCTGTATGTTGTTGTGCCCGGAACCTGATCATAATAACAATATCATCATCAAATAACTTGTAAAGTTTATCAGCGCATAAAACAAATAAAGCAAACTGCAAAAACCTGTATGTTAATGATGAAAAAAAATTCGTCTCYGCCCTGAGCTGCATATTTCTGCAAAATTTGGAAACARCTTGCATGAGATATTGTCACTCTTCAAGCTTTCTKAAAATYTGGTTTAGATGGAATGACTGTCCTGAAAATGAAAATAAAAAATAAAATGTAAMAAAAACCTGAACAATGCTTCCCGGACGACCWGCAAGATCATCTTCGCGCTGGTCAGATCTTATCCAATCTGCGCCCACCATTTGCATCAAACTGCCTTTTGCCTTAATCTGGTGAAAAGAGATAATTGTCACCCAGMAAAATAAGGAGGTTAGACAGATCCCATATGATACCATGCAAAACAAGAACAGCAGCCGTAGCAACACAACCACCATAAATTTTGTTCAGAAATCATGATGAAGGACAAAAATTACTCGAGCAATGCTGTGATGAACAATATGTGAACCAGTGTAAACCAGTTTTAGTGACATGAAAGCACRCAGATATCAAGGTGTGTTTCTTTCTGGCAAGTTAAAACACATCATAACTATACATTCCCTATCAGTTTGCAATAACAGGAACTTCGTTAACCACAGTCACCAATATAGTAACAAGTGACTGAAATGTKCACCCACACGTGCAAGGCAGAGAGAGAAAGAGGGAGATTTRTGTAGCACATAATGAAGTGTCTCATTCTACATCTTGCCATGTAATTCTGGAGATATTTAAGCTAATCCTTCCAAACATTTTAGGAACCAAAAAATTGGTGAAGCTACTCTTCTRACATCACTCTTCCACTTCCAATGCCATCAGAAGTCTATGGASAAGGATCAATTTGACTAGGGTGTAACTGGCAGTTGGAACTTTTGACATTTCAATATATTGCTTGACAGCATACATGCGCATGAGGTCCTAGACCCCCCCCCCCTCTGCGGTTCAATTGATAAGATCACATGCAGACACATGTTTGAAAATTTACTAATAGAAACTAATTTGGAAAACYGGCGTTCATGTACAAAACAGCATAACATGAAATAAGGTCTCAGCYGGCAGGTGATGAGATTGCTAAAATAAAAAAATTCCAAATCAATGAACTCTAGTACTCTTAGGAAATGATGTCATTTTATGCAACAAGTCATGACATTAAAGGTTCTAAATCCCCAGCACCCCCATATGGTGTGAGGTGTCTTAAATAATTTGAGAGAATTGAATTAACTCCAAAGTCCAGCTAAGGTCATGAGGTGATGCCAAATATCGAACAAGGATTAACAGTGGAAGGAACACCTTTTGATGGTCTTCCAAGTAATTACTACCACGAATTAGAAAGGATGAAGGATCTGCAGCTGCCCAACTGCAAGGCAAATTATGACTTTGATCTTTTTGAAGAGTGGCTCCGTAGCAGCAMGATACATTGTTTTCCCAAGCCATCTCTTGCAAGTCCACATAGCCCTTTTTCTGAACTGCGAAAAAAAATGGAAAAAGAAGGGGGATTCTAAGCTTTAGCTTGGTTRTATGAATAATTTGATAGATCACAGACCAAACTATCAGATCTATTGAAAATTGCAAATATGCATCGTTGGGACTAACCTGCTAGATCATGTAACTTTTTGACAAAATTTGCTGCTGATGATAGTTTTGTTGGATATGTCTCCTGCATGAGATGAAGAACCAATTCAACCYAGTTACACTTATTAKAAAGGAAAYATTACATTGAGGATAAATATGCAACCTTCAGAAAGCCATAAATGTCAAGTTCCTAACCACAATCMAATAGACAAATGCAACAGGGCATGAAGCATAGAGACAAGTGAAATCTTTGGTCACTTCAAAGTTATCTTGAAACAAATAAAARGAAAATAAAAAAGCTGCACACACTTYAATGTATTCTTGTAAATTGTTGTCCTTCTTTTCAAATGGACACRGAAAGCAACAACTTGCTTGAGCTTCCAAATGAGCATGAACTGTCAGAGATGAGGTATCAAAATACATTCTTACATAAATGTAGGAGAAATGATAAACGACAAAAAGAAGAAGAAGAAAAGAAGAAGAAGAAGAAGAGGAAGAAGAAGAAGAGGTAGAAAATAAAGTTCAGTAAAGTTCAAATCTAAATTTGCGGAAAATGTTCAAACAAACCAAATAGGGTAAAAGAACAAAGAGAAATTTGGACATTTCTTACACTACATCAAACCTCTTAATATTGTCCATTTTAGATGGGCCAATAAATCTGGTCTAAATGAATAGCTACATGGAAAATGTCTAAATCATGTAATTTTCTTACAGGAGAAGTAAATGAGGGATTATAAATGTTATAGAAAGATCATTTTTGCTTAAAGCTACATAATTTTAGTTTGATGATAAAACTTCATTATAGTWAATAAATTAATCAAACATCCAGTAAATAAGTCAAAAATCACAAAAAGATGAAAAAATGAGCAGAAAACCTTTCTGAATTTTACACTGTTCTRGTGGCAACTGAAATCCACCCTAAACAGCAATGTTTTATGCACTGTGAGTAAAGACTGTTACATTCCCCAATTCAACAGATCAGAAAAAAGCTATTTAGTATCCTCATAGTTCCTTTTCCCTGTGGCAAGACATATCCGAGGATTTTGCTAGACTAATCCTAGARCAGGAAAAAGTCAAAAAGCAAGATGCTAAAGACTATCATGATACCAATAAGGTAAGCARTCTGAAGCAAGGAAAACAAGGAAAAGAAAAAAGAAAGATGCTTGATTCCGCCGTTCAATAATAAATGAATCAATTAAAACAGACTAGTTCCACRATGCAGTCATCTTTCACAAAAGACAAAAKAATCACTGTTGGCTATGGAAAGAACAAAATGAAAGCAGATGGATTCGCTTGCATCACTTAGCAGAAAGATTCAGCGAAAACATCTTAGGATGGGACCAGAAAGTACCACACATTGCATTTCAGGGCTTGTGTTCAACCACCCATGCTCTGAATGGTCATCATCTGATGGCTCAGGAACATCAAAAAACTCATCTACAACATCATTTAGTCCTACAAGACTTGAAGATCCAGAAATTGGCCTATCTGTCTCATCATCCTCCTGATTCCTTTTTGCATCAACTTCTACTTTGATGTCCTCCTTTAGACTCCAAGATAAGCCAGTGTCTCCTGATAAAAATTCAGAGGAGTATTTTCCTCCCTTTGCTCTAAATAACTCTCTCAATGCTGCAGCACGAGTAGAATAGATACATTTGATTTAATCATTGTGCATTCATTTGAAGAGAGAGAGAGAGGTTGCTACATCTGAGAAAGTGCGAAAATTCTGCTCATGAGACGATACCTGCAACTCTTCCAAGCAAGTGGATAGTCATAGATCTTGTTGATGATTTCCTAAAATAGGATTTCCAGAAATTCCAATCAACAGCTAGCATGTGTTTTACAACTGATTCCTTACCATTTTTTACAGGAGATATCACATACCCACCACCTGTATGATTTGAAAAATATTGAAAAGTTATATTCATGAACATATGGAACCCCTAACCTATTCCCGGGATTGCCAAGTATAAAAAAACAAAGTCCTGTAAACGAAAACAGATTACATGAATAGCAAGATATGGAGGCGCTCTGCTATAATCCCAGGCATCATGAAGCATAAACTGCAGTATTCATGAATTATGATTTTTATATCCTCTCTCTTCCCACGTAGTACTTCATATTGCCGATATTTTTGGGGGAAGGTATCCAGCAGTGTAGCAAGCCTTCCGATAGCTTTATTTCAGTCCATGGCTCTAGACAGACATAACCCAATGGCATGCTAAATCAATAGAGACAAATGTCTAAATTTATCCTTTATGACTAGGCTAAATCAATGGAATACATCTAACAAGAAAGCACCTAAAGCAGTGACTTCTGGATTCCCTATTCTGTGGCCAAAGAATAGAATGGTGATAAGATCACAGCCCACAAGATATTCTARGAAGATGTTCTTATTGCATGCACATGCGTTACMCTAAAAATGAGTAGATCTCAAGCAACATGATGACCGGAATAAGTTCTATTTATCACTCRATATAACTAGAAAGTGGAGAACAATCCTGGAAGAAAGATTTAAGTTTTGCATCAGACAGAAGCTTCATTGGAAATTCTTGCAGCTTCCTGGTGTTCGAATCGTGCAAGAGGCATTTTTTTATCTTACTAACAATTTAGGTAACATGGCAATTAAACATGTCAACTGCAGGTTCACAGCGAAAGCGTGAAGCTTCTTAGTTGCTTCTCCTGATATATTCTTTGCCCCAAGAAAAGAAAAAGAAAGAAGAAAAAGAAAAAGTTAGCTATCTACTGAAGGTAGTGTTACATAGTTATTGTTGCTGCTGAGGTCTCATACATGATACAACAATTTACTGGTCTCAGAAAAGTACACACAGTACCAAGATTTGTTTCTCAAATATATAATTACAATAAAATATGGAATCCCCTAAAAAAAATGGATTTTCACTGGAAAATGGCTATTCTAACATGCTAAATAGTAAAAATGACACCAACTKSTTCAATATTATATGCTTTGATACTCTAATAGCTTCATGGGAGACAACTARAGTCAAATATGATTCAAAAGTTCAATGYTCTGCTRCTGTTCACAAAATATGGGAACAGCAAGAGAATTCTAAAATGGATATCTAGCTCAATATCTGCATTAAGTACTGGAAAATTAATATTGAATTTAACGAYACTATCAAACTACATGATGCATGGGCCATCTTTAAGGGGGAGAATTACTGCCCAGAAATTCTTTCTGTCTCTCTTCCTTTTGTTTTCCCAAATTCATATTGATATCATCAACGAAGAGGATTACCACACACAAAATGGTTGATACTTGCAGATTTTAAGGCATATTGCAGGTGCATATCATTCAAAAAGCAACACTCAGTTTACTTGGAAATAGTGATAATCAGCTATTCTGCTGGTAGGGAAAGGCAGTAACAACTTCCAAGTTTAAGCATACATTACTTTTAAGCCATGCTCGGGCATATCCAGGTTGTGGTGGACACTTGCTATGAACGACAGAATGATACAGAATTACTGCAAAAGAGCCAGTAGAAACGGAATAAGTAGATATTGTTGGCAGTAAAATCCAGTAGTAATTTTCTTCCTCAGATATGAATACCATATGTGCCATCATCTTCTCTTCTCCAGTAACGTCGCACSAGTATATCTCTTGGTTTCATCCCCCTATCAAGTGCAATCTGTTAAAGAAAGTAAYACATCGTGAATTTCGTCCTGCATTGACATTAAGACTTACCAGGGAAGCCAATGGCTATACAGTTGTACGTAAATTATCTCCGTATGACCATCGAGATGCTCAACCACACTGCCTCTGTGGAAACAAAAATCCCATCTGCCAATGCAAATGAAAAGAAGAAAATATAAATAACTAGTCCAATCTATATACAATAACAAAGCTTGAGAATAATATTACAGTCCCCAGGGCCCCAACCGACAAGAAAAGGAGAAAAACCAAATGCAGCATCCAGTAAATAGTGAGGGCAACATTTTCTTTAGAAAATAAATGCTCCATGAGGAAACAAAGGCCAACACTGTTCAAAATGAAGCTGAAATTAGTTATACTGCCATATTTTTCAGAATGTGAACTAAAGAAGTAGTCCTATTTAGCAATTCTACTCTTGTTTAAGTTATTCTACTTTCTTAATTGGAAAGACAGGAATAGATCTAAACCAGAATACCAACTGTTATCACCTTGCTAGTAGAATTGGAAAGTTTAATYAGCACTGACTATACCAACAGTATATGCCCAGAAAAAAATAATAAAATTGGTTTACTATTTGACCAAGTTTTTGAAATGTATTGATGTCATGAATCTGGCATATAGATCTATCATGGCAAAGTATGGTGTGCTGGATCCATATCAAATGATACACAGTAGCTTTTCGATCTTCCACCTCCTTGTGATCATTCTTATTTTTCTTTTGTAATTTCAAAAGAACTGGACATCTCTYAAAGACCATTTTTTGGACGAGAGAATAATGAAGTTAGCGCAATCGTCAACGGAGTAGCAGTTTCTTTAAGTTTTATGGCAAATTGGCGCTGAGAAGGACCTAGTCGCTGCTCTCAACCAGAAGTTACAAGAAGAAATTCAGAAACAAAGGGAAATTGCATGAGATTCAATATTAACCATAAAATAACTTCAGGCATATAAAACATCTTGCTTAGAAACAGAATGGCAGGGCRATCTCTATTCTATTTAACTTTCGCGGAACCAAAAGATGTGGAAATTTTAAAACCCCAAACACACCAATGGATTCTGAACAGCAAATAATTATTCTTTCCCAAATTTCCTAAAATAATTAGGATGCATACCATTTGAATTGGGAGACATGAATATTGTAGGCCATTTATAGTGTCCCAATTGATAAGATCACAAAAATTGCTATGCGAAATAGAAAGATAAAGAACATTTTAAATCTTACTCTGATCTTGAAGGACCAAGAGACATAAGTATGCGGAAAATAGCTTCTGAACATCCATCAACCACACCAACTGCCATTATTGCAGGGTTACTATCCCAAACCTGAAGATAGTATTCATATCTGTTAACAATCAACAGTGATAAGTGAGAACATTCAACAATTATTGGAGTTAAAAGAGTAACCAACCCTCCTGCCTGGATTCTGTTCTTTTGCTTCCTTAAAGAGCCTCARCCCTAAAAGATGACAAAATATTAAAACTGTACATTATGCACACAAGATTAGGTAAAAATCCTTGCCTACCATTTTGACAGCCAAAGATTTTCCAGGGTGAAGGTGCAATAACATCAGAGGTCATGGCATTTACATGCATAGACAATGAAGAGTTTCTATCAGCGATGGTTTTTTGAGCACTCCTCTTTGATACACTCAATCTGCAGAAGAATATTGATATAAATARTACAAAAAGATGCTGTCASCCTCCCTGAACAAATAAAAAGAAAAAGAAACTGGTAGAGGCAGGCAGAAATATGGAGCACAATAGCAAAGCCAAATTAAGAGAATAATTGTGATCTACAGTKCCGGYTTATTTGCCGAGAAATTATATTCCTTGAAGGAAAAATTAGGAAGATCAACAAATCAGCACAGGAGGTAAAACTAGAAGCAAATAACAGGTAAATCTAGAGGCTTCTGAAAGGTGAAAACATTCATTTATTGAAGCAATCTTGCCATCCASTGAACTGTTCTCACTTGCCGCTTTTGTTCCAGTGTCTTCTAAACTCCAGGATGTCAATAACCAATACAATAAATTACACAATAAGTTGCAAAAAAMGTTATAAAAAGGTCTAATATGATTGTCTTTACATAGACATGTCTCTAGAAGGCCACATTTATCCATGTATAACTTTGATTTGCAGTCAATTAGATGTTAGAGCCTTAAGAAAGCCAGATTTATCTGCATTTCATTGTGAGACTCGAACATCATACATGTCCTACTAATGAAGCTTTTGAATCACATTTCTATWTTTTCCTTTTTGGTTTTTAATGCACTGTCCCAAGGATTATTGAACCCAAAAAAAGGGGGGGGGGGGGGAAGAAAAAGGTACCTGAAGGGCTTCCACTTTCTTTCTGAAGAATCTCTTAAACTGGTTACTGGGTTCATTGCAACATATTGTAGAGAACGGATCCATTTAGCGGCTTCCTCTGAACTGCTTGCACCGAACTGTGAAAAAAAATGAATTTAATGGATCATGAACCAAATTTTATATCATGGAAATGGAATTCCTGTCATGAAACTCCAATATATAAGAACCTGGACRCACCTTCAGCTGATCATCATGATCTGAAGTATTATACAATGTGAAAATGAAGAACACCTGAAATTTGTGAGAAGAATATTATGTTAATGAACAAAAGAAAGAAACTGACTCCTTATTTTCCTCTGAGTACTAAAAAATGAGGGATTTAATGTACATACTCTTCTATGATGGCTCTCTCTTCCGTTGTCTATGACTCGGATGCAAGAGTCTATTATTGCACTTCTTACTGGCTCCTAAAACCAACAGGTCCRTAGGCATTATATTCAATGGGTAAGTTTAAATTTATTCAATTCATATCCACATCATTCATCAAAAGCTGAAATTTCAATAAACTATSYRGTCAAGCTGATAAATAACACACCAACATTGAGATAATCAAGAGAGAGRTTCTTGTCCAGTTAGAACCAGATGGCTAGGCATCAAAATATATTGAGACCATACAACAAGGAAAAGTTTTGTAATTTATATAGCAGTTATGATAAAGAACACAAATTTCGAAACAGGAAATTTGCCACAACCTACTGCCAAACAGGCAGGACACAGAYAGTTTGTGTAGTTGCCTGCAAATACGRTCMGTGCTCCAACCCACTTCTCTCATCATATCCAGWTCGAARTTTCACTATTTTGGTTATACCCTTTTTCAATTCAGAGGAGCCATTCACTGCATACCTAGTATACTTACTATRCTGGTTGGCTATAAATTTTAGGAACTCATTGACATKTTATAACTTGCAAATGAAGTAGTATCATTTAGCCATTAGTGTAGGCTGGAACAAATAGTTAAAATTCACTGCAAATGAAATTATAGAAGTATTCTCAGCCCTTGTGGATCAATCTTATCCTCTCCACACCTGAAGAAATAAAAATGGCAATCCTAACAGAAAAATATGCATATCACTTGCAAAAGTTCCWCCAAATTGATTAATGAAGCCTCTAGAGAAACCTGATGCCCAAAGAACTCTCTAAAAATAGCAACTCCCCCCTCCCCCAACCGAAATTCCACATATTCAGCATTTACGGAAGCAGTCTTACATAGAGTTTACTGAGTCATTTAATTTCCTATCCTCCATGGTCCTCTCTCTGATTTTGACATGCAARTTTCCCAAATGCAGAGAAAATCATAATCTAAATCTATCGGTAGCACTCATATTTTCAGGCAGTTCTCTKTCTTACTCAAGAAAGCATAGAACTCTAAGGATGCTCAAAATTGCATAATTATTTTAATGCAGACAGCATTACTAAAATCTGCTSACTAAGAACAGGAAATGGGAGGCAAAAACCTGAAAAGAGCAGGAAATTGCCAAATAATCTCTACTTGCTAAATGGGCTTTATAAAATGTTAAGTTAGAAAATTATAGAACAAACATCTGGAAAACCAGATAACATTGCCACTAAATATGCACACCTACATGTTCTCTCTCCCTTTCTTTTTTAGGCAAATATTTCATCTACTTTCTATTATGATTGTGTCCCAATAGGTTAATATTATAAAATGCTAATCTAAAATCAATTAATATTCAATATATAAGGTCCATATTCTATCGTGGTCATTTTTCAAGAACATCAGAAAAACGAAAGGCCGAACAGATTTGCAACACAACTGATCAAAGGCATGAAGAAACTGAAACTCAAAATATACACTAATAATGAAACCAGAAAATGAAGGAAATTCCTAAATCACGTTATGCAAATTTAGAAATCAATTTGAAACTTTAAACGAGGGAAACAAGAAATGGCGGCTCATTGAAAAGGAAACCCGAAATTTGTATTCACTAACACTTYCACACAGACATTTTATATGCGAAATGCATCTCTGCTAAGGCCTAGAAATCAATTCATGCATGATCCAGTATCAAAACAAACAACAATATGCGTATATGTATACTATGTACCTCTGCCACGGACGTAGGTATTGATTTGAAGCTCTTGAGGCAGTTTTCTTCAAGAATGAAGTATCTTTTACGTGAATACTGAAGACCAAACCGATTGAAACGAATCAGRTAAAGCCATCCCTCCATTTTGCCATCTCTTTCCGGGATTCCCATTTTTGGAGAAAACGAAAAAAGTCCCACCTTTGTCGATTTTCAAAAAAGCTTTCTTTTATATCTTTAAAATCATTAAGAAACGCTGAAACCTATTCAAGAAAATTTCTCGTTTTCCTCGAATTCTTGAAAAAAGGTTTCAAAAGTTGCACGGTATGTATTATTCATATATCAATGACTCATTCATATGATTATCAATGATATATGTGTATCTATATCTTTCAGTGCAGAAAATCGAAATGGGAAGGCAAGAAGAGAGATGATCCTCTGATTCCAAAGAATCAGAGGAATCTAATTACAGAATGCCAGTTCTTGCTTTGGAGTTTCTGAAACAATGCCAATCAACAATATTTATTTGTGTTTCTTTCCTCTGTGTTTGCTTCTCTTCTTCTCTTCTCCTTCCGTTAGAAACTAACTGATTGCCACGTTTATATGATGCACAGAACAWGGGTGGCAAATTTGTCTTTTAACAGTATGCCCATTGTCAAATTTTACACCATTTTACTCTCCATTTTCTCACCTAAAATAAAAAAAGAAAGGATGCCAAGAAAACAATCCCTGCACATTGAATATTCTTACTTTTTTAATATTTATAAATTTAGAAAATAAATAATGATAGTTGGACTGTTATATTTAACATTTTTATCTTCGTAATTCATCTCTTTCAGATCGTAAATTTGAGTCTCTATATTGCACGAGTTTTAAAACGATTTAACTTTTTAAAACTCATCATTCATAAAACTCGATTCTTAATAAAATTTAAAAAAACGAATACAAACTTTTAACTCGTCAAAAAAATTTACATACTAAATGAAGTTGAAAATTTGTAAGATTAAGCAACATGGGTTCATATGAAATAGAAGGATTTGATTCCATGATTCTACAACCATTAGGAAAATCTTGTTTTTTTTTTTAATACTGATTTGGTTAATTTCATTAAATTATAAAGTGATTGAACAATTTAAYAATTTTGTGACTTAAAAATTGTTTCTTGGAGTGAAAAGAAAGATGCCTTGTGGGTTTGATATTGTATTGAATTGTCCTAATCAAACACAACCATTAATTTTGCGCTTTAAAAAAATGTTTTTTGGGAATATCTTTTTGTCACCTTTTAAGCAAAGAAACTAAACAGGCTTGAGGGCTCGATGAGGATTTTATACTAAGGTATTGGGGCTGCGGAGTTGTCCAAGTGGATGGTGTCAATTTTTTTCTTTTAATATTCACGTCTGAATATTTTTAGATCGATTTAAATTAATTAAAAATAAGTATAAAAATATTCGTTAAAAATTGAACGAAATTAAAATTTTTACTGAATTAACATCGATTGATAAATATTTTAGAATGTCTAAATACGTTCAATTTCAATTATTTCTTTTTATAAACTGTAAGTTATAATGTCTATTAATTTAAATATTTGTTCATAATTTCAATTTCGTATAAATATATTTACTATTTTATTATAACTTTAATAATTATACACGGAATTCATTTGCTTTTAAGCGAACGCTAWGTTAGACATTGTTTTAATCCCCTCAAATCGACTCTCTTTCCTTCCTTTCTCTCCCTTCCCTTTCCAAAAAAATAAAAGAAAAAATCTAATCTCTCTTAAGACCTTTCTTTATCACCTGGTCAAACCTTAATCAGATATCTCTCTCTCTCTCTCTCTCTCTCTCTGCTTGCTCTCTCGTGACTCATTAATCATGCTACTAGAGACCAGAACCATAGTTCATTGGCTTTAATAGCCCCATGCTTAGGCAACTGCCCGACCTTGATAACCACTCCAACACGGGTAGATAGGGGGCAAAAAGGTCAATTGAGGATGTCATAACTTCTTTTGGTACTTACCCGGGAGGAAGAAACTGCTGGGACTTGAATTTAGTCTATCTTAGTTTTTTCTTTATTAATAATAAGCAAAAGACGATTAATATAACCACTTTTTTAAATGTTTTTTTTCCAGTACAGAATATCTGATCTGAGCCATGAGTATTCTACAATATTAAAAATTTACATAATCATTTACATGAATAACAATATAAAACAATTATTTTTTATTATTAGATTATAAAATGAACAGTGAATTTCATTTAACTTAATTTATATCAACGAGCGTACTTTGATAGGACCATTTAAATACGAGAGAAGTAATCAATTCTCCAATGGTGTCCTTCAATGAATTTACAGCTTTCAACTATTAAATTAACCATAAAGACAAGGCCTCCCAAGGTAGATTAGGCCAACTAGTAAATTATGATCTTATTGACCCTTRAGCATATCGAAATTGAATTCGAAAAATTCAGTAATCTGTCTAGCTGCAGTCATCATCAAAGTTCAACTTGGTGATAGCAACTTCATATAAGGTAACAACTTGTTTTTGGATTGAAATTTCTCATTTTCTATAATCATCATTAGGTTCCTAACCTGCCGTAATAGTGGTTGATTGATGCACTTAACCCTACACCACATCTCATAAGAATTTTAAAGAATACTACTTTTCTAGTATTCCTGTTGTTTTTATCCACTGCCTAACTTGATTGTGCTCTATAGTCAATCTTGGGGTTCCATCTTTGGTTATTTACCTGACCTATTTTTGATTGATTCCCTACTTCCCCCATCTATGTATTCCTCTGAGTCTCTCTCAAAGTCTAAGATACACCAACTTTATGTCTCCTATCTTAACGTTCTTATAGTTCGGTCTTGTTTTGTATGCARAAAGTTAAATAACTCAAATACTGATATAAGAATCTTTGCTCGTATGTTGATAAAGCCTTTCTAATAAAGAAACATGAAGGTGACATGAAATTGAAGAATAAGGCATCATAGGAGCAGCCATTTGTCTCCAAATCTAGTGACAGAAATAATACAAGACATAAAGTATGCAAGAACAACCAACCTCAATCATTATTAAAGGGGTTTTACCTGCTAATTGAACAATCCCAGTTATGAAAAGTGGTTTTGGTTGTGAACCCAATAAAACAATAATCTTGACGCCTCCAAKCCTCTTTTCAACATGTACAAGCTAAAATAAAGATAAGTTCAGAGGTCTTCTTTGTTCTTTATTATAGAAAGAGTTAGGGCCTCCCAATCAATATGTTACTGGTTGGACCCTGTCAAGTGCAGGGTTGATTCTCCTATATAAATAACATTGGCAGATGTAGCCAGGGAATTTCACTATCAATTGGTTGTTTAATAAACAAACATCCCTTGAGATAGTTGACATTTACCTAAGTTGTCTCCGAACTGTCTTCAAATGGGTTCATGAGATACACTTGCCTCAATAATAATTTACATATAATCCATCCTAATCAAGTGGGTTTTCAATCCAATGTTTTGCCCACAAGCTTTGTATCTGAGGAGGCAACATTCACAACTTTAGTGTACTAGACAGGTATATATATAGCATGTGCAAATGTAACCGAATTTATTTGAATTTCTTATTCTTCGACTGTATCAAATGTTTCATCACATACCGTCTATCCGAGTTCTGAAAACAGAGCAAAGTGTGCAGGGCCGTTTTGTCTCAGCAGCTGGACTAAAACGAAAACTTTCATTATCTTAATTTGTTTGGGGAATAAAAAATTCAACTAAAACTTTGGTTACATTGCCTTGCACGTTAAGGCAGAAAGCAAAGTACATTTGCTAAAGATCCAATTACTCTTCTTATTGAAGTTCGGCACGCCAAGCTAAATATCTGCAGACAGCAATCTTTGTATGGCTTCTATACTGCTGCTTGAGGACAGTTCAACAACCAACTACTAACAAAATCCTTCCCATGCATTACGAAGAGAGACCGTCTTAGAGCCCATCTCTCTCACCAAATGCTTGTGAAAACCATGCATTAAGGTCAAGTAAGTGTGTTCATGAATCCAATTTCTTGACACAATGAGCTCATATATAAAGAATATCAAGTGGATAAATAAGGGCTATGTATAATCTGTATAGGATAGAGAAATCTGTTCTCTCATTATTTGCTCACTTCCGTCGTCAAGATGAATGGTGCTCAAGCCAATTATGCAAACATCAGGCATTCCTCCTATCAAATTGAAAAGACCATGAAACTTTCATCCACAGGTCAAAGAAATTAATGCACACTGAAAACAAAGTATTCGATGCGAGGATTCTCCTTTGATGGCAGTAGACTAAGTTACAATATAGATGTCCGATTAACACAAAAATTGCCGCAGAAGGAAGTGAGTCTTTGTAGAAATTGCAAGTGGCTGTCAAATTCAAAGGTTTCTATCTTGCATCTTTTATGTTAACTAGGGTATACATAAAGTCTACTGAACAGGTCCAGCTGATTTTTCTTTTAGGGAGATAGGGGGGAGAAACCCTGCCGGAGTTTGGGGGGGGGGGGGGGGGTTGTGTTAATATGCTATTCAACACCAAAATTGTCTTCTACATTTGACCGCTTGYCTCATCAGCTACTGCAACCCTTGGATCATGTAAGGCACATTTGAGTATTRAGCTAAGCAAACCAAGAAGGCAAAATATCAGAGAAATATGTCCATAGAGCAACTAATATATGTTACTGTTAAGTTCAATATCATTAACCCATTACCATCAAAATGTCATTTGCGTATGGAGAGATCCATGTGAAGGTAAGCAATGCAGGCCATGAAGAAAAGGAAGAAGGCAGAAGTCAACATCAACGGCTCCGCAAGCATGAAAATTTGATTGAACTTGTAATAAACCTGCATAACCATGTTCAGGTTTGAAGTATGAAGCAGAAAAAGTATTGATACAGCAGAGTCGGAACCTATCTATGAGGAAAGAGAAAACACACTTCAGATACCTACCCAATTTTCCAATTTTGAGTTGTCATATTCTGTTTATGTCCATTAATCTATTAATACATATGGCCTTGAAAGGGGGCCTTGGGGGTGGGGGAGGTTGGTAATACTTAACAAGGGAGCTACACTACTAAGCAAGCTAGAGGCACAACTATGTAGTCCTCTTGTTCCGTGCAGAATATCAGGATTCTTGCTATTTGATTAATTTATTATAGCTTCTTATCAATCTTTTCGTTTCAAGAAAATGGTGCATGAGGTAAGGTAGGGTTGGGGAAGAATAGCTTATTATTAGCAGGTAAATGGAGAGAGAGAGAGAGAGAGAGCGACAGATTTATCATAGATCTTGTCAATTCAGGAATATTCTTCCAAGCAGCTTAATACTACCCAAAAATAATAATAATAATAATAATAACAACAAATAAAAAAGAAAAAAAAGAAAAAGAAGAGAGAGAGAACTGAAAAAATTAGTTTCAAATGATCACGTTAGCTGCCAATTAGTAGGAATAACCCAAATCTGGACTTTGTTCCCCTATTTTGATCCTGTTTTCGAAATATAATAAATGTGGATGCTAAGGGGGGAGATTAATTTTTGATAGGTAGCAGAGCCATCCAATACAATTCCAAAAGAATGAAGAATATATCAAAGAAGAYAACGAATCATCCTGAAGATATTACAATCTAGTTTTGAAATTCCTCCACAAGTTAGTCCAAGGGAGTGTCTCAGAAATTGTAATACTTTTCAACAGAAGTGGAAATCAGTAAGTAGATTATATAACTCATATAATACTAAAAGATCACCTGAAAAGGAGAGTTATGCTCAGGAACCACATTTCTCTTCTCCAAAACGACCACAGTCCTTCCAACTACRTCAAGGTATGAGTACTTCTTCTGCAAAGATGGTCTCGAAGGTACATTTCTTAATAATCAAAAATGCCAACAGAAATATCAATAGCACGTTTCAGTGTAATATATCTACTTAGAGTAGGCAGGGCCTCTCTACTTATGTAGATTTATGAATCGAACTACTTTTCAAGATAATAGTCTATTATCTTTAAGGAAAATAGGTATCTTGCAGAATGATTGGCATGTTAATAACATGTTCTAGTACAGTAAGTTAAAGAAGGTTGAGATAACACATCCTTGATCAGAAAGAATATCCAAATTTCCGGTACTATTAACTCAACCCAAAAGGATAACCGCTATTCGATCAAATAGAGGTTTGTTCTTCTCAGTGGCACTTTGCTCATCAGTACTTTTCAGATGAACAATAATACGGAACACTCAGGTTTGGCTAATTCTTCGATTTAGTTCTGCAATTCTCTTTATCTAATGATGCAATGCTCAAGAGTGCGAGGTTTTAGACAAGATTTACTTTTCATGATTGCTCCAAGAGCAAAATAAATTGGAAGCAAAAGAGGACCTTTCACCTACTGCTTCACAAAGTAGCAGGTTAAACACACAAGCCTGCATATGTTTATAATCACAAGGGTAGTTACATCGTACTAGACTAAAAAWGTTGATATGGTATTAACTATTTACCTCCAGTCTTTGTTCCACTTGGAAAGGCACAACCGCTGAAGATTCTTTTGATCCCTCTGGCAGCACCACCTGAATGTAACAATATCATCACCTGTATGTTTTATCAAAAACCAACATGGCACATAGAAATAAATGCTAGTAATTTAAACAGAAAACTTTAACATTCTTACGAACTTTTATGGTCAGCTTGTCCACAACAGTCTCAGCAAGAGGGCAAGCAAAACTGTAATTCAAATAGCGGGTACCATCAGTTGACCCAAATAGGAAATCCTGAACTGGAACCCCATATCCAATTACAAAGGTTGCTTTCCAGCCCCCAAATAGAGGATATCTTGGCTCTATTAACAGCTCTGACTGCAAAAGAAGTAAGAAGATAAGTCACATGCCACGAGGTCTACCATGTAACGTAAGGAAAGTTTTCTTGGAAATAAAGGTCTTGGAGTGTATGCTAAACACTGCTATTCATGTATGCTCTTAAGATAATATCCACAATGCAKATTACGGAAAGAGGACAAGAGGTATATCTGCTTTTGCAGTTGATCTTGACTCTATTTACCTAGGTCTCCTTATCTGCAGCTGCTTACCAGAATTTCTTCAACAGGTAAACAATTTCAACCTTTTACTTGCTTCCAGAAATAGCACATTTGCTGATAGGTTTTAATGCTGAAGCTCTAGGTTTACTTTCATTATGTTCCTATCACATTTTCTAGTGGCTATTTACTGAGTGATACATGGGACAAGAAAAGGAGTTCAGAAGAGCAAGTGGTGAGAAGGAAAGGGATGTTCATGTCAGACTTATTCTTGCTTGGATGGGGAATGGGGTGGGTATAAAGGTGATACGACAAAATTGGAGGTTTATTTCATCTTCTATTTATTTTCCAGTATAAAGGCATAACCTGTTGAGTCCAATATTACCCTTTGAATGTTCATGCATGAGCAGAGTCTGCCGTTTTCTGCAGGTACGTGGACCTTGATTTGGTTGGTTCTCGACATTTGTGGTCGAACGAAGCTCTTGGGCAAAATAAGTCATAAAAGACATTCATATATTTGGATGTTTCTGTATTTACCATACTAGGCCAATACTAGCTCTTGTATGTTACCATTTGTTCCATTTCTCCCTAGTACTTCATGTTATGAAGTGAGAACAGCATATTATTGTGTACATTTCAAAAACTCAAAACAGTTACTGTTCAACAATGAGCATGAAGGAACTATTCATAATGCCCTCAAACAACCAGATATTAGAAATTGCTAAACAACAAGAGCATTGATCTGACATCCATGGAGAGCTACACTTTATTCACATAAGTGAACCTATGGAACAGCATTTATACCAAAAATAGAACAATGAAATTAAAAGAAAAAGGAATAGATCTTGGGTGTATAGAGAAAAGGATACATGGAAACTTTCCTGAAGGATGATAAAAACTAAAACTATTCATCCCTGTCAGAGTTTTCCTGCATAAGCATGAGACCTATGCCACTAGATTTAATATAGTAAACCTCAATATAGCGAGTTCACTTTTAGAACCATTCAATGGGGTTGGCCTCATAATACAAATCAAAATTTAGAATTTTGCTGCCAAAAAGGAAGATTTAACTCAAAATTACCTCAGGAAGAGAGATTGGAGAAAGGAAGAAAGACAGGAGAAGTACCTTCCTAGAACCTACACGTAAACGGGACGACGAGATGTTGCCTATATTATCTCTGTAGTAGACAGAATGAACCCTTGGAGGTAGTTCTGCAAGAAGATGCTTAAAAGAAGATGTACCACTGAAAGATGGCCTAGATTGATATTCAACCCTGACAAAAGAAGCTTTACAAGATGAGGGTGCAAATAGATATCATGACTGCTGTCAACTTTCAGAAACAGAAAATTCCGTACAAATATCTAGAAGTAGCTCTTAAGTTTGTTTGCTATGTTCAACTAAGAAAAAATTTAGATTGGAAAATTAACTGACCTTGAGAAGCCGCCTTTTTGTTTAGCACCAGCATGTGCCAATTTATAATGCTCAGTTATCTGGAGATTTCCCCAGTGGGATATTTCAATTTCACGTACAAGCTCCTCAACAACAGCAAATGGATTATTATTCTCAAAATGAAGTATTACTGGAGAATATGAGTAAGGAGAGCGGTCCTCATATGGTCCATATCTTAGTTCCGTGCCAGTGCGGTCAGTTGGTTCCACTCTTGTGAATGATTCTACCCTATTACTTGGTGTCCTAAAAACAGTTTCCTGTTTCCTAATAGGATATGGTGACAGTATTATTGCACTGTCACGGTAATAAACTAACTGAGAATCTGACTGACTAATCTCTACAGGGAAAGGTTCAAGAGAATGAGTCAGTACATATAGTATTTCTAGCGTTACAGATTCACCGTTGTTTAATGAATTGACTAAAAGAACAGAGTAGAATTTAGTTCCATTTCGACCATCTTGCGTGGTGCTTGAGTTCACCTCAAGAGGTAAATATGATTTCTTCTTCTTCTTGCCAACCACAGCTCCTGCTTTTATCCATGCTAAATGATCAACTTCTGCGGGAGGAAAGGCAAGGACAACATTTGAAGCTGGAGATGCCCCCGTATTCTCAACCTGGATACCAACTACTGTATCAGCAAAACCAATCTTGTAGTTTTATMCGAAGGCATGGAAATGTATAGGCTCTGATTAGACTGAGTAATTTCACAAAAACTGGGTACCTGAATGATTAGAAAATAAAGGATCTTTTTTTTCTCCGAGAAAGCGACTACATACAAGAAATGCACATTGGAGGGTGCAATGAATGACTAAACTGGGATTGTTCTAATGTTCCGATTCCTAATATATGAGCAAAAAAATTGTAATCTCTAGAATCTTAAAGAGGGAATCTACATCTCATAATGTCCAATTATTCTTGTTTTAATTAGAAAAAATTAATTAAAAAAATCATAGAGAAAATGTTCAAAGGGACAACCATGAGATCAGATTTGCAAATCATCTAAATGTACAACCATGAGTCCACACCTCTATATCTGGATTGCCCCACTATAGAAAATATTAAAAATGAAATAATAATAGCTCAATTTCCAGTCTTTTGAATCAAAATTTCCATAAAACTTTAGYCAGTTCAGATAAATTATAAAAACCTCAATACCTTTTTATGTTTTCGGTATAGTTTACCAAACTTAACCACATTTTTGTTAAGCAACGTGATTTTACACCCCTACCTCCCCCCACCCCAAAAAAAAAAAAAAAAAAAAAAGAAAATCATGACAAATGACATATTATACCGATAGAGAATTGACCTCAAATAGGTATTAGATTGTGTAATGCTCTGTAGCTTCAGCCAAATCAGTAACATAACATGGAAACTAGAACCCTGACTACAGAGTTGCAATCAATCAGCAAATAACATAAATTCGAGACATCCTATTTTCAAAAGAATAAGCAACATAATATCAATAGGCACAATCAGCAACAGAAATCATATAATAAATATTTCCAAAATCGATACCTTGAGCGTCAAAGAAACCCTAATAATATGTGAACTCAAATCAACCTGCACAAATCGATCAAAATAATTTTTAAAAAAAAAGTCACTTCAAAATACTCAAATGTAGTATGTCTGTGACCACATTACAAAGAGAGATAAAAGAAACACCAAAATTATGAACAAAAACAATGAAATGTAAGTAAAAATCAAGAATCTCCATTTGCAAATATTGTTTAATGAGATGATAAGTGAACTACTCTGCGCTCGGAACTGATTATTTGAAGCTCCGGAGACGACGATCTAACGTGACTCGGAAAGTAGACTGACAAAAAAACTGCGAAAATTAAGCATAGTCGAAGTTTGGCCACCAAATTCTCCATTGCTCTGCCTTCACTCCCTGAGGACTGCAGTAGAACTTCCTCCAAGYTTCRCAATAAGCAGAGAGCAGTGGACTTTGACTTAGAGTCTTTGTGGGCTAGAGATATTTGGGCTTAAAATATTTGATTGGGCTTGCTCAGGATGGGCCTGACGAAATTCTACTTGTGGATCATGAGCACAAGGTTTTCGTCTGATTTCACCTGAGTTATACACTATTGCCGGGWATTCCAGATTCACAGCAAGGAATAAATACCGCCATCAGTCTCCCGTYAAGGGCAAACAACCATCAGGTATTCCGTCGAATTCTGCTCCGTAGTCCAACGAAATCTCCATAGTTTCCCAKAGATCATCAACCGCCTGTTCTGAAAATATTACCTTCTGGTACATGAAGTGACACCAGTGCTATTTTACCTCAYGATTAATGCATTCACCAAGAAGAACAGTTAAATATCATAGTTGTTTCTCAATTTCTTTCTTCTTTGATACTAATTTTTCAATGATTGCTCGAAGTTGAACCAGTTCTTCYTTTTGGGAATATTTCTTCTCATTTTATTGTTTTAAAGGGCATATTTACTTGGAAGGTCAAGCTTATTATATATCTTTTGTTCAGAAAAGAACCTGAGAAGCTGTAGTTGTGATGAAGAAGGCATATACATCTGTAAGTTTAGGCTTTTTTGGAGTACACATGAAAGAAGTTGTGGCTCAAAATTTTACTAAAGCTAGGGATTAGTAGGTTTCAGTATATTATAATATTTTATTGCTGAGAACAGCTAAATCTATCTTTCTTGATGAATAGGGCTCACTTACATTGTCTGTTTCATCAAATGTCCTATTGTGCTTTGTTCATTTTAAGATAACACTTGGAGGAGAGAAAATATGAATGTGAATGTAAAGCTCAGGAAGTTATTTATTTATGATAATTGACATGTGTAGCTAAATCAATACCTTGTGATGTAGGGCATTCTTATGATATGTGCTGATGACAAGTGTTCAAACTACTATGGAGCAATCTAAGAAAGTTAGTAAGTCTACAGCTTCCTCTGCTGCCAAGATGCAGAATTCAYCTTCACAGTTCAAAAGATTTGGCAGGACATCTCCGTTTATAAGATATGGACTTCCAATGATCTCGCTCACTGTGCTGGGGACATTAGGTCTTGGCCATCTGCTTCAAGGAAGGTTAATCTTATCATCCAATTATCCATCTTACATACAATTACATTCTAGGATCGACAGTTGGGTGGCCAATTGAATTTGAGCTGATGCATTGTTTGCTTTCTGACTTTTCCTCTTTATTATATTATTTGCAGCATGAACTSTTGTATTAGATTCAGGATGTTGACGTTGAATTGGTGCTTGCCTAGGATGTCATCACATAAAACACCACATTACCATTTTCTTTTGGCAGGTTTATTGATTTTRATGAGTACATGGCTTAGTTATGCATTCAAGACTACCTCCTCCCAAGGCTATTAGATAAATGTGGCTGGCTTTTTTTGGACCTTCTTAGTAACTCTATTGAAGTATTATAGATGTCACCCTTTAGACCCTTGTATTGTCATAATTTCTCTTATCAGTCTTTGTCCATCCAAGCTTCTTCTTAAGTTTCTATTTTGTGCAGTAGATGGAATATTGTCTGCATGGAGATATATTGCAAGAGGCCTCAAAATGTGTTTTTTTAAGGACATGTGTAAAGCATGCCATTCTAGATAATTATGGTGGGGAGAATTAAGAAGGCCACAAAATTGTGAATTGTCCCCGCGGGTGGGGAAATTGAATGATTGACAGATTGAGTTTTAGTTATATGGTTTATCAGTGCTATATCGCATCTGTTTCACATTATAGGCGTTCACTGTGTTCTGGCGGGTTTTATGGATCCTTTAGCTGGTATTTTTCTGTGGATGTTGTCAGAAACACCCATGCCTCTTTCGGCTCTAATGATGGCTTTCATTATCAGCTAAAATATACATAAAATTTCCAAACCCAAGTATAAACTAAAGAAGGCTTGCTTTCTTCAGTTCAGCAAGGATATTGCTAAAGTGAAGGATGATCAGGAATGGGAAATTATTGAGGCAAAAAAAGCTCTTTCAAGAACAGGGCCAGTTGATGCATATAAGCCTAAAAAGATTTCGCTGGAAGAAGAGCTGAAGGTATATAAACGCAGCATGCGAATACCATGGCATTTGATTTCGAGGCTCACCTATATGTTTTTCTCTTTTGCAGGCTATGCAAGAGAAGATTGACATCAACAACTATGAGTACAAGAAGCTCCCTAAGCCCAAGGAGGGAAATTGAATGAAACCAGTTACTAATTGGAATGTTTGTTCAAGTTTTGCGGACTGTAGATTGTCTTGAACTGTAAGAATAGTATGTTGTTTTGTTCAGTGATCCTAATTTACTATGTGCTTTGAGAAAATAAAAGGTTAGTTGTCTTTACTCTTTAGACCTTGTGAGTTTTGTTAACATTTTGCATGCTGCTATATAGAAATCGTAGTCAAATTCCCCTCTTGGTTTGTTATCATGTGGTATTACTTTTACTTGCCTTCATTGATGTGGTTCACTTGTTTCGAGAACTCTGAGGGATGAATAATCAATAATCAGTAGCCAAGCTTGTTTCGACTTATAAGCACACAAGTCAATGGGAATAATGGAGAAAGAAAAGTTCTTTTTCCTTTTCCTCGTCATAAGGTGGAATTGAAAAGAAAGAAATGAAGAGAAAAGCTATTTWACCTTACAAAATATGAATTTGCCGACAAAGTTTGAAACAAAGTGATTTCCCGTTCAACTTCCAAGGATTATCCTTGTAAATCAGATTAATGATTTAGCATAAGATTGTTAAAGATTGACAGTTTTTCATCGGAGTCCATACTTTAGTGCCTATGGTTTTGCCATTTGAAGTTGTAGGAAAATCTTAATTGAAGAAATCTTAAAGTTGCAAACTGATGGAGAAGAAAACCAACATCTAAAGGTGAAGCGGGCTTCATTAGCTGATACTAAAATTAGGAGGACAACACATTTGGAAAGATTTATAGCCTACAAAATTTCACAAGGTAAATTCTAGCCCTGCAGCCCATAAGAGATTAGAATTTCACCTTAATGAGTAATGACGTGGCGATCTAGGCACTGTCTCTAAAGGAGACTCAATAAAATAAACATGCAAACAAGTTCATCTGGCTTTTACCCTTTTTGCATCTTTTTCTGGTGAAATCGCACACGTGAATAGACATATATGTAAGAGATGCGCATACATGGAAAGGTAGGAGTGCATAGACATGTACATGGAAAGACAGGAGTCAACGGCTAGATATAGCCATTGTGTTTGCTTTTCATGGGGGGTCAATTT
This sequence comes from Rhazya stricta, assembly GCA_001752375.1. Lineage (NCBI taxonomy): Eukaryota > Viridiplantae > Streptophyta > Magnoliopsida > Gentianales > Apocynaceae > Rhazya > Rhazya stricta. The sequence continues at coordinate 2,668,806 of MEJB01000018.1, forward strand.
TGAGTGTCAAAAAGGTCAAAGGTAAAAGGGCCTTATCAGAATAACTTTTCTTTTTGCAACAGTTGGTAAGCAAGGTCACAAGATAATCGGTTTCTTTCTGTAGCGGTGAAGAAAGAGACAAATGCCAGTGTGGAGCTATTGTTTGTACAGCACACATAAAGTTCAGAGATTAATGCTTGCAAGATTCAGAAGCAGCATTAGCAATTATGTGTCTCAAGAAAGAGAGTGGGAGAGAAACTATGGATATTGAACAAAACTTAGTAAAAAGAATCCCATTGTTACACAGTAGTTGCAGCTACCAGAATTGCAAACTTATACCCTCTTCAGGCAGACGAAATCCAGCTTCGTTCCTTATGTACATCACCCCCAATGATAACACAAATGAAAAAGAAACGACAAAACAAAAGTTGTAAAATCCTAGCTGGTTTACCCCTTGCCTTAACCCCATTATATGTTATACCACCTTCACCATTTTTATTGCTTTACATAATTAGACAGGCTGGAACAATATTGACAACCCAAAAACTTATCTCTGATTTACCCCACTCCTAAACAAAATTAAGCTGGAAATAGTAAGAGGAGAAAAGAAAAAACGCGGAGAAACATTAAGACTATSTTTTGTGAATTTCCCATGGAATTGTCACGATATCACCTTGGCTTTGGTTGTGATGCAAATGACCATACAGGTTGGGCAAGTCTCTGAGCTGATGAACTACCTAGTACGGTTGCCTGAGACCGAGTAAGCATCTCAGCCATCGAAGGGGTTTGATAAGACTGAAGAAGACTTGAGCCCTCGGTAGAGTTGCCCCGTGCTGTTGCTCTCTGCCATGAGTGTGAACTCAGTCCTGAAAGAATATATGCCCTTCCTGATGCTTCGTAGACATGTCTGCTTGCCATTCTCTCTTGCATTTCCTTAAGCTCCGCATCAAGTGCAAYGCAGAGCCGATCATGACATTTAGCGGATACAGTTTCTGACAACACCTTACGGCAGTTTTCCAAAATAGATGCAGCTCCCACCAGATYGCCTTTCTCAGCTGCAGTCCGTGCTGATGCCATTGCCTCAGCTGCACGGAGCCTGTTTTGTTGCCTGTCCACTTCAACCGATGGACTCTCTTGTTCAGCAAATTCAGGTCTCCTAATTTGAACTACATCACTTTCCAGGGTTACTGATTCTTTTGTCAAAGGATCATTGTAAATACACCTCACCTTCAGCAATGGAGTTTCATTACTTGATGTTTCAGCTGGGATATTAACGGAAACCAGGAAATCCCTCTCCTCATCAGCATACAACTCTCCAACATCAATTGTTCCCTTGCATCCATCAGCTGTCACACGATTGGGGTAACTTCCAGCTTTTAAAGTGCCAAGCTTAACCCTAGGGTTGACGCACTCAATACTCATCTGCAGCTCCTTGACTGTAACGCTTAGAAGCCCACCAATGCACTGTGCAAATGCATCCTGGATAACATTCTCTGTCTCAATGAAAGAAAAAGTCCCTCCAGATATCTCTGAAATTGAGTGCATCAATGAAGCATCATGGTCTGTCCCAAATCCGAAAGTATGTACCGGAATTTTAAAACTAGAACTATTTTCATTGTGGATAGACAAAGGAAGAAGCAATTGGTAGTTTGGCTGCTGTTGATTGCTGCCCGAATTATTAACTGTATATGTATCTTGCCCATCCGATAACAGTATAATACTGTCAACAGGGTTCTTCTCCCTTCGATCTTCCATCACCTTTGCACCCTTGCGCAAACCTTCAGCAATATTTGTCCCTCCGTTTGCAACCAAAGAATTAACAGCCTGCAATGCTTGCTGACGCCCGACTTCTGACATCCTACGAAGAGGAAAAAGACGGCGAGCTGTTGAAGAGAAGGCAATAACTGCAAGCCTGTCGTTTGGACCAAGGTTCTGTATCACAAACCCCATAGCTCGTTTTAGCAATGCTAGCTTAGTACCTGCCATGCTGCCACTGACGTCAAGAACAGTCACAAGGTCAACAGGGGCGCGGGGTGTTTGAGAAACTTGGGGCAAATTTGCTTGGTTTCTGCTGAGGTTTTCCCTAGAAGTTGGAGCAGGAGCTCTGAGATTGATCAAGACAGCAAAATCATTCACCACATTGAACCGTGAAACAGCTGGAACTTCCGTGTATATATTGATTTTTAATGTACTTTCTTCATTGTTTTCCACTGAGCTCTTACTTGAAGAGCTTCKTTCAGCAGAGTCTGCTTGATGATCCAAAGGTTCATCATCATTGAACACAGCTGGCTCAGGAGCCGGAAGTAGAGGTGMATTCTGTCGAGAAGAGTTAGAACGAGGTGGAGGTAAAYGGCGAACCACTGTCATTAAAGCATTATTCTGGGACCAATCTACAGGATTAATTCTGGCCCTTCCAGGAGGAGGATCCAAATTCGGACCCTTCAAGGGAATCTCATTCCACTTTGCTCTGCACACTGGGCAAATTTGGTTGCCATGTTTTACATTTGAGGCAATACACTGGAAGTGGAAAGAATGTGAACATTCAGCAGTGAAAATTGCTTGACCATCTCCTCTTTTCATAGTGGACAAACATATTGTGCAAGTTTTCTGCAGTCAAAATTAAAGTTGAGTGAGAAAAGAATAAAGACGAAGGTGATTCAAAAGGGAATCATGTATGTAACGTTAAATTTAGTCCAAAACAGGAACAAGATGACAAAGTCAAAGTAAACTCAAAACCCAGGAACATGTAAAATAACAGCCAGGCAACATAACTGATTTTCACAAAAGTCAACTGCATTACAGACAATGAGTCATGTAGAAATATTTAAAAAAAAAAAAAAAAGAAACAAGCGTGCATACACAGTCCAACATTGTGGATATGATAACTATTCTGAAATTCAAAGAGGAAAAAGATCAGGCAACATAAATATCATGCTTAAGAGAGAATTAACAACTCACCACGTCATTCATGTCTGTACGACCTCTTACTCATGGCAAAGTAGGATCTTACTTTTCAATTTCAATATGCCAATGAACAGATGAATTTCTAGTGCTTAAAGGGCTAGCAAAGGATTATGCAGAGATAAGGCAGTTGGTTTGAAGCAGATTTATCTGAAGTGCGTTAAGGATAGTTGTTGATCCTGTCTAGGAAGTCATGGATAATTTTGAATGACAGATAAAAGGAAAGAGAGAAATAAAAGAAGAAGAAAAGAGGAAGAGTTAGATGTAGCCCTGACACACCAAACACACACAGAGAGAAAAGAGAGATGCAGCCAAAGGGGAAAAAAAAGAAAAAGAGAAACGATAATCTAGATGTAGGAGACAGAGAAAGAGAGAGGAGGAGAGAATGAAAGAACAAGAGAAGGGAAGGAAGATAATTCTTAGGTGTCACACCTAAGAATTCAGAGGTATTTCTCAATTGAAGATGCTCTTCTAGCTACTCTGCTAAATGGTAGAGACATTGCATCTATTTATACTGATAGAATGACTTGGTCCCAAGTATTTTTCTAAACCAAGTTGACTTTCCCATAGGCCAAAACTAAGCTGAAAAATTATTGCCAAAATTGAGAAGCCCACAAAAGATTACCAACAATTGTAGCGTTCTAGTAAAGCCCATTGATAGAAAGCAAGATTATCCCTTCCATAGGAAAAGAAATTAAATGCAAGTGGAGCCTTAATCTCTATACTGGACCCGCCCAATAGATTTTGCAATTTAAGAGATTATTAAGGATATACCCATCTAGACCTTGAAGCACCACTTCCACATTCTTCATTAATATTACCGGCAGAGGCTAAGTTCAATATTTTAATCAAATCTGATAAATCCATCTCAGGTTACATCATTTTAACCTAAAAACCGTAGTTTGGAAAGTTCTATCTCTTTACTCAAGATTCCAGTATTCTGCCTAAGTTCTTAAGCTAAAATGACCTCAAGAACTTGTCGGCGACATATGGAATCTTGAGAACAGTTAAAAACAGTCCTAATTCCATATTGGAACCTTGCCTTCCATTTGTCTTTGTTTCAGCTGGAAATCCAGTAGTATATAATTTTCATTTCGCTAATTCAGATAGATTCTTGAACAGGAATCTATCTTTTCTTTCCTCTCCTTGAAAAGTAGAGACACATAAAAATTGGCTTCACTCCAGATCTTTTTGGAATTTGCTCTTCTATATAATAAAGAAGTATAATTTTGTAACGCTTCCCACTCTGAATTTAATAGGAGAAGTGGCTATCACATTCCTGTTTTCTTCTCCTTGCCTACCAATCTGCATCTGGGAGAAAAAGATCCTGAACACTCATATTTAGGATATATACTACTGCACATGAACACTTTATAAATTAAAAGTAAAAGAAGTAGAAGAAGGTGAAACAGACTCTAGATGCATGTTTAAGAAAAGCTGAGCAACCAAGCACAAGAGAAAAATATTTAGTTCCATAATAACAGCCAAAAAGAACCAGCTATCAAACCAAAGGCGAAATGCAAATACAACAAAACAATAAAAAAAAAGAGCAAAAATAAATAAAAATAAAAAGAGGAAAATAATGCAAATATAACAAACAATCCAAAAGAATGAGGAAAAATAAATAAATAAGGTAAAAAGAGGAAAAATAATGCAAAACACATATCCACAAAACAATCAAAATGGGGACAATAAATATGATATTCCTTTGACTTGGTATATTCCCCAGCAGAAAGAACAGTACTCAGATACACATGAGAGCAATCTAAATAAGAAATGGGAAAAGAATAAAAAGTAAAAAAGAACAGAAGAAACGACAACCTATTAAGAGAAACCAAATGATTACCACAAAAACATCCAAGAAAATTTGTGCTTATTCTCCTATTGTTCTTCAACCACTCAAGAGGCAAACAAAATTGTATATAAAGTAGGAAACAAACMCATTCTTCTCCTTACAAATCAGAGCAATAACAGGTCACGTTCAATCAACATGGTATGTATGAATTTCTTATTCATTTTCATCCTRTCTAAAGCTAGTCATCACGAAGACTAGTCATCACTTTCATCAATTTTCACCATTCCCTCAACCAAACAAACAAATCAATTAAGAAATTACACAAAGGCTGCAATTGTTTCATCTCCTTTTTTCAACCACACCCTTTCTGCATCAACTCTGGTAATTATTTTCATCCACTGGGTCTAAAACCTATATTTTCTCGTTCCCCATACACGTCAATAACCAGAATGACCCAGCTTAACAATTTCTTCCAGAGAAATACYCCCACTTCGTAGCTCGACTTCCCTCCATTATCTCAGATGCCAAACGAATCAATCACTCTAGAAGATAGAAATTTGAAATGCTTTTCCTCTTTTTCTATTTCTACAAGCAAACAAATAAATCGCCAATAGAAGCCAGAAAGAGACCACCAAATCCATATTTTTAGCAACTTTTAGCTGCCCAAACGCTAAGCTTTACTCAAAAAGTAGGACCACAAGAGGGGGGCCGGGGGGGGGGGCGGACACAAAAGATGAATGAAAAACAGAAAGCCCAAAAAGACAAACCTTAGAAGACCTGCTCAAGCTCTTGGACAGCTTTAACCCATCAGACCCCGGAGTAGGAGGAGCAGCCGTTTGCAAGCTCCAGTCAGTCACCGGGGACAAAAGCGCAGCAGCAGAAAGCGTCTCCGACGGTGGAGAAGATGAGTCCCCATTATTTTCACTTCCCGGAACATATACACATAGGTTCATCCCAAGAGCCACTTTTACTTTTCTCCATTTGCTCCCCATTACCATAGTCTCGCCAAGATTTAGCAAGAATCACTTCTTTGAAATGGGCTCTGCCAACAAAGTAAGAAGATATTATATTTATTAAAAAAGCAGAAAGGTGAGAAAAATGAGCTCGAAAACCAAGAAAGAAAGAAGTTTGTAACTGTGGGAAGTACTGAGATTGAAGATGTTTAAAGAGGGGGGAAAGTGGGGGGTTGAGAGAGAAAATAGAAGAAGAGGAAGGTTGGGAGTGTATAGGAGACGGTAAGGCTCTTTACTCTTCTACTTGGTGTTGGCGGCCATGAGCGAATGAATCAAATCACAGAGATTAGAGTGAGAGGGAGGGAGGGAGAGGAGAGAGAGAAAGATGGGTTGGGTCTGACTCTGACCTGTTTGTTTCGTTGTTTATTGTTGGGATGSGACTGGCTTTCTGATTGACCTTTAACTTAATTCTGGTTTTTCCCTTTTTTTCTAATGGAAAATAATGAAAAGCTCATGAAGACATGTACCATGCACAGCTGTACCACTATCTCTTTTCTTTCTTCTTTTTTTTTTGGTTGGAAAAACACAGAGATATTGTTAATATTTTTCTTGTTAAAAATAGTTTTTAAATTGGCATTGCATAGAGTGTAATTGACATTATTGATATTTATTGTTTTCACGTCAATATGACTATAACAATTATATTTAAATAAATTATTTTTTATACGTATTTAATTATATGAAAATATATTACGTGGTATTTATATTTTAAAATATATTATAATTTTAATAATTCATAGTAAGTGGTATTTATGAATTTTACTATTAAATTGGATGAAACTCGAAAACCCTTAAAAGAAAAGGTAAAAACGTGTAAAATTTTTTGCAAAACACATCTCATCTAAAGTATTAATTTTCACAAAGCTATTTCCTATGGTCAAATATATACTAATTAACATGGAAAACTCAATATATGTAGACATAAAATAACATTAAAAAAATCATTTTTTTATTTTTTATTAACTCAAATATGTTTTAGATGACCTTAAAATGAATTTGGGTAGCCTCAAAACTTGACTATTGTACATGACATGAAGAAGCAAAGTTTGAAGGGCAAAAACCATTTTGGTCAAATAAGTTTATATATAAAATGAGCCCAATATTTTGCATGTTACATGTTTATATCATTAGTCATTGTTGAATACTTAACATAAGAAACCTTAATTAGTGGAACTTTTAATCATAATTAGCAAAATATTAAAGATAATAGTTCATCAACCCAACAGCTGGTTTAAGTTGTTGTAGTATTATTATAAATAATATAAAAAATAAAAATAAATGTATTTCAATTTTAACTGTAAAATCTGATTTTTCGTATCAGAAACTTAATTCGTAAATTRATGAATAAAGATCGAATACGARATTTTACTTTAACTTAATAATYCATTTAAYCGTTATTCTAAACTATCGGGTTGACCTCTGATTTAACCAATTTGGTCACCGGGAAAATAATATGATTAGATGATGAAATAAAAGGAAAAGAGAAGTGGGTTAGGGCATAATTATGCACTATGGAGAAAATGAGCTGAAAATTGGCCTATCAAGATACAAAAGAATGAACAAGGGGGACCCATAATGCATCATTGCCMATTGACGTCTTACGTCATGTAATTTTCATATGAAAAATCAAATAATTTAGGAACAAACTATTATAGTACTGTATTTAAATCAAATCTATAATGTGAATTTACGATWGAGCCCGCAAATGCATGATTGGTTGAGCTGAAAGCACGGGTCAAAATGGAGAGATTTTTCTAATGATTTCATTTCTGGCACACTGAGTTGATAAGTACGCCCACACGTGCACATCATCACAGYCCCCTTTGGAGCCCTTTTCAGTTTTGGCCTGCTGCTGTGTCAACTCTGTTGACTTCTTTTCATACTTYTCTTGTACTTCTATTTCCTTTGCTTAAGCATAATAGAGATTTAAGGCTCTAATTTTCTATTTTAAAAAATAGCTCTTTTTTAAAATATTACTTTCAAATATATTTTTTAATACTTGTTTAAACTATTCTCAATTAATTTTTGTTTACAATTTTAACTTCAAATATGTTATAACCTCGAAAATATTATGTTTCCAACAACTTAAAGAGAGATAAGGTTTTTTTTTTCTTTTTCTTGAGATTCGATATTCTTATATTAATGATAATTCAAATTCGATTCGAGTTGCGTTCGTAAAGTCAAATTCATATTCGAGAGAAGATCTAATTCATAACTTTTTCAAAATGCATAACGTCATAAATAAGATCGTACATAAAATTTTACTTTGATCTAAYGATTAATTTATCAACTATTCTAGATTGTTGGCTTGAATCAATATTACTGGCAGCAGTGAATGTCTAGACGTGGASTTGTATGCAATTATATGAGGTATCGAATTTATAATAAATATTTCTTATCACTTTGTTGATTTTTCTTGGACCACCAAAATACAAGATTTGAAGCATATTTTTCTTCTTTCATCATCCAATTACCTAGTCCAAATGTATATAAACAACCTTGCACTAAAAAATGCCCTGATTTTTAGACTCGTTCCTATTATATATTATATTACAAMTATTCAAAAGATGGTGTTACAAAGGCCCCAGAAAGATTGAATTTTATTCACAAGTGATGTACTATTCTCTTTTCAAATGGAATTTCTGGGGGAAAAGAGAGAAGGGTTCTCCAGAATATATGCTGGGGAGGACTTTGAAATGATTCTAGATGTCACCATAATGAAGATCTAGTCAGTTTGCCTGGTTCAACCTCATCAACTGCAAGTACATTTTCATTTTATGTTTTAGGGTTTTGATTCTTACTTAGTGTTCTTGAACTATAATATATATAACAATGAGTCGAGTATTGGATCGGACAGTTYATTCTTGGGATATTGGAATAGTATCTTGGGTTGTAGCTAGTGATATAGAAATTTCTTGCCAATACGTATCTGAAATGAGGGCATCAAATGATTCACCTCTGCAGATATCCATGCTTTGTGTGAATGGGGAATCTTTTAAGCCAAGAAAGTAATTTGACCTTGTGATCATGATCAAGTTGAGAATGAATGGTCTGGCCTGGCCATGCACAGAGAGAGAGAGAGAGAGAGCAAAAGGAAGGGATGACTTTGAACATGCATAATTCTATGAGCTTTGATCAGTGGAGTTCTCTATTCCCACTCACTAAACCCACTTTTCTCCCTTCAAAAAGACAACCTTTTAAAAGAAAAGAAAAGAAAAGAAAGAAAAATGCCCCATCTTTTTAAGCTGCAAGAAAAGTTATTCCTTTSCCCGCAAAAGAACATCAACTAGGAACCAAGACAATGACTCCTTTTCATTTCATTCCACCTTTTGAGACCACACTTGCCTCCCATCCAAATTTATCATCACTTATAACCATCTCTCCCCTATTCTCTCATTAATTCATATTAGGAACGTTCAAAATCTATCAACAAATTTCCCTTAATTAATTGTATATAAGTGGTCTAAATACTTAAAAAGGATCTGACTCGAGAAAAGACGGAGGGAGAGAGAGAGGGAAAGAGGGCTCTAACACTTGTTTGCAATGAATAAAGATACCTACCTATATATGCATCCATTAAGAAAGAAGGAATCCTCATTAAATCAACTCCTTTGTTGGAGGAAGGAATATCGAGGATAGAGGATTGGATTCCCTTTTACCACCTCTAAATTTGCCAGACTTTCTAGGACAAGTCAACTTATAGCTAGAAAGCACACCTTTCTTGAAACTTAAATACTAGTATACTTGCTCGGGTTGGGGAACCTCTGCTCTAATGGTGCCCCCCACTTTGGGTGATTAAGGAAACCAATGCTATGATGTTTTGTCCTCGTTAATCTAGCCAAACTCTACCCCTACATGTAAAATGACTTGTCCTTTTCCTTAAAACCCTAGATTAATTCCTTGATTAACTCAACTCCTCTGAGGCGAGTGGAGATCTCTACATGTCTCCCATCATTGAAGTGATATAGTAACATAGTCTTGATCAAGATTGAGATATACGTGTAATGTGTTTTCTGGTGCAGAAAAGATAAAATGCAAAAGCATGAAGGCTCATAAGTCAGCTCTGTACGAAACTTTTTTTTAGCAGTATTTTAAGGGGCTCATCTCTCTCTCTCTCTCTCTCTCTCTCTCTCTCTCTCTCCTTCCCATGCCCGCATGGCAGATACAACTTCTCTGTGTGCGTTCATCACCAAGTCAAACCTAATCCATGCATCCAATTGTGGGCTCCATTATTCCCTTAAAATCATGCATGTCCAAATGGATTCCTAATGTTCTAATTTAGGTTACGTTCTTTTTACTGTTTTCAGGTCCTTTTTTCTTTTTTTTTTGAAAATAATGAATTTTGTAAAATGTTATTCTAAGAAATAAGAAAAAATTTGTATACTTTTTTGAGTGTTTTAAATGAAAACAAGCGAAAAAAATCCAAAATAAGGAAAACGATGTAAGTATATGTTTTATGAAGTAAATGAAAATTTTAAGTTTCTAATATCAATTAAAATTTATATATTTAATAATCATATTTTTATTGGAAAAATGTATATTTTTTAAAAACGTTCAAAGTAGATGAGTTCAGAATTTTTTTCAAAAATAATTTTTTAAAATGATAAAAAGAACGCGTTTCAACATTCTCAAGATTGAAAATTTAAAATAAATTTAAAATTAAGATAATCGTATAGTTACTAAGTGAAAAATTTTTAAGTGTTGGTTACTGTTATAAAAAGTGCTCTTTGAGAAAGATATCTTTCGATTGCATGCGTTTACTTGAAAACTTCAGATGCGCCTTTATATATGATGGATTCAATGATGGTAGAAATGGAAGTCGCCTCGGCAAGAAACGTTTGTTTTTTTGGGTTTTTGGGTTTCCATGATTTTCTTGAGTGGTATGCAGCAGTGATAGCAGTTCTTCAATTTAGGGTTTCCATGATTTTCTTCAGTGGGATGTGGCAATGATAGCATTTTTTTTATTTTTCTATTTTAAATATTTTTACAATGATAGCAGTTTGTGGTTCAGGGAAGCATTTCTTGGATTTGATATGATTTCCATTTTTTTTATCAGCAATTGACATTTTTCAAATAATACGACATTCTCCATTAATGAATGTATAACCCTCTCATTAGTTCGACTTAAATGTAATAATTTTAAGAAGATAAATATTATTTTTTGTCTAAATATTATATAGTTATTAATTAAAAATATAATCCATCCAGGTTTTTACCATTGGAGTGCGACCCAATGTAAGGCTCATGATCTAGTCTGCAAGTTTGGCCCATCCTTGAACTTACCTTTGAGCTAAAAGAAATGTTTAAACTTTAAAATCGCGCTTTACTTGAGCTGTTGATACGATTAATCTCCCTCTCTCACCTCAACAAGTATACACGCAACTTCTCCGAATTGAGGTTAAGGACAAGAGAGGGAATGAGTAGTCAGAAGGATAGWAAATGAGAGAATTAAATGCTTATCKTGTTTGGGTATATAATAGGAGGGAAGAGGAGGTAAACTACTGCTTTATACATTCAATTTTCTTTCAAGATACTGTTATATACACTGAGGGTTCTTTTTATAATGCATAATCCCAGGCTGCTGGTCACAGTTGTTTGCTGAATCTTGATCAATATTATTTCTTGAGGCTTGAGATCCCAAGCCAGCATAAAACCAAGAAAAAGTATCTAAAAACTTCAAAATGGTATGACTCTGATTCTTTACAATATCAATGCTGCTTCATCTCATTCATCTCTGCCAGAAGTAGATATGATTCATGGCATTCAAGATCATCACTGACACGAATATGCAAAGATATATTTCCTATTTCATACTTATGGATCTAATTTTTGAAGCCATACGAGCAGTATGATGAAAATTATACCTGAATGATGGCAACTCACATGTCTGAAGACTGTTCTTTTCATATGGTTCTCCATCGTAACTCAACATGTATCACTCCATTCTTTGAACCTATTAAATGGTATTTCTCGTTAATTCGTCCGTTGTGCACAACGTCATCAAGGTTGACGTCCACATGTCCGAGTGATTCCTATGGTAGACAAATTGAAATTTGATTAAGGTACCAAATGAAAGGTATTTAGAGGGTTAGATGAGGRATTTACTACCTTTGATCGAAAGAGAATGCTTGTTCGCTTACTCATAACCTGTATATGGATCCTATCAGAAATAGGAGGCTCATCAAGCATAAACTGGAACTCTTCATTCCATAGTGGATCTCGAGTTCTCCTAATCATCTGAAAAAGAAAGAAAACAAAAGAATGAACCTCGTTCTAGCCACTGTCAGATGATACGAAGCTGAATAATAATCTTTATAAAAAATAGCAGCAAATCATTAAGCACAATAATCCATAGAAATTTCAAAATAAGAAATGAAAATCACATTCAGGGAAAAAAAACTCACCTTTGATGTCCTCTTTTCTCCTCTCAGAATTATCAAAACATAAGGATTGTTATGCCTTGAACCCTCTACATCTTGAGCTCCATACAAAGTAACCATAAGTAAACCTGCTCCACTAGCACTTGACTCGTTAGATGTTGTATCGATTCCAGTTTCCTTCTTGTATGCATTAAGAGGTCCACTAAAATGATCAATATCTTCTTTAAAAGGAGCATATATCAACTCGAGCACAATTTGACCTCTCTGCTTCTTGCTTTTATCTTCRTTTATAGTTGTACTCTTAAGCAAGTCCAGTGTCACTAGTTTTGTCTCATTTGGACTCAGAAGTTTCAGAGGAAAGACTTGTGTTCCCAGCTTGTCATGTCCACCAACCTGTGATTAAGTGCTCAGGTATAATCAAAMATGAGGAGTACAAGGGAAATGAATTAGACAGAGGAGATTAAAACTTCAATTTTTTTTGTTTATAGCTCGTATTCGATCAAATTTTCTTTTGAAGTTCTAATAGAAGAMTCTGGCTACTTGAGAAATTCAAGTGAGTTTTTAGTACACTTTAATGTGTTTCAAATGATAGATTAACATATATCTGGCAATTAGTGACTTTCTTACATATTCTACCTCAGTCTGAAAGGTGGAAGATGTTCATTTTAGCATGCGTTGAGATCTGCATATCAGTAACAATGGGGAATCTAACGGCACCCCAAAATATTTTAATTCCAGCAGTTTGAGGATCACATTTCCCTCAGTAAATTCATACTCAATAACTTCTAATTGCAGCCTATCACAATAATCATCATTCCTGCTCTCACCAGTTGTAGTCATATTCATCAGTTGCCTAACTWATTGAATAAACAATTCAGTAAAGGTAAAGATTCAGGAATGATAATAGAGAATAGGGTGAAATATACCTTATCCCAGTCAAAGACATCCAGAAGAAGGAATTGCAACTGAGGGTCCTTCACAATAAGCTTAAAATTTTCATTCCACTCGGGATTTAAGGTATTCTTCTTTACAGTGGTTTTCTTAGAAGGCAGTCTATCACCACTAAGACTTAGTTTGACATAAGGATCAGACAGTCCCAGTAAGTCCATCTTTAAGAGTTTTTTGGCACGTACAACTTTCACGTGCAATATACCAACAGGCTTCTTTATGGCTACCCTGTAAATAGAACATGACTAAGGAAACACTGAAGTGCTAAATAGTGTAGATGATGCAGGCATAAAGGCAAATGCGGAAGGCAAGTAAAACACTAAATTCAAGTTGCACGACTTAACAGAAGAAACTTACGTGGAAGCATCAAGAATTGGAATTTCAAGGGCTTGGGGCCATAGGTAGAGCTTTGCTACTTCTCTTTTGATAGTTTCCTGCCAGAGGTGAAGGAATTTCAGGTGATAACTGATCATTTATGAAGAAAATATAGTTACATTACCATTTATTTCCACAAAAATGAAAACCCATGCAACACCCATTTCTCCAGTTCCAAACTCATGATAAAGTCATGTGAATGACACCTGAACATATCGATACAGGCCTGGAATCGACATAATGTCTCCGCCCATTACTTTCAGTCCGAAGTCGATTTCTGGCTGTAAAAATAGAAAATGATCTCAGATAAACACAAGTTGTTCCACTGACTCAATTTTGAAAGAATTCAAGCCCTTAAGCTATACATCTTGCTTACTTTTTCCATCAAAGATACCACTATATTTGTGAAACATGGAAAACTAGGAACAAGTGGTCTCAATGTTATGCGTGGTGCAGCACAGACTTGTATCTCCACAAACTGATAAAAACCGACAAAAATCCATCAAGAACATAACCTCTTCACGGAACCATGTAAAATCTCTTTTTTGAACTAGTGTTTCTCTGTGCTCTGCTACCTGAATGGTGATCCGTTGAGATGACATTGCTACTGCCACAATTATGTTTGGATTGCCTGCCCATTTAATTACTGGTTCCATCACTAGTTCTCTTTCATTTGTCTCGAAGACCTTAAGCCCTGCATTATTAGTCTAGTCAAAGTGCCATACTTGATGTCTTTGCAAATGGCTTTTAATTGATAATAACATCTTGGAGAATGAGCTTATATCTTCATACAACTTCATATGTCACTATTGCATGATTATTAGTTGGCAATCTGATAACATTACAACTTCCAGRCTGTTCGCTTTGTCTGAATACSCAATATCAACAATGCATAGTTGCTTAGTCTGCAATTACAATACGTAGCTCCAAGATACCAAGAACATCTGCAACAAATGGTCAGGTTGATATAGATTTTGAACCAATGGCCTTATATACCAATCGAAGCGAACTTTTAAGCATGTGAGTAGATAGACATATATTGTTGATATTGGTTTTTGTTCAAAGAGAATCGTTACTGAACTTCCATTCTTCTATAGAACGAACCATCATAYGAAGCTAAGATTGACCTTATCTGGGGGTTCTAACCTAAATGTCTCAAAGCTTCAAAGGAGGATGGTGATCTGTGATAGTACAAAATCACATAGAATTCTCAGTAGGTAACAGTACCCCATTTGGCAGCAAGAGYATACGAGCTAGACAAACTCACCATGAATTGTTGGCGGAAGAGTCCCAGTGCTCATCTTTTCAAACTTAATTGATTCTATCTTGAACTTCCCTATGTAATCTGCAAATATAGGTTCTGCAATACTTCTAATTGTGTTGCAGATTTCCTGAATATAAAGTTGGATATCACTTCATGCATCTTAGTGTAATTTGAAGCTCTTAATGGTGACATTACCTTCTCAAGAAAAGGCCACATCTCAAGAATAAGTTTATTTAACCAGTCTACCTGCATGTCCAACAACCATGGCTTATACATAATGAAATTGGAAAACGTAAGACAACAAAATAAACTATTAACTAAAACTGAAAAATCATATGGATGCTCAAGGACAAAAAAGCTCACTCGCTCGTAATCAGGATTCTTCACCCAAAATGGTAACTCAGGCATAAGATCTAGCAGTACTGTGGGATCAAGCTCATGAAGCGGCTTGATGACCGGATCCTGTAATKGTTCATTCAAACAACAGCTTAAAACAAATTAGCTATTGTTAATGCCTAACTTCCAGATTTACAAATTGCTCTGTCTGCATCTTAGAGCAATCTCACACATATGAACCATATGAAAAGTGTCTTTACTATTTTGTTGAATTCTTTAAAGTATTTGTTTGGATATAGAAGAAATAAGTCTGTAACCATGTGAGAGATCCTCAGATATATTAACCGACTGAACATCTAAAGTCACTTAAGTGCAAACAAAAAGAATCAACAGAAATTATAGAGGCAGAAGTGGATTTCTTAAGTTCTTGYACTTGTATAAAACAGATTWATGATTTGAGATATGGTAAGTTAGTCCTCTGACACTGCTACTTTTGTGTATTCATCCATGACAACACTCATCAAATCATTACGCAACCATGCAAAAGGAGCRAACTGCTTTAATCACAGGTAGGATCTCTTAAGAACAGCGTAGAAGAAAGAGCRTTCTCTAATCAACTCTAGTAATGGATTGGACAATTGTAACTGTGTTCTTTTGCCTTTATTAAAAAGGACCAATATCTACTTCGMCATCCTTAATTATGCGTTCTCGGAYGACTGGACTTGAAACCTATTTGTTTTTAATCAGTTCTAGACATTTTACTTCTTTTCAGCAAATAACACCTCGCTCATATGCAAGACTGACAAACACAATATTGTTTCAGGGAACATTTATCAAACAGCGATTAGGGTATCAGAAGTAAATCCCAAGGCTTATCATCAACCAAATAAATGTTAAAGCAGAGACTGRAAATGTTAAACAGGAAAACTATAATGCTTCATCGGACAAATGAACCAAAAGGAATGATGAAAAAACACACACCAGAGGTTATTTTGCACGAATGCCATAAGAATTATGAGAATGTCAGCAGTATCGTGACAGTAAACAATGCAGCAGTATAGATTGCGAGCTCTTACAATCCTTGCTTGAAATTGTAGAGCTACAAAGCGATTTCATTCAGATGATCCCTAAAAATCTTCGACTTTTTATATTCAGAATAAGATTTCTTGACACGCATGGTCAAAAGAAATTTTGCAGTAGCAAGGCTGTATATTCATTCATTATATAGAACGATAGAATCTCATGCAAGAGTCAAACAAGACTTGTAGAAACATAATCACCTGGGCATCTTCAGGATCAGAATAGACTAAGAGGTAAAACCCAATCGCAAGTCCAAAGAGAGAGCCGATTACAAAGCCGACAATGCCCAAAAGACTGCTCAGAAATCCCATTTATTTCTTCTCTTACCCCTCCAATAGACGATGGATGATAAGGAAGTAAATGGGGAAGCAGAAAGAAGAACAAGAACGAAAGGCAGGGGAAAGAATGAATGAATGCTGCAAAGCYGAGCAGAATACAGATAGGAAGACAAAGGAAAGAAGAGAGATTAAAAGATTGCTGCCGTTGTCGATAGAATCTAAGCAAGAAGGTTTATTTAGTCACAGAAGTGAATGCAACGAAGACACTGAAAACGAAACCGCCAAAAAAGCTCAGAGACAAGTTCCTTCCTCGTTCAAAACTAGTATACGCTCTCTTGGTTTAGGCTCCAACTGGAGCTTTTGCCACCCATTACAATCAGAATTGAATTAATTTATGAAGAAAGATGAACAAGTTCAAGGATTTTCCATCCATGATTGCGTCCAAGGTCAACAAGAAATTGCAATGGACTCAAGAAAACTAGTTGGCACTCTCCACTTTTGGTCTCTTTCCATTTTCGGTTYCCTAGGAAAATTGTTGGCTAAAAATGGAGAGAGTCTYCCCTTGCAACATGAACAAGTATCCAAGGAGAACTCTAGCTCGTTTTCACAAAAAAAGTATCGATCCTCTTCTAGAGAGAATTGATAGSATGATAATCTTGAAAGGTCCTAAGTTATGAGTTAATGGACAAAACGAATTAGATAGATTCTTATGATAACTACAAATTGAAATTAACAGTGATGTGAAGTGATCTTGGMAAATTTCAAATAGCTCTTTGTTTCTTGCTGTCATTTTGTGCTGGAAAAGGCATGAAATTGAGGAAGGAAAACTGAGTTGAATCCAATCCCATTCATGTATTTCCGCGTGCAATTGCGTCAAGCTTGAGGACTTTGAAATGACAACGTAATGAAGCTCTCTTTATGATGAAAGCAACCAATGATGAACAAAAAAAATGGTTCAAATTAATAATTATTTTAAAACAAAGTAAGTATTTGACAGTTATTAATATCGATTCAAAATAAATTTAATCGATCCTCTTCGGAAGTGGTATTTATGAGTCRAACTCCAATCTTAAGAGCCCATGCACCAACGTTCCRAAGTAATCTGTGAAGAAAGTAAATTATGATGATTCATTTAACTCACAAARGCTTACGTCGTACCTAAAGAACCCTCCTCATTCTTTTAAGACTAACTCTCATAGTGCCGCTTACGGGATTCGATAGTGTTATTTATGTCTCTTATTGTTGGTCCATTCGAAATGAATTCGACTTTGGGTTTGGCAAATCAGGTGAGTTTAGGGACTTGGCCAGCCAAGACTGGTTCAACAACCACCTAAAGTTGTTATCTTTCCATCTGTCTTTGTTAGATGAACCAATCTTGACAACAAAGAAACTTCCAATGCGTTTTTGGCCAAAGGATCAACAAAGTTGAACATGTACTTGAATCCTAAAAATATTGATAGAAAATTAAAACTTTATTGGACTATTTATTTAACTAGCATGAAATGATCGTGGTCTTTCGTATCGTATATTCTTATATTACCTTATAAATTATATCAAGTAAATATTTTAAATATGTATAAAATAAATAATTTATTCAACACAAATAGTTCTCGTAATAATATAATATAATATCAAAAAGTTATATGTGAAATAGAAATTTAAATACATCATCATTTAAACTAATTGTAATTTTAATTTTTAACTTATTATGCTTATTTTATTATCGTGAATGTTTAAATTCTTAATATTTTCCTCCGATCTTAATCAAGTTAGCAAAATAGTCAAGAAATCGAACGTGAAAAAAAAAAAGTTTGAAGAAAAGTAAAAAAAAAATATATATCCCCGATACAATATAATCATATTTGATATGAAATTTTAATTTCTTGATTATTGTATTAGTCTTAGAATTGGGTTCAATCCAGGTTTATTTAAACTTGATAATTATTTTTAACATTATATTTTTTTTTTTCTGATTTCAAGTTATTTTAAGATTATATTATAACAGTTTATGCACACCTAACGACTATATGATTACTAACTATTAATTGTATGTTATTTTTTATGTTACTAACTAAATATTGTTAAGGAATAAAATTGTGAAAAAATGATCATTAATTGTTTATAAATATAAATTATTTTGCACGTTTCTTTCTTATTGTAATGCTACAAATCCACCTAAAAGTATCAAAATATTAACCATTTTGGAAATATTGGTCAAGACAATGAAACTTCGATCAATCACAGCTTAGTTTGCTTAAGAAGTAAGATTTATTCTTTATAAAAGAAAAAAAAATATATATATATATTGGATATCTTGCAGCGAGAATCATCATGTTTTCAAATGGAAAATAAAAATAGGTCAATAAGAAATATTCAAACTATGACCAGTCTTCTAGAATATTCCCATTGCTATTCCCCTCAACCACAAAAAAAGAGATGTAATTCTTCATATGTCAAGAATTAAATTATTTAGACACTTTGTACTAACACTTCGGTTCCAAAATAAAGAAAAAGAGGTATTAAAGAACTTAAATTACATATGCATATAAATAGAGTTGATAAYGCGTACTARAAAATCTCTATTTTATCGATAATTATTTTTTTCAATTATTAATAACGACTCAAATGTTTAATTTAGAATATCATCGCTCAACGTATTAAAATATTATAAAATTATGTTATTAAATATTTTTAATTTGATAAGATTTTAAATGCTGAATTAAATTATAAATCGTTAGAGCCAGAGTTTTGTTTCCCTCCACCAGAATATGCAAATGTAAAGAGTCTGATCTCCACCGACAAGACCAACACATGCTTCGTAATTACCTTTTATTTAATATAAAAGTTCCATTTTCATTAGAAAGAATCAAATCAATATATTAATTTTTTATTATTTGGCTAAGATATGGGGGGAAATTATTTGTGCAATAAGCTATGATACTCAGTTCAATTAAAGCTTAAATTTGAGGCCGTGATTGGTTTTACAAGTTGTATGTTATTACGAAGCCTCAAGTCATATATAAATATTAATCGTGTTCGACTCTTACTCCTGACTTGTTATATTAGAAGTTTTATTCGTAAATAGAAAATTATTGTAATCTTGCACACACAGGTAAAGTCATTATAGAATAGGCCCGCTCAAYYATYTTAAAATTTAATTTTTRTATTTATTTAAAAATATAATAAAATTTGATCTCCTAAAATTAAAAATATATGATTTTGACTGTTCCTTTATAGATTRCATMTATAATTTATCAGATCATTTTAACCTTTTGACCTTAGTTCAATTTAGTGCACCAATTTATTASTAYAGAGCATAGCCTCAATGTGTAACTTGGGCTTCAAATTGCCTGAGGTCCATATTTAACCATTTAAGTGGTYATATCATWATTGCTATACTTGACGCATTCATTACTTTTGGACTTAATTAGTGGATGTCATAGTTCGTATCCCTTTCTAATGAAGCCCATTCATATAATTAGTATGATTTAACGTTGATTTTACAATGTTCGAAAASTAYGTAAAATAATATTTAAATATAAAAGAATGTTTCTTGGTTGGATGGTGAAATGTTTTAATGATCGTACACTTGACTTGGGATTTGGTGGAGGAGTTTGGGAATWGATTCTCATAGGAACATAATTCAAACGAAAAATCGAACACTCGTTTAAGTGTTCCAGTGGCCTCACAAACCCTCACCATATGGGGCTGGGAAATGATAGATGGACTTGACAGTGGAAGATTATCCCATCATTACTGATGGTACAAAAATTTATCTAACCATAACCCGTTTTCCCACTTCACACTGAAACCAAAAGTAGGATCCMCATTCAATATGTAGGTCGAAGATATGGAAACAGTTGGGACTCTGAAAGAGAAAATCCATATCGCAGATGGTACTCCAGTCAAGAGAATGGCATTATACTTCTCCGGAAAAGAAATGGATGAGGATTTTCGATACTTGCGCCATTTTGGGATTTCCTATAATTCAAAAATTCTTGTGTTTCTCAAGAATGCAGCACGGATGGTTGCTGATCCTCCGTCAAGAAGGCTTAGTCTGGTGGTGCAGACTTCCTCTATTCTGCTCAATGCAGCCACATTCGACTGGAAATGAACGAGTCGAGTGCGGTGACTGAATTGAGGGAGTGCTTTTGAGCAGAAAAGTTCTTCCTCAGGATGACTATATATAAATTCATTCACAAGCAGAGAATTATGAGGGATAATTGTAGCTTGCGTTGGCATGGGTTGAAAATGGAGATTCTCTCTATGGTTTCAAAGGAACTATCGGCCGTGCTGGGTACTGAGATCAAAGAACAGCTATATTCTAGTCATGCTTCCACTGTTTCTGAAGTTCTTGTTGTACTTATTGTTTCTGGAGACAAAGTAAATTTAACTTAAAAAAGAGTTTTCTGTTCATAGTGATCAGTATCCGAGTTTTGGGATAAATATTTGTTACCAACAATCCTGTTCTTTTCTCTTCTTTCTTTTCCAGGAAAAAGAATAATTAAAGCGAAAAACATCTCCAAAAGAAGACCGTGAATATGTATATATCCAGATATTTATAGCTAGTACTTTAGCCTTTGCTTTATCTAAAATCCATGGATTTCTCTTCTCTTGTTGAACATTTCTAAGGGCCTTCCAAACAGCACTATTGCACTTCAAACCAGAACCGAAAGCAATTTGCCAAACTCTATCACCACAATCGATTTACTTGTTTGCGTCTAGATAAGCCAATTCATACCAAGCCCTGCCACTTGAAGTGTTCCCAAATCTCTCAAGAGTTCTCCTCGATGCTTCAATGTATTCATCTGTGAGATCTAAGTTCTTCTGTATTTTATCAAGAACTTTTTTGCTTGTGGCCGAGATGCATATATGTTCAAAGGCCAATTTGTAGTCAGGTGCGCAAGGCTTGGACTTGTTCTTGAACAGCAAAGATGTGAAAAAATGGAGTTGCTCGGAAACTGGAAGAACTATAGGGCCTAAGGTGGTAATGTTTGCGTTTAGAGCATGCCATCCTACTTCTATTACTTCCTTGCTCGCTGATATATGTACCTTGATTTCCTTTTGTATCTTCCTTGAGATGTATGCTTTCGAAGCTTCAGCTGTCCATTCCTTTATGAGTCCGAACAAGCTGCAAAATTTAGTAACTTTTTATTAAAGAGTTTGGATATAGTAGTAGATCATTCACAACATGCTACAAAAGTGCCTTGAAAATGAGGGGTTTTATAATGAGATGCTAATTGAAATCAGAGGCAGACCTGTTTAGTTCCTACTTAGCACGCCACCTCTCAGACCGATGATTCGAAAGCAAAATGGCAGAAAATACCAAGCGAAAAGCGCAATTAGGAAGAAGCATATCAATGTCTTTCCCAAAATACCAAGTGAAGGTCACAGCTTCAAAGCTCACAACCAAGGCAACGAACCAGGATAGACATTTAAAAGATCTTTCGCCAGATCTATAGCAATAATGCCTAAGTTTATAATGATTTATTACCATTGCAGAAGGAGATGGAGTAATGTTCAACATGCCACAATTGACTATAAGGATCCTAATATCCTTTGGCTGGAATTTCGTGGCAGAAAGGAGATTATCCACAGTTCCAAACATCATTATTGCTGCTTCTTCCCCGCCATCCTTCAGAGTTCTTTTGTGATCAGGATTGAAAACTATCCTTGGCAGGTAAGTATCGTCTCCTAAACCCGAATTCTTGAGCACATGCTGCTGAAATTTTAATAGCTGCACTACTGAACTTTCCAGACTTCTTCACCAGCTCGATAAAAAAAACCTCATTTGACACCCACCAAAGAAGCAAAAAGGTTTAAACCCCAGAAAGTGCTGATCAAGGTTTCTCATTTTTCTCTTGAAGTATCGAGAATTATTTGTAAAGAACTAAGAAGGGATTTAGTAGTAGGAGGTAGGAAGGGCTTGACCGTTTCATTCTTATTTGGAAAGAACATAGCTGCCGTCATTGCCTAAGGTGGTCCCATGCTACTAGCTCTTTCCCCTAACTGATCTGCCTAGAACCGAATGAAATGCCGATCATGATGACATATGTTCCTTATTCATTTTATTGAATAAATAAGAAATATGTGTCCATATTTGAATTCCTAGAATCATATATGTGGCGTTGCATGTAACAGAAGTAATTTGTAGGGAATGGCCTCTGGAATACAAAGTCAAAACTGGGACTGCATCAGGAAATGTTGGGTAATTGCTCTGATTTTCCCCTCGTCAGTGCCCCTCGGTTGAAGCTAAACATGACTTGCATATGGTACAGCATAGAAGTTTCAAAACCAATTTTGATGCAATTTTCTCCTTTAGAAAGAAAACTGCAGAAGAAAAGAGGCGGAAAAAGAAACTTGAATAATAGAGATATCTATCTTGTAGTAGTATATAGAAGTTGACTTGAGAGCCATATTCATTTGTTTCTTTTCATGTTATCATGTGCGCCTCCATTGTGAAAGCATTTTAATCCATTAGTTAACTCAGGGAGAAATATTGCAAGATAGGAACGCCGAGAGGAGACTTTGAGAGATGAAAACCATGTTTGCAAGGTTAGGGGTAATGGAATTCAGTAAAGGATGGGGCTGGATCTAGTTTGTCAGATTAAAGAAGAAAAACTATTAAAGAAAAAMGATGAAGGAATCRMGAAATCCAACTAAAAACTGCAGAAGAGCTGCCTTTCTCAACCGCATTGTAAATTTGTCCAATGCAATGGCCTCCAAAAACACTGCTATTAGCCAAAGAGAAGAAAGAAAAATAACTCTGTTCCCTATTGTCTTACTAGTTATTAGAGGTGAGATTTTTTTTGACATGTGATTTTGCGTTTGAATGGAACTTAGACAAAACGGAACCKTCAAAATTACAGCATGACATGTATTGCAACATATAGAAGGCTGTGATACTTATAGAGGACAATGAGAAGAGTGGTTAAGAATATCCTATGGTTATCTAGCTCTCCTATGGGTTTCTCAGTAGATGTATGAATTCCCACAAATAAGTCCCTTTTTGTGGAAATTAATTTGGAATGACGTTGTCGTCCAAGACTTTCTCTGTATCTTCTTCAACTCGAGAAAAAGTATATAAATCTGATAAGTTATGCCCACTCTAAATGTAAGACTAGCAACGAAAGGGGAAAGTAYGGTATGGTGCAGACGGTGCATTTGTTTGTTGGATCCGTCTGAAAGTATGTGGTTTTGAGCTTTTAATGTGGTTAGTTATCTGGTGCAGCATTCATTCCAGTATAAGGTCCATTATTCATTGTCGATACACTATATTTGGAGGATATACTGACAACGATTTGCTTTATTGAATCACTTGACAATCCTCGCATTCTTCGTTGAATTAAGGCTCTAGAAGTTCATCCAAAATCGAATCTAGCAGCTTTGCTTTTTGCAGTATGTATTGCTTTAGTATGCAAGTACTGAACTTGTTTTCATGCCTAAAAAACAAGTATCTGCTGTTCTAAATAGAGTATGACAGGTGAAGACAAKAGAAAAAATAGAGCGGCATATACAAGAAAAGTCAGACTGTTAATAAACCTCTTTCTCTGGGCACCTGTCGGCTTCCATCTCGTTCCGGCCTTACATTCCAGGGATATTTGTTTGGGAYGCAGGAGTGCTTACCACCGAAGGAGTGCCTACCATGCTCATAGCTCGTGACCCGAAAGCCAAACATGACCGAATATGGTAGCTTGATCTCCCAAGTTGTACACCCGACAACATGACTGCTGCAAGAAMAGATGGGCTTCTTTTGTTTGCCAGCTATGTAGGTTCACGATATGGAGTCTCCGGAACCCTACATGCGAATTTCGTCATCTGAATGGATCTCATTTTACAGTGTGAAGTGCAATCCGAGAAAGGGCTACTTGTCCATGGTAGCATTTCACCCACAAAACCCAGATTCATATTGATGCGATTCATAAGCAATACAGTAGGTCAAGTATTATTTTGGCTCGATATG
Source organism: Rhazya stricta (assembly GCA_001752375.1). Taxonomy (NCBI): domain Eukaryota; kingdom Viridiplantae; phylum Streptophyta; class Magnoliopsida; order Gentianales; family Apocynaceae; genus Rhazya; species Rhazya stricta. Next base: position 2,693,178 of record MEJB01000018.1, read on the forward strand.
GAAACGGAAGAATGCATATCTATATGGCGCCTTCCTCTTCCCTTCTTGGATGATGTTGGAGATTCCAACCCTAACGGGCAGCATCATCACCTCACCTCTAATCGAGACCAACTAGTGTATGCTAATCTAGCTATCGAGCTAGAAATCAAAATTAAATTTTCAACTTTTTAGGGTTTATCATGGATTTTGGATTTCAGCGGATATCAGTTTAGTGGTGTTTTTGCAATTCTGGGCTTTCTTTGTATACATTGCTCGCTTCGGCTTCTGAGTCAACTTTGTTAATATAGTTTAGCTCCAGGCTTAAAGTTCAGACTGTAAATTGGACTGCCCATTGATAATCTTAATAGGCCCCGAAATTGGGCCTAAAACCAATACAATCCATATTGTTTCTACATTATTCTCCTAAAAGCAATATTTTCCTTTTTCTTAAAAAAAAAAAAAGAGAAAAAAATCCATTCCTTCTCTACCCCCTTAATCATCATTGCCCAAAATTACCCTTATCAGTAATTAATTGACTCCCACCAATTTCATTCTCTTGTTAATTGAAACTAAAGTTAACTAAAAATATGGTTAAAGAAAATCAATAATTAGTTTTTGATCTTTTTTTTTTTTTGTGCCTTTCCTTCTTTTTCACTTTTTGCCATGATTTTGTAATTAATTTTTTAATCACGTATCAATAAGGATTGGATAAATGATTATAAAGTGTTTACGATCAAGTCTACTATAAAGAATAGCTCATCACAAAGAAAAAAAGAAGTTTAGGACAAATAGCATTTTAAAGAAGAATTCAAATARTCATAAAATTTTGTTATTCTATCATCATAGGTGCACAAAAGATGTCCTAATCTTCACCAGATATCCCTTTTGACTTTTGTTGTCATCCAGCAGCACCCATCCATACTCAACCACAACCCCACAAAACAAGAACAATCTAATATCATCCTTCCAATCCCATTTCCATATAATTGAAATGTCCGRTTGGTATATACTCTTTACAGATCAATTAGAGTGCGCACGGCGTGTATATATCATCACCTCTTTTAATATTATATTTCCCTTATTTTAAAAATTATATATACACATCGTGTTATGATTGATATAAAAGAGAATGTGTAGTAAAAAGTGTCATAATAGATTCGAAGAATTTCAAATCTTCTAGGTTAAAGAGAGGCAACCTGTCCAGTAGATAAAGGAAATGGACGAACTTTAAGCAGTTGCAAAAAGTCTTTGAGTCAATTTCCATATATCATCCACCAACGTGCATCCTGATTTTGTGATCTCCAAAAGAGCAAGAAGATACATGATAGYGAAGCTTACCAACTCTCTTTCCCTCTTCCTCGTTAGGGTTATAAYATTCCCTAATTGCCCTGGGGATTTTGTGGTGATCATAAAGCTCACATGAGTAACATGCATCTCGATTCGTATACAACAGACGACATGCATCATTACTTGTCATGGAAGTAAAAGGTGAAGTAACTTTTATTTACACAAATTAATAATATTTACATAGAATATTATTATATTATTACCGATCGTTTCCGTATATGTTTATTATTTTGAATTGATAGGTTAAATAATCGAATGTGTCGAACTGGTAACTCGAGAGATAAATAAGGTCCTTCTAGTTGATCTAGGCGGATTTAATAACTAAAAAGAAACTTAGCATGTTAACTATCAAGGTATACTAGTTAATCACATTTATATAGCTATTAAGTTAGATAATGTTCCAGCTTTTCCCTCTTCTAGATACATGGAGTATTAGTCAAAAGTTCTCCTCTGGGGCTGTATTCTACATTTTAATTGTGTGGTGTGACAACAAATAACATGTAAGAACCTGTATAGAACTATGCCCTTCAAGACTCGGTCAAAGGTCGATTGAAGAAGAAGCGTCATATCCATAGCTGTGGATCTTGTTGGAGGCCTGCACTTTTGGAATTCCTTTACTCCTCTTGTTTGGGGTGTTTTTATGCCTTACAAACTTCATATGTATCGTGGAAATGGTTGTTGAGGAGATGTAAGAACTGGTCTCTTTGTCAAATTATTTTATGGGGTTAATGTGTGAGGCTTCTACGCGACCAAGACAAATGTAAACATTGACTAAGGAACAAATTAGACAAGTTACTGTCACAATGGATAATTACTAGTATTTGTGCCCTTTTGACCAAGAGGCTGGGGTGAGGGGTTGGTAGGTGACCTCTAATATCTCCACATATAGTTTTCTTGATGGTTAGCTACTTCAAGCTTTTGTCCATTTTGTTTTTTCTTTTAATTGTAACTAGTAAATGGTCAATTATCGTACGAATACATGGAAGCAGAAGCAAGAGAAATTGGAAAAGAATACAAAGTCTTTTGTCGGCCAAGCATAAAAATCCTTTGTCGAGATATTTTCTAGTGGCGAATAATTTAGAAAAACAAGAGCCTGTTCTTAATTGTACGAGCTAGACATGATAAGTGGTCACAAAATTATTATAGGACTAGATAGATAGGACATGGAAGTCGGCGATGAGACAATAATTTTCTTCTCCTTGCAAGTGAACTGATCATTAATTACTTAAGAAGCATACTTAATTTAGACAACAATTTGGTTTATGCTAAAATTACGAGGTTTTTTCCATATCCTTTTTGAGGTCATGGTTTTTGTGTCTAGAGCAATTTACAAAATTTTTTTGGTTTATTTACGTATTACCTTTTTAGTCTATCTTGAAACCATTAATATCGGGTAAAAATATTAGTAAAATGGTTAATACATCTCAAATTGTATTTTGGTATGTTAACTAGTACACTATGGGGATGTAATCAACACTTACTTTACAGAGACAACTCTTCATGTACACCTCCATACTTGCTATACCAGAAATAGTATTGCCAATATAGTACCAAACCCAATATGGCCATAATCGCCCACTAATAATGTAGGCTCACATCCTTTCTAGTTTCGACCTTAGCTTCAGTAGCTCATCATATCTATAGTTACTACAAAAACACGTCACAAACCCACACTGCTACATGCATGCTTTGATGAATATTAATTTTTTTATGTTTCGATATTTAATTTGATTTTATATATATATATTGATATTTATCAAATCGTGGGATGTTTGTTATTTATCGTAATTTGAATTTTTAACTTTCAATAAAGATGGAAGAGTTTTTTATTAACTGGTTTATCTTAATTTATTATGTATATTTTTATTTTATGTGTCGTGAACTAGTAAAAATATAATGTTATAGCATAAAATTAATAATTTAATAATTGAATAAGTATTAACCACGCGATGGCAGGATCGAAATGGGGACTAATTAAATAAATATTTACTTAGCATCCAATCTCCTCTCTAAACAAAAGTTTTGCTCATAAAAAAGAGAAAAATTAAAAAGAAAAAATAAAATGAAARCTGAAGTAGAGTTGATTTCTTTTTTTATAATAATGATTTTAGTTCTATTTTTATTGGTGTATATATAATGTTATTAAAAAAAGAAAAAAAGGAAAAAAAGTAGAGACGAGTATACATGAAATGGACGAGAGATGAGAAGGTCAATATCTCATGAGTTATTGGGTTTCTCCACCTACCCCCTGGACGTCCTCCTCCATGGAGAAGTGGTGGTTGGTGGTGGGCATGACTTGTTGAAGCCCAACAACCCCCATTTTTGGATTTCTTTATTTGTTTTTTTTGGTTTTCTCTCAACTTTATGGTTTGTTTGTTTTTAGATGCTCTTACCATCATTGCCTTGCATCTTTTATTAAAAAAAAAAAAAAATCATTGTCCTTTTTGGTGCTTTGTTATAAGCATAGTCGCTCAAACAAACGTCACCACTTCTAGGTGAGATTATTTAAATTATTATTTACTCATTCCTTTCTACGTTTCTAGTTTTATTACTATGATTTTCATCATTAATTTCTCCATTTAGTAAAGACGAGATAATGACTCACATATGGCCCAATGCTCGCTTAAATTCTTATGCTAAGTCCATTATAAATTACGAAYCTTTTAATATACTTTTTATTATACTAATCAGAGTACAATCTTGATTTATGCAACATAGAAGATGAAGCGTTGAGAGGATTAATGAATATATATGCACGTTATGTTCTTATTAGTTTTGAAGAGTTAGTATAGAAGAAGATGCGTTGAGAGAATTAATGACTATATATGCACGTTATGTTCTTATTATTAGTTTTGAAGAGTTAGTACAGAAGAAGACGCGTTGAGAGGATTAATGAATATATATACATGTTATGTTCTTATTAGTTTTGAAGAGTTAGAAATAAAGAATGTAGTGAGAGGATCTACTAGAAGATCTTCAATTTCTAATATGACTATTCAATTTTAATTTAAGAGACAAATGTCACATTTGATAAAATTAAAGTGTGAAGAATAGCTGGATTTTTAACACTGGAGATCTATTTATACATGTCGGAATCTCTGAATACTAAATTTGGTTAATACGTTCGACAACTAATTCATAAAACTCCGAAAAACTAGCRTTTTTTTGCACTTCTATTCATTTAAATTCATATTAGGGTCAATATATATTGGTCKAGAAGAAAAAAATAAAAGAATATATGCARTTAATTTTATCTAATAAATAAAAAATTAATAAAGTAATGCATTGAGAGTATATGGTTAAATCAAGATTTGCTCACTTCAAATATATAAAAGGATTTTCTTTTCGAATAGTTTATAAAAAGATAGAAACTTAATTAAAATAGTGAGACATTTTAAATTATGTTATTTTATATCCTAATTTAATCAATTTTTAATTGATTTGATCTTAAGAATTAAATTGCATTATTAAACAAGTTCTATATCAATCCACGAGTTTGGAAGATATTAAGTCAAAACGAAGTCTTAAATTTAACCCTAACTTATAATACCACGTTAAAAGAAYTCCGAAYCACATCTTTCATTTAATAATAATCGAATCCTGCATTATCTTAAAAATTATTTATGTCGAACATTCCTTCGAATAAAAGTCATACTTTRGAGAACTATAAAAGCAAGTGCTCATTGCTTATACGAAGGGACCAATCTTRAAAAATAATAATAAAAAGAGATATTTAAAATATCTTTAACTTAAGAGTCCTTGAATATTCTTCAAATGCAACAATATACTATCCTTGAACTCGATCAAAATTTGGTGAAAGTTAAGTTTGTTGAATTGGACCAATCGAAATCGATAAACCACTAAATATTCAATTCAGTAAGGGGCATGTATCACTGAAAAATAAGTGCTTTTGAAAAATATTTTTATTTTTCAACCTTACATCAATAAATAAAAGTTATTCTATGGCAACTTTTTCCATTTTTTTATAAAGTAAAAATTTAGAGGTAGAAAGTAATAAAAAAAGAGGGCAAATAAATTTTTAAAATTTTCAGAAAATGACCTAAGAATATTGGTTTTGATAACTTTTATATTAAGAGATGCAGTGCTGAGGAAGATGGAAGAATAGATGAGGACAGAAGATCACCCAGATGACTGCTTACCTACCGAAGACCATTTATATGTATCTATATATGTAATTATAGAAATGGTGTAGCTATGCTTTCCACTAGGCAAAGTAGATGACAAACTAAACCAAGAAAATCACTATAGTTTTTTAGTTAAATGTTTAAGAAAAAGGGATATACTTAGAAAGTGTCAAAACGACAGAGAGGTAATTTAGAAAATTACTAACCTATATGTTAATTATTTTTTGTATTTGCGATCGTTATTACAGTTTTAATATCGAATGAAAGAAAGGATAAATTAATTAAATATCGATGTAATTAGATTTTATTRTGTATATAAATACATAYAGCTAACAAAAATAAGATTGTAAAAATTATATTTTAAATTTATATATAAATCWTAAATATTATGATCAATTAAGATYTTACGTTCTTCTCATCATAACTATGTTACATAAGTACAAGTATGACCTTATATATTTCAATTTATTAAAAAGAATTAACGAGCAATACACTCTATATTCAATAAATAATATTGACTCTTTTCGATCACAAGTTTTCTGATAWACTTTTCAGTATGCATTCTCGGTTACATAATTTTATTTAATAGTAAATAAAATATATAYACACATATTTTTTATTCTAATTGATATTATATTAAAGAATATACTAACAGATGCGAAACCTTTCCTCGTGTATAATTTGAGGGTGGAACTCAATGGACAAATGGCCCAACATTTGTTGACTCSTCCATCAATCCTTGCTGTTCTGAGTTCACACTTGCAAACAAAGTMGATGAACATACGGAGTGTTTGGCTTGATAGCTTCCTCCACGAGTTGTCCTTATCCAGACGAATACCTGTCCTCAGTAAGCAGGAAAKTCCTATATCTCTTGAAACACCTCGACCGGTGCCTTCTTTTCTTTTATATATATATATAACTTATAAGTCTATTTCTAGATATGATCCACACTATATTTTAGATACATATGTGATTTAGATGTTAATACTATAGATGTCCTCAACTCCTTGGCTTCATGGTAAGCATCAATCAATTAGAGGCTGGAAGGCTATGAGAGTTTTCTCATTCTTTGTTGCTTCGATCGTAGATTTTTCTTAACCTTATAGTCACTTAGATAGTCGAAAATGACTTCAGTTACTCGTTTTCTAAATAAYATGCTCGACGYTCTTCTATATRCATTAACTCGGGAGGATACTAATTCCTAACTCTTTCATACTACTTGGATAGAGCTTCAATAAGCTAATACGAAAATTTTCTACAAATGAAAATTTTTGGATGTGCATGTTTTWTATCATTTTGTAGATAAACCTCTATTCACCATCATTGTTTTAATTGATAAATTGGTTAATGAAGAATTAATTTCCAATATTAGGTTATATAATCGGTCTAACTGCGGTTGAACCACGACGTGCATGAGTTCGGAAACAACCTGGTTTAACTACCTATTACCTCATTCATATTACCTTAAAACCCAACAATAAATTCTGAAAAAGAAAAAAAAGAAAATAGAAAAGTTGATGACGTCAATAATAATAACCCTCCTTCTAATGCCCAATGAGGACATCTAAAAACTCCTCCAATTGGAAATGGGAGATGACGTTGTGCTTTCGTGTAGGCTTCTTATGCTACTTCTTCCCACCAACCACACCACAAGGGTTTTTCCTTTTCTTGTTTTTCCCCACTTTTCCAAGTATAGCCTCAATTAGATTCCAAAAAAATAAAAAAATCATTAAGAATTTAAGTGATGTTTACTTGACCAATTAAAAACTCATAATTGATAACATGTCTAATCTTCATAAAATTTCACAATAAATCGCGAAATTTTAATAATTATTCAGTAAGTAAATAACCTTTGAATCGATGAAATAATATTATTTTAAAATTTTAAACACGATTACGATGCATGGACCATTACGTTACGTGAATGTGGTGAAAATTTTGCATTTTAGTTGAATTATTATGGTAACTAACATATTCCATAGAAGGAAAAGTGATATAAGAGCGCCAAAAAATTGAATTGGTAATTAGCTGGCATCTATATGTAAAAAATAAAAGAAAAAGAAAAGGGTGAAAAGGCTCCTAAACTGAAATTACGTAAGAATTTCTCATTTGAGTTTGACGAGTAAATGTTCTTACTCGCCATGCAATGGTCTAACCTATTTGAACACGTGTTAGCATCTGAGCAATCAAGCTACATGCCCATCCGACGGTCAGCTTGTTATCTCAACTAACACATCGGCCTGCCCACCCAACACTCAATGACAATGCGCCTCTATTTAAACCAGGAAAGTGGCTCAACAAACTCAGGAAATCCAGCTAAAGCTAATACTAATAAGCTTTTGCCATTTCCTAATAATCTTCAGATCAATTTTCTTCACATTTTCTAGTTTTTTTTTTTTCGTCATTTGTTTTAATCCATATCTGCAATGGAAATCGAAAACGGAAGCAGTAGCAGTACTGGAAATGGCCATGTTGACAGCTTCTGTGTGCAACAGCCTCATCATCATGACCCACTGAATTGGATCACGGCAGCGGAATCACTCAAGGGTAGTCATCTCGATGAGGTGAAGCGGATGGTGGAGGAGTTCCGGAAGCCGGTGGTCCGGCTTGGTGGTGAAACGCTTACCATAGCACAAGTAGCAGCTATAGCAGCCCACGATAACGGGGTGAAGGTGGAGCTATCGGAGGCAGCCCGGGCCGGCGTGAAGGCTAGCAGCGACTGGGTTATGGAGAGCATGAATAAAGGGACTGATAGTTATGGTATCACAACTGGTTTTGGTGCAACGTCCCATAGAAGAACCAAACAGGGTGCTGCTCTTCAGAAGGAGCTTATTAGGTAAGTAAAATGTACTTCATCATGAAAATCTTGATCTCACGCTGTAACTTTTTTTTTTTTTTTACTGCATTTGATAAAAGGGGTTCTTGATCTCTTTAGAATTTTTTACCGAGTTCATGAATGATTTTGTCTTTTCACCATCATTGCTGACAACATGTTGTGCTGTCGTCTGTGTACAACAAAATAATCGTCAAACTACAAGGGTTTTATGTCACTGTCTGGACAATTAGAAGAACCAGAACAGAGAAGGAAAAAACGAGAAATTATTTCTATTTTTTTCTTAATTAGCTTTTTGTTGAATTTCTCTAGAAATCCCTCCAAAGGATCTTTATTYTAATTAWTTTTYT
>MEJB01000018.1:2701867-2833212 GCA_001752375.1 Rhazya stricta
ARRAAWTWWTWAWTYYWAWWMMAWTTTTTTTAAAAAATGAGAAATTTAATTGTTCTTAATTTTCTAAAAATTGAGTACGTTTAAGGATAGTAAAATAATTAAATTGTAGTAAGATAGAAAAAAAGACTATTTGTTATGTCTCGAATTTTTTAAATAACAATTAATTTAAAAAAATTTAAAAAATTAATAGTATGAATAATTATTTTAAAACGGAAATGAATGAGTAATTAGATTAGACCTTACCTAAATTAGGGTATATCTAAGCTACCCCTGTCATAATTAGGTTACGTTTTTTGTTGAGACTATTTAATATAGTTTATCTAGCCAGCGACATGGCCCCCTGTCGCATARTGGAGTCCACACCATAAAATTCTTGAATTAATTGACTTGGCCAATTTTCTCTGGTCCCTATTTGCTAATACAAGGATTTTTTCTATTCTTTCAGTGTCAGTCATTTTTCCATTTAATGTGCTGCCGTTTTAGGTGTCACTCTTAAACAAAGAAATAAAGATCCATTGCGGCACCAATAAATGGAAAATTTTCCTAAATTGCTGGAAAACTTTTAGCCCCATCAGATAGGGTTTCACTTGAATTTATGCATGATCGGTTTGAATAAGGACGGAGCTAGGGGCAATTGTCCCTTAATATTTTTTAAAGTTTTCCAATTCGTTTATATTGATATAGTATTTTCGTTAAAAAAAAAAATATTATCTCGCTCTTTCAATATCTCTTTTATTTATTTTAAATTTAGTATTTTCGTTAAAAAAATATTATCTCGCTCTTTCGATATCTCTTTCATTTACTTTTGGGCCCGTAAGATGAAATTTCTAACTTCGTCCTTAGGGATGAAAAAAAAATTGTCTTGCCCTACGTGTATTTAGGACAATTCMTCACAAAAWACATGGTCGAACACCTGTTAACATCTYTGTTTTGATATCTCTTTCATTTACTTTTGACTTCATAAGATTAAATTTCTGACTTCGTCCTTGGGGACGAAAGAAGATTGTCTTGCCCTGCGTGTATTTAGGATAATCCATCACAAAAAACATGGTCGAACACCTGTTAGCACCTCTGTGTTGATCSTTTTCAATATAGAGAAAGGGAACTACAAGAATATGGTCAAGGATTTTTGCCTCGGTGTTGAGATCTAATTTGATAATTTATAGGTGGATTTTTGAAATGAATTAAAGATTCTTTAAAGTGATCCTTCTTCTATCTTTTGTTGTTTTTGCTTAAAAATTCTTGACAGTTATTTGGTTYAGAAGAAGACATTGATTAATTCTTGATGATTCAGGTTCTTGAATGCTGGAATTTTTGGAAATGGGGCTGAATCATGCCATACATTGCCTCACTCTGCAACTAGGGCTTCCATGCTTGTGAGGATCAACACTCTGCTTCAGGGATACTCGGGCATCAGATTTGAAATTCTTGAAGCCATTACCAAGCTGCTTAACCACAACATCACCCCCTGCTTGCCTCTCCGGGGTACAATCACCGCATCAGGGGATTTGGTTCCATTATCCTACATTGCAGGGTTGCTAACAGGGAGGCCTAATTCCAAAGCTGTTGGACCTGATGGAAAGCTGATTGATGCTACTGAAGCCTTCCGTCTTGCTGGAATTGAATCCGAGTTCTTCGAGTTGCAGCCTAAAGAAGGCCTTGCTCTTGTCAATGGAACTGCTGTTGGTTCTGGCTTGGCTTCCATTGTCCTGTTTGAAGCTAATGTGCTTGCTGTACTTTCTGAAGTGCTATCAGCACTTTTTGCTGAAGTGATGATAGGCAAGCCCGAGTTCACTGACCATTTGACACATAAGTTGAAGCATCATCCTGGTCAGATTGAAGCTGCAGCTATTATGGAACACATTTTAGCTGGAAGCTCCATTATCAAGGAAGCTCAAAAGATACATGAATTGGACCCCTTGCAGAAGCCAAAGCAGGACCGMTATGCGCTCCGAACATCGCCACAATGGTTAGGTCCGCTGATTGAAGTCATCAGGTCATCAACAAAATCMATTGAAAGGGAGATCAACTCTGTCAATGACAACCCATTGATTGATGTTTCGAGGAACAAAGCCTTACACGGAGGAAACTTTCAGGGTACCCCCATTGGTGTATCCATGGATAACACCCGTCTGGCAATTGCTTCAATTGGCAAGCTCATGTTTGCACAATTCTCTGAGCTTGTCAATGACTTCTATAACAATGGCCTGCCTTCAAACCTCTCGGGGGGACGTAATCCCAGCTTGGACTACGGATTCAAGGGTGCTGAAATCGCAATGGCATCTTACTGCTCTGAGCTCCAATTCCTGGCTAATCCAGTGACAAACCATGTTCAAAGTGCAGAGCAGCACAACCAAGATGTGAACTCATTGGGTTTGATCTCKTCAAGAAAAACAGCAGAAGCCGTGGACATACTAAAGCTCATGTCTTCAACTTACTTGGTTGCATTGTGCCAAGCAATTGACCTGAGGCACCTGGAGGAGAACCTCAAGGCCTCGGTAAAGAACACAGTGGGAGCTGTGGCAAAGAAAGTTCTAACVATGGGCTCGAATGGCCAGCTTCATCCATCAAGATTTTCCGAAAAGGACTTGCTCAAAGTGGTGGACAGAGAGCATGTTTTCGCATACATTGATGATACTTGCAGTGCTACCTACCCCTTGATGCAAAAGCTCAGGCAAGTGTTGGTGGACCATGCCTTAGCGAATGGCGAAAACGAGAGGAATGCGAGCACTTCGATYTTCCAAAAGATCGGTATATTTGAGGAGCAGCTAAAGGAGCTTTTGCCGAAAGAAGTTGAGAGTGCAAGAATTGATGTGGAGAGTGGCAAACCAGCCATAGCTAATCGCATTCAGGAATGCAGGTCCTACCCACTGTACAAGTTCGTGAGGGAAGAACTGGGGACCAGCCTCCTAACCGGCGAGAAGGTCCGATCCCCTGGTGAAGAATTCGACATGGTTTTCACAGCCATTTGCGAAGGGAAGATGATTGATCCATTGTTGGATTGTCTCAAGGAGTGGGATGGTGCTCCTCTTCCAATATGCTAGATCATAGTCTTTTCTCTTATACACAATTCTCGTACATTTTTATTTACTTCCTTTGATAAACTTTTTCAAWTGTTTGTATTAGAGATTGTTATATAATTAGTTTGCTCATTATCTTTGGATTTCAAACTTCAACCAATCTCTTCATCTCCATTTATGGTGAACTCAACAAATGTAATATAAATCTTTTGACAATTTTTTCAGTGATGTCTGCTTTTTTATGTTCACTTATCTCACCTTTTAAAAWAAAWAAATAAATAAATACCTCAATGCCATCTCTCATACTTTTTTTATTAGACTATCTCCTACCTCACTTGTTGATATTAATTTGGCTCAGCTCGGATTGCATCCATAGAAGAAGATCTGATCCAATACTTTTTTACCATGGCGCTACAATTAGTAGTCGGACACGATACATCATTTAAATTAACAGTGCTTCATCATTATTTTCAACCATCGATCAATAATACAATCACTTTGTTTCTTCCTAGAAGAGTGACTTACCTTCTAGGATTGAAGAATTCTTTGTCGAAATTGAGCAAGCTCAGAACTTAGAGTTAATAGCGAACGGAAAGATTGAAAGTTAACGAAACATAATTAATGTTGATATAAAAAAACTTATAAATTATATTATTTTTTGCAAACAACTTATTTGCAAAAAATAATATAATTTATAAGTACCATTAGGACCTTATGATCCGTCAAACTTTTGCTCATGCGAATGTCAAGAACATAGGTCTTAAGTTTYGAGGCATATTGAAGCACAAATTGGAAACTTGAAATTGAGATGATGAATATAATTCATCTAACAATACACAAATATTGAAGCATCAAAATATTTTATCTCTTAACTTCACTCCAATCAAAACGACTCTTTCAATGAAAAATTTTTCATCTTAAAAATTAAATTCAAAATTCAAAATTTTATTTTCTCATTTTTCTAATTGAAATTTATATTTTCAGTAAACGAAAAAAAAAATTTTCGACGAAAAGCCCATAGGATTATCACCTGTGTTTAAAGAATTAGAGTTTAATGGGCCTTCAAAGTCAACGAAGGAATTGGCCCAATCAAAAAATAAAGACAAGACCGTGCCCAGAAAACTTTTAAGGGKTGCTAACTGAGCCTTGGACTTGACCCAAAAAGGAAAATGTTTATCTATCATGTGGGTCATGCTAAAATCAATATTAGCCCAAAAAAGGACTTCATAAATAATGATTTTACAATAAAGTACTATCAATTAACTCAATGTAAATACATTTTCTCATTTCTCAAAGAAAAATAAAACAACACCTTTCGTGGTCTCAAAAACATTTTTATGGTCTGCTTCTCTTCAATTTAATAAATAATTGTTTAAATTTTCTTAAATTAAAAATTATTTTAAATTATTCTCGATTACTTTTCAAAACGATTTATAATTTAACAAAGTTAAAAAAAAAAAAACACTTTTAAAAGATAATCGGATTATGCATTTTTAATGGGATTTGTGTTTATTGATAATGTTAAAAAAATTAATTTTTCAAATCATTTTCTTTTAGTAATTAAAAAATATAAATTTAAAGGAACATGCCTGATATTCATCATTAGATAAAGAAAGTGAACCAACATGCAYAGTCTACAGCCTATAAAATCCATTGCGTGAAATCAAACCTTAGATCTTAAAACTCTCATACACCATGGACTGGTACTATTTCTGGAGAGGAATCAATTATTGTTTTCTAATTTGTTTTATTATTTAAATATGGTTCTCATTTAAATAGTCTAAATATACAAATTTATATAATTTAATAATACAATTCAACAGTTAATTCTAATCATCAAATAATTTGATAATATAATTTAGACCATTCAAAGAATTTTTAAAAATATAGTGCAAATGGAAATACTTTTTTTCAGTAATCAAGATATAAATCTATATATTAATAAATAAATCACAAAATAGATAAATATTAAATTATTTACATTCGATGAATTAATTGCAATACTCATTCATGCTTGTAATTTTTACATATTTATAGTGATAAGCAAAAGATTAAATTGWAAAAATGATAATATTTGAAGTGGTGATTTTTGAAACTTATCTTGATAGATGGATTACAATTATTGGAATTAATAAAAAAAATTGGCATAGAATTAATCCCTAGGGTGCAACATCACTGCTCTGCATGCCCTTCTACGTGTTCTCTGGAGCTTTGTCCATGGTGTAGTCGAAAATTTTGGACTTGGGCTGATCAAATCCCTTGATTCTTGCAGTCAAATTCACCGAACCGTATAAGCTATTAACATGATGATGCCAAGTATAGCTTCTCTGTCACCCTCTGTTTCACAAACACACAGATTCAATCATGGCCATCACCTCTCTTCTCCTCCGCCCTTTCCCTCCTCTCCTTCCGCCCAAAACCACCACCCGGAGCAGCAGGAGCAGCAATAAAACCAAGACACTACCTTTGAGATCTCTAATATGCTTCGCTAGTCTCAAAGCAGATGCTGCTAACAAAGACAAGCCCTTCGGTGATGCGGGACTTCCACTTGATTCAAGTTACAAGCTTTTATGGAAGGATGAGCTCGAAAGAGCGTATCCGTATGAAACCTGTGGCATAGGATGGGAAAATAATGATGATATATTTCAAGAATTGGTGGACAGGAGGTGTGTGGACAATGTCAGAATGCTGATAGTGGACTCAGTTCAAGAAGCACAAGCTGGTCACCCAGGAATGGCACTTGGGATTGCAGAAGTGGGGTATTTCTTGTACAGGCATGTGATGAGGTATAACCCAAGAGATCCCGGATGGTTCAACAGGGATAGGTTTGTTTTGAGTGCAGGCCATGGATGTCTGCTTCAGTATGTTTGCCTTCATCTTGCTGGATTTCAGTCTGTTCAGGTACATGCTTGTTTCGGTCTTTTGAGTCTTCGATTTCATCTCAAATCGCCATTTCTATAGAGTATTACTACTTCCTTTAGGCGTTTATATGTTGAAATGTAGTGAATGTGAAATGCTACGTCGTGTAGTTTCTCGGCGTCTTGCAAATGTCCCTTTGGTTTAGGCGCTTAGGCTTCCAGAACAACCCCAACCCAACATCCGCAGGACAGAAATAACCCATGGAACAACTCCTGAATATGGTAATCAGGAACTCATTTTATACAGTAAACATTTGGGGTTTGAAAGAAAAGGATGGCAATTCTGTATAGTATGATAATTGACTCATGTTCTAAGTTTCAGTTCTATATCTGTTAACAAAAATAATCCACCGCATCAATAACTTCTAAAAGAAATCAGATAGATTGAAGCTTGAAAGATGTCTATTTGTAATCTTCTGTCCCAAAAAATTAGAAAGCAAGGGTTGTATTTCTCAGAGTTGCTTTTGGGATGTAAATATCATTATCTCGGAATAAGAGCCAAGACATGGAAATGAATTACCTTGGCCACTGTAATTGATTGGGGTACAGATTCTTCTTTGAGGACTTAAAAACCTTTGGGAGAATTGATGTTATTCATAGTTTATGATTTTATCCAGATTGAAGACTTGAAACGGTTAACCAAGATCGGAAGTAAGACCCCAGGTCACCCAGAGAATACCTTAACTGAGGGAATTGAAGTCACAACTGGTAAGATCACTGATCTCAGTTGAATCAATAACTATATTAAAGTTGCTGAAGACTGGCTAGCTAAGTGTATTTATCACTTCATTAAAGAGTATAACAACGCTCAATGAAAAGGGTATCAGCGTCGGCGGTCTCTTTGTCTTAGTGTTATTATTTTATCGCTTTCTCTTAAAACCAGGTCCCCTTGGGCAAGGAGTAGCCAATGCAGTTGGTCTGGCTCTAGCGGAAGCACATTTAGCTGCTAGATTCAATAAACCAGATGCTGAGATTGTTAACCATCGAACGTATGCATATTAACTAGATTGCTTCAATCCATACAGTTTTATATGAGCGATATTGTTCAAGCCTCAATATGACTTGTCATTTTAGATATTGCATCATGGGAGATGGGTGTGCGATGGAAGGCATATCAAACGAAGCTGCATCTCTAGCCGGGCATTGGAAGCTTAGGAAGCTTACAGTAATTTATGATGACAATCGCTGTACCATTGACGGTCCTACTTATATGACRTTTTCTGAAGATGTTGATGCTCGGTWTAAGGCTCTAGGATGGAACACAATCATAGTGGAGAATACTAATGATAACATGAGATCATTTAAGAATGCACTTCTYTCTGCTCACAATTCTGAGAAACCAACTTTCATTAGGGTATGTCAGAATCCGTTGTTAAATAATCTCATTTGAGTTAGGTTACTATAGCTTTACTATTAATTTAGTTCTATCACAAATCTGTAATATCTTCTTGAATGGATATAGAAGTTAGATGGTTCTGCCATGGACCTCTCTATAGCTACAAATTTGCAACTAATAAATCAAGTAACTAAATATATTGTTTCTCTGTCCAACTGTTGTGAACTCTTCCACCTTATCCAGGTAAGGACTCGAATTGGGAAATTGTCAAAGAAAGAAGGAACTCCAAAAGCTCACCATGGTACCTTTGATGAAGATGACATGAAACAAATGAAACAAAGGGTTAAATGGGGAGATCGCGAGCCATTTCATGTCATTCCCATGATATATAGGTATGAGTTGTGAGAAATGTTACCTCTTCGATTCACATTTGAGAAGCATATAGTACTAAATACATTTTCTTCTCCAGGGAAATGCTAAGTCATGCTGAAAAGTTGGAAACAGAGTGGCATCGCAAATTGTATGACTACCGAAGCAAATATCCGAAAGAAGCTGCAGAATTTGAACTTCTCCTTTATGGTGGAATGGTTCCAGGGTGGGAAAGTTCATTACCGGTGAATTATCTCAACTTCAGCTTGGAGTTCAGTTTGTAGATTTTTGGTTCTAATTTTAAGTGTATAACTAAACATGCCTGGAAGAGCATCCAAGCACTTAGATATATTAAAATCAAGATGAAACCTTCATACTGTCATGCCAGTCTATCAGACTCATCACCGGTCCCACCAATTTTCTTAAGCTTGAGTGTAGGCGACAATAGGTTCATGATAGTCCAGCGAGTTCTTTAGAAAATCCATAGGCCCCCAAAATTTTGGATAAAGCTGATTCATTTTTCAGCCCTCCCCTCCTCAGAAGAGAAAGATCAAAACTTGGTTTAGGCATAATAAAACTTTATCCCTGGGTGAAGATTGGCTACAGAAACCACAATGAAGTTGCTTCTGTAATCAATCTTGAACACGGTAATGAAATATTTTGCCTATGACTGTCTACTTAACCTCTGACCTAATCAGCATTTGTTCTAATTGCACTTTTTAAATGCATGAGTGAGAATGGCATCTCTTATTATATTTTAGTCTCTTGATTTAGTCATCTTACATTATAGTTGTTTTTCAGGATGGGGTTTTTCTCCGACACGATTATCTGATTTCTGCATCTATTATGTGATGATTTTGAACAGAGATGGTCAGTGTCTGACCCTGTGGATGCTACCCGAGGATATTCTGAGAAGTGTTTAAACCAACTTGCTAAAGTGCTTCCAGGATTAATAGGTGGAAGTGCAGATCTGGCTTCCTCTAATAAAGTTTATCTTCATGGTTATGAAGATTTTCGTTGGTGTTGCAATCAGGGGAGGAATATTAGGTATGGAGTGCGGGAGCATGCAATGGCTGGAATTTCAAATGGCATCGCATTGCATGGATGCGGCTTRATACCATTTGCTGCAACGTTCCTTACTTTCTCGGATTACATGAAAAATTCCATCCGACTATCTGCTTTGAGTCATGCTGGAGTTATCTACATTATGACTCATGATTCTATTGGTCTAGGAGAAGATGGACCAACCCACCAACCAGTRGAGCAGCTTGCTGGTTTGCGTGCAATTCCACGCCTTTTGGTTTTTCGACCTGCTGATGGCAATGAGACTGCTGGAGCGTATAAGGTAGCTGTTGCAAGTAGAGAGGTACCTAGTCTTATTGCATTATCAAGGCAAAAAGTGGCTGCCAATATAGAAGGAACATCCATAGATGCAGTAGAAAGAGGAGGATATATTGTCAGTGACAACTCCGGCAAAGAGTTGCCAGAAATCATACTGATCGGCACAGGATCAGAACTGTGTCTGTGTGAAGGAAGTGCCAAAATGCTGAGAAAAGAAGGAAGGAGAGTGAGAGTCGTTTCTCTTGTGTGTTGGAGACTATTTGACAGACAACCACAGGAATACAAGGAGCTTGTTCTTCCACGAAATGTCCCAAAGCGTTTGAGTGTTGAGGCAGGCTCACCAATAGGCTGGAGGGAATATGTTGGACCAAACGGCATGGTTCTTGGAGTAGATGATTTTGGGGCTAGTGCTTCATATCTGGAGACATTTAAAAAGTACGGTTTTACTGAAGAAAATGTCACCAGAACAGCAAAGTCTCTTCTCTCCTACTGACAAGAACTTTACATGCTGTTTAGTTGTCTTAGAATAAGCTGCTACTTGGATTGCTTCTACAAATCCTTGCATCCTCCTTGTGGAGGAGTCTAGGCATTTTTATCATCTGCAAATTTTGATATCCTGCAATTTTCTGTAAATTACTCTTGATGCAGTTCTGCAGGCAGGTTCGAAGCCCAGTGATTTTTGGATATTTTTCCTCTTTATCAAAAAAACAGGATCCGACCTGTTCTGAACAATGATGTTTTGAATATTTCTGCTCTTTATTGCAATTTGCAAGAGGGAAAATAACATGTTACACATAAAGGCCTTCACTCTCTGATATTAATATAACCATCCTTTGGTGCGATATTTCGAGGTTAAAAGGCGTTGATTGTAGCTTCTTGCTTTAAGGAGAACGGCTCCCTTATCGCGTTTTAAACCTGGGGTCAGGGATCCCTCTTCTTTGCTTTTCATTTTCACCTAAGCCTTGTGGTTCCCATTTCCAAACTCCACAACCACTCAAACCTATGTTCTAAATGATGCTGAAATATTTCCTCCTCAGTTTCCCCTTATTATTCTCCTTACCGTTCTTTATGCACTCAATAAATGACAAACTTCTTCCCCTCGGTTCCTCCATACCCATAAAACACATTACAGAAACACTTGATCAGTATTGAAGGGCTAATCAGGAATGGCAGCCAAGAAAAACGTAGCCGCAGGCCTCTTCGTTTGTGCCTTGACTCTGATCCTAATGAGCGCCAGCACAATCACAGCATTATCAAACTGTGCCAAAGGCTGCATGCCCACATGCATGCGCGTCAATGGTGCCACCATATCTGCTTGCTCAGAGGCCTGCGGTCGTTACTGCGATCAAGTTAAAGGAAAACATGTCGAACCTTTCCGAGATTAGCAAGTAATTAATTTGAGGTCCTGTATCTTCATAGATTTACAGAAAGCCTCATAAATTTCTCATTGTCAGGAAGCTTTCATCAGGTGATATAGCTAGATTATTAGAGACCTTTGATCTTCTATCTCTTTCACCGTTAATTTGTAACCAGCCAAGCACCTCCCTTGAGGAGGTGGATAATAAGGAAGAGATAGAGAATCTATTCATCTCCATGTCCCCTTCTGGTTCAATGTACATAATAAATGTAATTCTCTTCGGGGCCCTTATATATTGAACATCTAATCATCACAAAGTAGTATGACATGTATATATTATTTTAATTCAATTAAATTAAAGATACGATAATATTATTAATGTATGAAATAAATAAATATTATGTATAAAGACATATGATCATATGTCTGACGTAGTGCATTTTTAATATTAAATTATTATTATAATTATGCATTAATTTAGTTATATAATTTGGTTTAACATTGAACCAAATAGCACTATTTTCAATGATAGACACAAATCGTATCATGATTAATGTATAAATTAATATACAAATAATATAAAATATACTTGAATATCTTTAGCTTAATAAATATCCTACCTTGATTATATGATATATTACGATTTATATATTAAATTTTAATGATGTATTCATATCTATTTCAGGTACAAAATTTTTTCCTCTTTAATAATTCAAATATCRAACTTTAATAAATAATAAATCCAGATTATAAAAACTCCGGATAAAACGTTAAACTTATATTTTGTGGATGATAAGGAAAAATTCTCTCAAGGAATATTAAGAGTCAAGTATTTAAATAAACTATTAATTAAAATCGATAGTGGAGATATTTCTCCTCATTAATGAACCTCGAGGACAAAATGGTCTCCTCAGCCGGTTAAGGAGTTTAGGTCAGGTAACCAGCCAGCGGCTCTAATGAGCGCAGTTAGTACACAACGCACCGAAATCCGAAACTTGGCTCCACGGGGACCCAACCGAATAATCGTACGGCCTAGCAACTTGATTCAACAGTGTCGTATAAACTGCAGGATACGTTAACAAAATCGCTTATAGATCTTCTATTCTGCGCAATTCAAACTATTCCCAAATTTCTTCCTTAAAACCTAGAAACGAAAGGGGGATTCATTTTCTTTCTTCAGCCTTTGAAGACGAAAAATTCGCCATAAATTGAAGCTACAGGTTCAAAATTCATCAATTGCTGGTCGTGCTTTGAATTTTTGCTTTTACATACTCTTTAAATTTCTTGACGTTCTTGAAAAGAAGGATACTTATAGTATATTGATATCAGAAACCCATTAASCATCTGTTCACAAGTTGTTAATCTGGGGTTTAGATATCTTGAATTACAATGTGGTAGCATATGCTTATTGTAGTTGAAGTTTAATCATTTCATTCAATAGTGTAGTTGAGCTCTGGTTGTGCATAGTTGTGCATATGGTTTTGAAACTTGGATTGTAATGAGGGATGTGGAAGTACCCAAATGGCTTAAAGGGTTGCCTTTAGCACCCGAATTTCGACCAACAGATACTGAATTTGCAGACCCAATTGCTTATATATCAAAGATTGAGAAAGAAGCTAGTGCTTTTGGTATTTGTAAGGTGATTCCGCCACTGCCTAAGCCTTCAAAGAAATATGTTCTTCATAATTTGAATAGGACCCTTTCCAAGTGTCCCGAATTGGGTTCAGATGTAAATGTTGGTTATTCAGTTAACTCAGAGAATGGAGGCGGGGGCTGCAGCGGTGCGGAGGCTAGGGCTGTGTTTACAACAAGGCATCAAGAATTAGGTCAGAGCGGGAAGAGGGTGAAGGGGGGAATTGAGAGTCACTCTATAGGAGGTCAAAGGCAAGTATGGCAGAGTGGAGAGGCCTATACATTAGATCAGTTTGAAGCAAAGGCAAAAATGTTTGCCAAGAGTCAATTAAGTATGGTGAAGGAAGTGTCTCCATTAGTTATAGAGGCAATGTTTTGGAAAGCTGCTTCCGAGAAGCCCATGTATGTGGAGTATGCAAAYGATGTGCCTGGATCTGGATTTGGAGAACCAGAGGGATCATTTCGGATTCATAGACAAAGGAGACGGAGAAGAAAGAGGGGGACCTTCGATAGAAACAACCAGGAAAGTTCAGGCAGTAAGAATGACCAAGTAGAAGACAATAACAGCACCTTAAATAAGGATCTGAAAGTAATTGACTCACATAGAGAGGCATCCTCCACCTCAACTTACTCTCCAACTGGTCGGTCTAGAACTATTTCAGTGCAAAAGTCCTCAGATGCTAGTAATGAGATGGTTGGAACTGCTGGCTGGAAGCTTGCAAACAGTCCTTGGAATTTGCAAGTAATTGCAAGGTCACCTGGGTCGCTGACGCGTTTCATGCCGGATGACATTCCAGGTGTTACTTCTCCTATGGTTTACATTGGGATGTTGTTCAGCTGGTTTGCCTGGCATGTTGAAGATCATGAACTCCACAGTTTGAACTACCTTCACATGGGCTCTCCAAAAACATGGTATGCAGTACCAGGTGATTATGCATTCACTTTCGAAGAGGTTATTCGTGTTCAAGCTTATGGAGGGAACACTGACCGTTTAGGTATCTAAAGACTATCAGTTCTCTACTTAATATACATTTCAAGCACTAAAGCTGATTCAATTTTATGCTCTATAATTATTCTGTGTATTCTGTTGATCTCTCACCAATTTCAGGCACTGATTAGCTTTGCAATTTGTTCTGGGTATGGTGTTTTTATCATACTAAATTTTCATAGTGATGGTTAAAAGATCCCTGTTCAGTAAGACTTACTAACTTATTAAAACTTGAACTTCCATTTCTAAATTTATAAGATCTAGAACTGCGTGGAAAGAAAACTAGTTAAGGACTTCAGCTTTATATTACACCGAGTCTTTAGACATTTTAGGATCTTGTCAAGAAGCAGATGCTAGTTTTGAATTTTTCTTCGATAGAGAAGTTTTAAAAGCATTTCGAATGCTAGATATCAAAGAAAAAGGAAATAAGAGGACCATGGTGATGCTAATGGTGCCTGGATCTTAACTTCTGTACATATAGGCTTATTGTCCTCCACKTTTTCTTCAGCTTTTAGAGGTTTTGAGTGCAGATTTCTGCAGGTTTTGTTAGATATCTGCATTGTTTATGTATGCTTATTTACCATGAAGAATATKTATGCTGTGTCTAATGGAAACTATTTTGGTTGATTGTATAAACTTCCTATTTCTAGACACTTCTGTCAATGATTCTGTTCTATGGGGTCCATTCTTCAGTTATCTGAATTGTTAACTGGTAGTGGTAATCTTTTGTAAACCATATTGTAACTTCTTTTTCCCCTTGTAAGCATGAAATTGTATAACTGTTTACACTTATAAACCTTTCTATATCTAGCTTTAAAATTGTTTGTCTGACATTCCAGCTCCTTTTAGTTTTTGCCTCTTCTTTCTCTTTTAACAAAAAACCAAACTCATATCCAAGACTTATAAACTGTTCAGCTTAGTTCACATCACTCAGTCCATCTGTAAAAAACAGAAGAAGAGTAACTCCTGATGTTTAGAACTTGTGCTTAAGAACTCAGCTGCTGGTTTCACTTTATCTTTAATTTGTTCGGTGATTGGAATTTTAGAGGAGTTCTAGCATCTGTGAAGGAAATTATAGGTCTATGGTGGTGCAGGTGGAAAGAGGTGTCACTAGTACTGTTAACTGTACTGACAAATGATTGCATGCAGAAGAGAAGGATCAAAGAATAGAGGGAGTTAGAAAGGGTGGGTTGGAAAATAGGACGACTCTAGCATATGGGATATAAGTACTGGCTGAGATATGTATATACCTGATAGCTTTCTTGTATGATTCTCCTGTTTAACAGTGTCTCAGACAAACACGACTTTTGAAAATTACAAATGAGATGGCCACCTATAGATAAAGAAAGATAAAATGGAATGTATATGGATGGAAAAATGTGAAAGAAGGCATTTTATGTTATAGTATTTGGTTTAATTTACTTTGGCCTTTTCAAAGTTAGATGACCAGCCTAGTTAAGGCCGTACCGAAAAAATAGTCTGTATTTCATAGGTTCTATATTTTCTGCAAGGAGAAATTTTCTTCCTTTCTTTTAAACCAAACATATGTAATAATGAGGAAACAATTTCCCTTTCCAAATGGGTAATGAAGATTACACAATAGAAATGCATTTGTTAATAGGAACATGGTCTGGCATGAAAGAAGACAACGGAGAGGTTCTAGTAGTAGGCTCCTTGATATTGCATTTCATTATAATTAGTAAGTACAATGCAATTTCATAAAATCCAGTACTCGTCATTGTGATTTTAAGAAGATCTTTTGTGCGAAGCTATCCTTAAGGTTTCAGACATTTTCTCTTTCTATTCCTTCTTGAATCTACCAGACATGGTTTCCTCTGCCTTAAGGTTTTTCTAACTGCTTCGGAATATTACTAACTTACAAACTCACAAATTTTGTCAATCAAGGATACTAGCTCACAGTTTACTGCTTCAACATGGAAGTCCTGTCAAGACCTCTTCTGGGTTTAAGGGGGAGTAGAAGCACTGTCATTAGTTGCTTCTGTTTTTATTCAGTTTTTTTCTGACATTTTGTGATGATTCTGAGAGACTATCGACAATATTAGAAACGGAAAAGTGCACGAGTGGCCCTTGAATTATAATATTGGGCCTCAAGCAGTATTTAATCTCTATTTTGGACCTTCAACTCTTAATTTGGTGAGGTTTTGGCGCTTCTGTTAGATTGATCCATTACTGTAAAACAGCCCAGGGTATTATACATATCTTTTGTCTTTTTCCCGTTCTTCTCATTTTCTTTTTCCTAGCTTCTCTGGTGGCGACATCTCCCTCCTTTATCCTTCTTTTCTCCCACTACTGGCTACGGCCTCACTGAATCATCTCCTCCCACCCAAAGCTGATACCTCTTCCCTCTTCTCCATTTTCTTTTTCCTTGTTTCTCTGGTATAAACATCTCCCTCCTTTATCCTTCTTTTCTTCCAACACTGGCTATAGGTTCACTGAATCATCTCCTCCCACCCAAAACTGCATCTCTTCCCTCTCCTCCAAAATAGATTTGAAAAACCCTGCTTTCACCCTTTTTGCTCTTGTGTAATTGTGCAAAACGGACGTGCTGTTGTCCTCTTCTCTTGGGCTTGGCTTTTAAGAGCTTTTCATTGCCATCTCCAGAGCCACCATCCCCTTACCCTCTCTCCTCCACACTTAAACCTGTTCTCTCCAGCCTTTTTAGGATCATTGACTATTATGGTGATATGCTTTCCAATATTTTGGGTGATATATATTGGATGCTATAACAGGAACTTTAAAGATGAATACAAGCCTGGTGAATTACTTTGGGACAAAATTATACATCTTTCATCTCTTTGGGCAATAGCATCTAGTGKTTTTGGAATATTGCATTGACTGATTTGCAAAGAGATAGGAAAGCHTTTTTCATGTGATTTCTAGTTTACATTTTTGAAGGATCTCTCATCACCATGTATATTTTATCTTCATTGATAAAGTTTCTTTTTTCATCCAAAAGGAAAAAAAGGGGGAGAGGRGGGGGGGGGGGGAAGGAAAATGTTTTGAGCTCCTTAATACCAGAATTCTCCTGATATCTCCRCTTTCTATTCTTCAGATGCTCTTACCCTCCTGGGCGAGAAGACTACCCTTTTATCGCCAGAAGAAGTTGTTGCATCAGGCATCCCCTGTTGTAGGTGGGTTTTCTTTCTGAAACATTTTGTAATTGCTTTAATCTCCTTCTGCTTCAGAACTCTTCCATGACGAGAATTTAAATTGGTTTATATTGATTCAAGTGGGCTCTTGGGGTAGAATTTGATGCATTGGATATTCTAGTTCATTCATATGCCATGGTTCTACTGATTTCTGGTCTTATTGTCATGTCAGGCTCATCCAAAATCCTGGTGAATTTGTTGTAACTTTCCCTCGGGCGTACCACGTAGGATTCAGCCATGGTAAGAGTTTTGTATTTCTCTGCACATTGAAGTATTTATGCAGAATATGTTTGTTTATGCATCCTCAGTAAATAGTAGAAGGGAAAAAAGAAAAAAAGAAAAGAAAAGGAAGGTTGAATGAAACTGCACCAGAGGCTCMGAGTTCAAGTAACTTAGCTAACCTCACAATATTCTTTTAAGTTATGCTTTTGTTATTATCAGTATAAAAACTCTGAAATAAGACAGGAAAATCAGAGCCATTTGAATATACTGACCTAAAGTTACACAAACATCCTTGAGTGTTGACAAACTGTTGTCATAGCAAAACTCTTTGGTATTGTTGTATGATAATGATAATCTGTTAATATCTCTACTGTCGTTATCAGAATAAGTATCCAACATTTAGGTGCAACTGCTGTAATAAGGGATATAGATCTAGCCTCTATTGCTGAGTTGGCTACTTTACAGAATCATCTGTTTGATGCAGGATGTTCCTGTGATGGTATTATATGCTGTTGCATCTGATTCAGATTTCAAAAGTGGAACCTAATTGTTTCAAGACATAGATAAACAARTAAACTTTATTTCACAGAATATTTCATGAACTAAATTAAAAAGATTTCTAGTACGAAGTTACATGATATATTTTGATGATTGCATGAGATTTACCCTCCTTCACTGTATTCCTTTCAGATTTGCTGACTTGAGGTTAGTAGAAATCTAGGCAAAACCCACTCATTACCTCTTCTGTGCTGTTTTATTCAACTCTTGTATTCTCATGTACTCATTTCTGATATTTAGGTTTTAATTGTGGAGAGGCTGCCAACTTTGGAACTCCTAAGTGGCTTTCAGTAGCCAAAGAAGCTGCAGTACGTAGGGCTGCTATGAATTATCTGCCCATGCTTTCTCATCAGCAGCTGCTGTACTTGTTGACAATGTCTTTTGTTTCAAGGTGAGCTTTTGTAACACGTGATGAAATATCTTAGTTACAATTAAGCCCTTAGATATTCAATATTATGGTCATTTTGTACTTCCTTTCTCTAGTTGGTGTGTCCATGTTACAGCTTTAAGAGAGTATATATATCTGTTTCCGTTTCAGTTTTGTGAGTTGGTTAGAGAAACATGTTTCTAGGCGAAGCCATTGACTGCGCATTACAGGCGCAGCTTGAGGGAAGCGAGGTTGTCAGGAGTGATTAGTTTGGAGATTGAAAGCAGTTTTTAATAGCATGAGGCGTGCGGTTATCAACTATGTATTCCATCAAGAATCATGTAGCTCAGACTCCCACACACCCACCACCCCACAAAAAAAAAAAAACACGCACACACACAAAATGTATATAATATATATATACTATAAATAAATAAAGAAGAAGAAGAAAAAAGGGGAAATAAGGAGACCATGCTAAGTTAGAGTTTAAGTGATATAATCACTCTTTTGCTTTGTATGAGAGATTAATGTAGGTCAAGATAGGAATAAGCCCTCTGTGGATCCAGTTATTATATACTGGGATGCTTCCTAAATGGACATTGAAGAAAAGATGAAGACATCTATATTGATGCATCATTTAGTAACAGGTTACATATTAATATATATACRTACTGTTCTTCAGATTTTGGTATCAACTGCTCAATCAGTTATACTTCTATGTAATCATACTTGGGTTTACAATGCTAGTAGAGATATTAATGAACTCCGCTATCCTGAGCTTAATACTCGTTTAATGACAGAGTACCAAGATCCCTACTGCCAGGAGCACGGAGTTCTCGTTTAAGAGATCGTCAGAAGGAAGAAAGAGAGCTCTCAGTGAAAAAAGCATTTATAGAWGATATCTTGAAGGAAAACCATCTGCTAACCATTCTTCTTCAGAAAGACCCCTCTTACCATGTCGTGATATGGGACCTGAATTTGCTGCCATCTTCGAGTAAACAACCTGAAACATGCAGTGAAAGCAATTCTATTGCCATGAAATCAAGTGAAAAGAATCAATCTCAGGACTACGCCACTCAAGACCTTTATACCCAAATGAGCTTTTACATGGGTAATCTTGATGACTTCTATGCAGATGATGATGACTTACTATATGATTATCAAGTTGATTCTGGGACATTACCCTGTGTGTCCTGTGGTATTCTTGGTTTTCCATTCATGGCTGTTGTACAACCAACTGAGCAAGCATTCAGAGACCTCCTAGCTGAGGATCCAGATATGATTCAACAGTTGGGCACCTCTGAAGCTATGAACTCTCAATGCCTGGGCCGTAGTGGCAGGGTTGAGGAATCTGCAGCAGGTACATGGCTTCGAATTGCACCCATGATTTATTTATGAACATGATTTCTTCATGCTCCTCAATTTTCAAACAAAATTCCCTGGACTCCTTTGGCTGTCT
The DNA here is from genome assembly GCA_001752375.1 of Rhazya stricta. Taxonomy (NCBI): domain Eukaryota; kingdom Viridiplantae; phylum Streptophyta; class Magnoliopsida; order Gentianales; family Apocynaceae; genus Rhazya; species Rhazya stricta. Next base: position 2,720,605 of record MEJB01000018.1, read on the forward strand.
TTTAGTATCTTTCACAAATCAAATGATAAAATGGCAGGTTTGTAATGCAAGGCTGCGATTTAATAAAAAGATATTCCTCCTATCATTATTGAACTGAACATAATCTCTGCAATATTGGGTATTCCAACTCTGTTCAGGGCCTTATTTGATTGTGCAGGTCTTGGGTTGTCTTGTAATGATTCTAATGCTAACTCTCCTGCAAGTAAAGAACTTGCTTTGGTATGTGGCTGCTCTATAAAGCTGCCATGTGCTACCTGTCATTTGACTCTTTTTATTTCTCTAAATATGATTTTTCTGTCATACATGCACCCTTAACTGCAATCCATTGTTGGTCTCCATTTTGTTAGTAGTCATATTTAGTCATGTGAAAAGCATTCCAAGTTCATAAATGCACTTATCCTTGTCTACTGGTTGCTATCAGTGTTTGTTCATGATAGCTTTATCTACATGAGTGTGTTATTTGCTTCATATTGACTTTTCAGATTATGTGGACTGGTACATTGGCTCCTTATTCAGTGTAAAACCTACCCATTGAAATTTGTGATGATGTATCAACCGAATGTGATTGACACAGATCTGGTTCAATTTCTTGTTGAGTTTGGAACACAGCATTTCTTTGTTACATACTTGGTTGAGAATGCAAAAAGGCCTAAAACAATAGGCCAAACATTTTAGTGAATGCCAGCCTTCTTTTGAATGACAAGAACTTCAAGACCTATAGCAATTTGAATGAAAGAATTTGAAATATCCTAAATACTGATGATCTTTCTGAAATTGAACAGATACTAGGAACTCAAATGAGCAGAATCTTCTTCACCCTCCAAATCATGCCTCTTCATCTGCTGTGTTGAGCACCAGTTCTCCTGTGRAGGATCATTTTCCAGGAACCATTCATTCATTATTACCTTCACAAAAGGAAAACAAGCCTGGAAWGCGTTGGAATCTTTCTATTGGGTATTTACAACCACGGATATTCTGCCTGAAACATGCAATCCAAACTGTGGATCTATTGCATTCAAAAGGTGGAGCTAATGTCCTTGGGTTATGCCATTCAGGTAATTCTCTGCTTGTAATCTTTCTCTCCCGTGTAACTTTAAAAATTCATGGAATGCATCACCCCTTCCTAACCTTCATTAGTTCTCTCTCTGTCTCTCCCTCTCTCTTCCCCCCGCCACCTTCTTTTTGCCTGGCAAGGGCAGTCCTCTCTATTTCTTCCCCCATTCTAACATGAAGGCACCTGGCCCTTTCTCTTCAACATCTTAACAGAATGACCTGCACTATTATTCCAATCTTTTTTCATGCAGCTATTGCAGATTTTTTTGATAAATATATTGCAGATTTTTTTTATTTTTTTTCAAATATTGCAGATTTTCAAAAAATAAAAGCAAATGCAGCAGTCATTGCAGAGGAAATTGGCAGCCCTTTTACTTACAATGAGATTCCACTAGATGATGCATCCCAGGAAGATCTATGCCTGATTGATCATGCCACAGATGACCAAGGAATAAATGAATCCAAACAAGAATGGACCTCAAAATTGAGCATCAGTYTACAGCATTGTGTGAAGATGAGAAAAGATTCCCAGAAGGTGCAGCATGCATTGACCTTAGATGGGTTGTCTGCTGATACTTTTCTTGGTTCAAAGGAATGGAAGTGGCAATCTAGGAGATCACGCTCAAGGCGGAATTCAAATCCTCCCAGTTTAAGGAAACCATATTTGAGCACGCAGACCAAGAAAGTTGAAGAATCAGGAGGGAAGGGTTATGCTGACATGGCTAAAAAGGAAGATAAACCAATTATTCAGTATTATAGAAGAAAATATAAATCTGTGCCTTGTCCTCTTAAAGGAGTTAGTAAGACTTCTGTAGACACCAATAAGCTCCACTCTGAAGAGCTTCCTGCTGGTTGTGTACACCCCAATGGAAAGATCGGGGATGAATCTGAAAATACCCTTTTTAGAGGTGACGGTGCAGGAAATGGTCCCTCATGGTCCAGTTCTCCACCCTTGAGCAGGACAACTACATTGCAGGATGAAAATCAAGTAGCAGAAAATCTACACAAAAATCCTTTTCCATCAGAAGATGTAGATTCACTTGCTGCCACCACCTTAATTGCTCAAAGTATTCAAGCTCCGTCTGGAAATTGTATTTCAAACGAACTGGTTGAGAAGAGTAATAAAGGTGAATCAACATTACATCCTTCTGAAGAATTGTCCAAGACTCAGTTAGCTGAAGAAAGTATACATAAAAATGTCAGAGCTGATTCTCAAAACTCTGCTGCTTCCTTTGACCTTTCTGTTTATTGTGCCAAGGATACTGGAGTCKTGAAGGATAGAAAAACTTCTACCAAAATTGACAGCGCTAATAGGTCACAAGATGTAGTTCAAACAGATGACCCCAGGGAACAATTTAACACCCAGGCCAATGTCATGATTGAAGAGGCTTCTCTTCCTGGTAATTCTTGTTCTGGTGTTCCTCACTCTAAAGAAACTTGTCATGCATATATGGAGGCTACAACTGTGGATGGATGTGGCGCTACTAGTGGATTGTCAAATTATTCAACTCCGGATGGCAACATGCAGCAGGAAACACAAACTATAAGTGGAGGTGGTCAGGAAGTATCTGTTTCTAGTAATGCTCCACTGACAAATAAAATAAACAGAGCGGCGAATGCTCATGAGCAGCTGCATGGTATGGAGAAGAGTACATCTTCACTAGAGAACCGAGCGCTGGGTCACAATATCTCCGCGCAGTCACAACCTACTCCAGAAACTGGAAGGAAAAGAAAGAGAGAGGCAGACATGTTAAATGAAGATGACCATAGTTTTGGAGGGTTCATCAGAAGTCCTTGTGAAGGTTTAAGACCAAGGGCCAAAAGCGATGGTCCTGGAAATTTACCTGATCTTAAAAAACCAATTGAGAATAAAACGGCAGATAGGATGGTAAGCAAGGGTTCAGTTCCTCAAAACGAGAAGAAAGATCAGCAAAAGAAGGGATGTCACAGGTGTGATATAGAAAACTGCCAAATGAGTTTCCAGACAAGGGCAGAGCTGGCCACACACAAGCGTAACCGGTGTCCTGTTGAAGGGTGTGGGAAGAAGTTCAACTCTCACAAATATGCTATATTACATCAGCGTGTTCATGATGACGACAGACCCCTCAAATGTCCATGGGAGGGTTGCATGATGTCATTCAAGTGGGCTTGGGCAAGGACAGAACATTTACGGGTGCACACTGGAGAGCGGCCATACAAGTGCAAGGTTGAGGGATGTGGCCTTACTTTCAGGTTTGTATCCGACTTCAGCCGACACAGGCGAAAAACTGGCCACYATGTCAAGTAAACAACCAGCAAATGCCCTAAGGTAGGTCTGTGTTATGTATTTAGCAAGACCCAAAATGGATTCTTGGGGTCAAAAAATGGACCTCAAGGAGCATGTAAATCATAATCCTCTCTCGTCATTTCAGCATAGGATAGGTGTAGGCTGATCATTTTGTACTGTACATTCTTCCGCTAGATGTTTTCCCTAGAAGTTGAAATTTATTGCACCTTCAACCTTCCACCCCCCCCCCCCCCCCCCCCCCCCCCCCCCCCCCCCCCCCCCCCCCCCCCCCCCAAAAAAAAAAAAAAAAAAAAAAAAAAAAAAGAAGTGTAGTTGAAATTCATTTTAATTTTAGGATTATATTTTTTTGCATTTCAGCCTAGATATGCTGTCTTGATGATACAATATCTTTCTAGAACCAAGTGACTGTAGATACTAAGCATACGTTAACAGATTGCTCTCTTGATGTCTAGATTTTTCTCTTTCAACAAGGCAGAAAGTGGAAATTCTGTTTGGGACTAGATTGTTCTCTGTTGTCATTGTTGGAAAGTCATTTTATGATACAGATTGTATCACATCAAGTAATCGTGCTTTCTAACAGTAACAGCTTAGAACACTTCGAAAGATGTAATTCTTGGAAGCCTCATTGGAGATGTTCTTGCGAAACTCACGCCTTTTGAATTTGCAATGCTGTTTGGATATTGATAGCTCAAAGAATTAGTCAAGCTACTTTTTACTGAGGAAGAGGAAAACAATGACCAAAAACTTTGGTCCCCCCCTTAGAATATTCATTTTTTGAAATTAATTTAAATTAATTCAAGTTACTCGTAAAGTTTAATTTTTATTTAAATTAAGATAAATATTATAGCTCTTTTAATTTAGTATTATAGATATTTTAATACTAAATTTTGCTTTCATTTATTAATTATTTCGAGCAATTGCTTGGATCACTTGAAGAATTACTTCTAAGGAGAGAAACTTGCATTTAATAGAAATTGACAGGAGTTGAATCCCTCAATCTTTTGGTTGGAGGGAAAGCTTCATTAGGGATATAAAAAGCATTCACAAAATCTTATTAAAAGCATAAAAAGTATATTATAAAATATTTGACTCTTAATGTATTTATTAAAACAGAATTATTTTTTTTCCATATGAGTGCAAAGTAAGGTATATGTGACATTTGCAGGGGTGGTGCGAATTAAGGCATGTGACATCCGTAGGGACATTTGTAGGGGTGTGAATTTAACTTATCTTTTAATTAAATGTCAAGAATGTCCTTTCAAGACTATGGAGTACCCCCGTCTTTTGACCTAGCCTGTAATTAAATTCCAAAAATGTCCTTACACAGATAGGCACTATTCCCCCATATAGGAATGGCACTAAGCATCAGCAAGTAAAACCCCACAATCATTCCATTGCAAAGATACAATTAAAACCTCTACCCAGCTCTCTTCACCGAGGCTACTACTGTCAAACACACATACTCGCCCAGTGACAATGGCAGCAGCAGCACCGCCTCCACCGCCATCCCCTGCCGCGATACCGGAATCTACCGTCCCCGAAACGGCTCCACCCCGTCACACAGTCTTTGCCCGCATCCGTTTAGCTTCCATATTCGACGTCCCCCACATCCAGAAGCTTATCTACCAAATGGCCGTCTACGAACGCCTGACCGACCAGTGCAAAGCCACTGAAGCCTCCCTTGCTGCTACCCTTTTCCCCGAAAACCTACCTCCGCCGTTTAGTTCTTTCACGGTTTTCATCCTTGAAGTTTCGCCTAATCCGTTCCCGTTTCCTTCTACCAATCAACAGCACTCCAAATTTTTCCCTATTTTCAAAACTTTCCACTTGGACCTCCCTATCGAAGACCCAGAAAAGGAAACTTTTCGATCGCTAAACGAGGATGATGTAGCAGTGGTGGGGTTTGTGCTGTTTTTCCCCAATTATTCGACATTTTTGGCGAAACCTGGTCTTTATATAGAGGATCTGTTTGTGAGAGAACCCTATAGGAAGAAAGGGTTCGGAAGGATGCTGTTTACTGCGGTAGCAGCGCAGGCGGCAAAAATGGGGTATGGGAGAGTAGAATGGGTTGTGCTTGACTGGAATGTGAATGCTATACAGTTTTATGAGCAGATGGGTGCTCAGATTTTGCCTGATTGGAGGGTTTGTAGGTTAACTGGTGAGGCCCTTCAGGCTTTTGCTCATCTTAACATCTGATTCTGATTCATCCATTGAATCCTCTGGGTTTTGTCTTGTCTTTACTTGGTTTCTTTTCTGGGGCTTGATTTTGAGGGAGTCCGGCTGTCTGATGATAATATTGTAATTTCGCAAAATCTAAAAATGTTTGCTCTGAGGAATTTGTCTCATAACGTTCATAGTATTATCTCTTTGGCATTATTTGATTATTTACAAATTTCTGAATATCTGGTTTCTTTCTTAATGTGGAGTGGTGTAGATTAGATACCAAAACAAGTAATTCTTCTTGGTCATGAAAATTTTTCCTCAGCTTAAAATAATGATGATAACGTAGTCTACTTCTTTTGTTTTCTTCGTTGAGGAAAGAACTAGAACAATCTTGAGGGTGGCATAGATAGATGCTTTTCTTTACCTAATAAAGATCAATATGCTTTTGTAGTGACCTATGATTCGATCCCAGTTGTTAGGTCCCTGTGAAAGAAAACCAAATGTTTGAACAGATACACTTTTCTCTTCCTTTGTGGAGAAATGGCTTAGTCATGATTTTGAGCTCTGAGGATAGGATGAAGATGACACTTGCTAAAAGTTCTTGTTCGTTTCCTTACTTTATTTACTTAACTATTTACTTACTGGGATTCTAGCTTAATTATCAACTCAGAATATTCTTATGAAGTAATTCTTCGAAAAAATGAATGTAATAAAAAGAGCCCGACATGATAGACAAATGCTATGGTTGACAGAAGAACGAACTGGTAAACTTGATTCCCATCTCATCAAAAATAGAACTATAATATCATCAACCTGGGGAAAAACAGCTGATTGATGATTCAATCCAGCTACCATCTAAGTTGATGTCACAATATCAGAGAAATATTCAACTACCCTACTAGTGCTACTACTCGCTTGCCAAAAGTAACTTTTTTAATTAATAGATTGAACTAAAATAATTAATCTAATCTCCATAAGAATATCATGGGGATTCAAGAATACTCCTTTCCCATTTGAATACATTTTCCAGATCTTGCAGTGAAAGAAACTCTGATAACAAGGACTTGCTTCCAAGCTTCTTAGAGATTGCAACCAGAAGCATCTGGCAAGCATGGATTTCCTCCAATTTTCCTACTTGAGCATGCTTGGGAGAAAGATCCTTCCATGGCTGGTAATACGACCTGCACACGAGGCATGAATATGTTCAAGAATCTAGCAAACTATCTTCATAGCAGTCTAATGCAGCAACAAAAGTTGCCATGAAAGTTTGGATGGAAGAGAAGAAGATTGGAAAGAGATGTTGATATGCTCAATTTTATTGCATTCATAATCCATTCACATATCTTCTTGCTGTAAAAATAAATTTTGGATGACAATTTGGAATTTTTAGCTATGAATATTTGCATTTCATGCCACAATATGGTACTTAGACATAACAATTTTGCCAGGCTTGAAGTAAAGGACAACACAATAGATTCTCTAAGTTCATAAGCTAAACCACACCGCAAGATGTATAAACTACCAGATGTTATAAGGGAATCACATTAAAACCAGTTGGAAGAGGAGCAGAAAAGGATTCCAGGACCTGCTAAAAACCAGCCTAACATTCATCTAGTTCAATGATCTTTTGTTTCGCCAGGGGTTCACGGGATTTGGAAGGGAAGAATAGAATAAAGGAAGTTTGAGGAAAGTAGATCTATTACCATCTCCAGGCAGGATTAGCTTCCGGTGGACTGTGAATCTTCAGGAATAGTGATGTTAAAGGGCCATCACCAAGCATGGAATCCGATTCTGAAAAACACAATAGTTTAAAGCCACATATAACCAATATAGAGAACCAGGTCACATGATACAAAATTATGTATATTCTCCTTAATTCACACAAACTACCAAAAAGTTCACCTCAATCCATAATTAATGAAATTCTTTGATTAAAATCATCCAGCCGCCAAATTGCTTTTGGAGGATCCTTGACCAAATTTTGTTACAATTATTCAAACAATTGTGACAAATTAAACTAGGTCAATAGCCGCTAACTTGTCGGATGCTCCCAAACTACATTGAAAGTCTAAGGGCCTCTTATTTTTCTGATCCAGTATATAGCATTTTTTAAAATTTTGAAACAAGAATCAGATATAGTATCATTTTAAGAATCATACTTCCTAGTTCAAGGACTGACTGTCAAACTTTTAGCATTTTGCAATTGGATGAACTTATGTTCCAAGTTTGGTGACTAGCATAATATACCTGCAGTGCTGACCGAAATTACAATGTCAGTAGTAAAGAATGCGGGGCATACTAAGGACTCCACCAAGACCAGGCAAAGATGTACAGAAGTCCATATTTGCATATTGAACAAACAGTAAATACAGTTAGCATCATATGCTCAATTTCAATTCATCAGAAATGCTGTAGTTACATAACAGCAATCTAAGTGAAAGATCATTCATAATTCAAATAAAAATCCAACAGAACTAAAAGACAAATGAGTTGAGAGGAAAAGAGAGCAACGCTTTATTCTTTTTCATTCAGCACCTTGACACATGGAGCAGAGTTTTAGAAAAGGGGGGAAAAAAAAGATTACATTCTAAGTCGAAGCTAAGTCAATGAACAAATAAGTCAAGTTTATCTGATAATAATTATGCATAACATAACCATTTAAAGAACTGATAGAGTGAAGACACTAATCACCTGCCAAGGAGGGAGCAGAAAAAAGTAGGAGACACAGAGCAGAAACAACTGATGGCAGTAATTTGCAATGTACGCCTACTAGCTGCTGCAGATAAAAGATTGACGAAGCTAGTATATCTTCACAGCCTAGTTTCCCCTGGTTTTCTACAGATCCCTTCTCACCGTAATCCATCAGAGACTGTAGTGTATAGAGCTTCAATCTGTCAAAATGACAACTATAATCCACACAACATGACTTCCTCGAAAGCCATCCAAGGATGACTGAAGCAGTCAGCCAACGTAAAAGTTTAGCTGTAAGATTCTCTTCAAAGAATTCTTCTAAGGATGTTACTGAACTATACACTGGTTCAGATTGAGACATATTGATTACATTTGACTGAGCAGCAGTTGAAATTGCCCAGCTAAGGAACTTCAGAAGCTTATCTTGATCCTGTCAAGACAAACAACAAAAAAGTAAGATTTCACATTGTCTGATGGCCGGATCAGTTGGGTCTAGGGGTGATGACAAGAATAAAACTATTAACACCGAAAACAACTGCAGAAGACAAAACTGCATTTCAAGATTCATGAAATAAAGAATTGGCAAAGTAACAAAAATAAAACAAATTGATCTTCCCAGTTGTGAACTTAGGCATACTCCAAAAAAAGAGTTATAAATGGGCTGAATTATAGACAGAGTGGATAATAAATGAGCAAACTGCAAGGAAACAAGGTCTGGTGCAAAAAGTCTATTGATMCATTGAAAAACAATTAAGCATATGAAAACTGGTGCAGCACCTTGGCTTTTTGGCCTTGTGAAAGTAGATAATTTTCCATAAAATATAACGAAGCACAATTGCATGTATGACACTACATAACACAAATGCACGTTAAATTGAGAGTCTGCTGAAGCACACCTGTATCAGTTTCCAAGTGGGGACAAAGAGAATATATACATACAATTTGTCCAGTAAACCAATTTCCAAGATTTCTTCTTGTAAATTAACACTGGAAATGAACATATTCAGAGGTGGACAAATAGGAAAGTGAAAATATACAAGAAAACTTCTTGTTACTAGAATTCATAAATTTCTTGTAAACCAACCGGATAAGCTACAAATACTCCAAACATGGTTAACCCACAGCAAAGTACACATGTAAAGTTAGGCCCTGATGTAGGCACTTTTTGCCCGTGTATACATGGCATGCCCAAACGGGAAAAAGATGCAAATATATTTGTTAAATTACCATAGCTTGGCCCAACAACATCTCAAATATCCAAATTTTGGCAATAGGTTACAGTCTTCTGATCTTTCTGCAGTCAACTTCTTGTTGGTCAATACAGTAAAAGGAACAATGAACTATTTACATGATACCAATGGAGTTGTGCACAATGAGGATAAAGTAGTAGATTCTGGACTAAATAAAAGCGAGAACCCACTTTTTCTAACCAGAAGCAAATCAACGAGAGAAAGGAAAACTTCAACCATCAATCAGGTGCTAAAAAGACTGCAAACTTTTACTTCACCAGGTGCAGAAACTACACTTCCAGAACTTTACTTTTGTTTAGAGGCATCTTTTGATCAATAGGAAATTTATGGTAGTGTGCATTCTTGCATGAGCAATATTGAGTACATTATATGACTAACGAATGCCCATGGATACCCTGCTTAAGCTGGTAATTAAAATTGCACAAACACAGAGAGAGAGAGAGAGAGAGAGAGAGAGAGAGAGAGAGAGATAAAGCAGTACCCTGTCCCAAATTGTTACTGGAGGAGTACTCATAAGTATGGCTTTCAGTCCAAGCTCTGCAATAGGAGTAAACTTCCCAAGAGAATGTGCATTAACAGCTTCACATAACAAGTATGACCCTTCAAATGACAGGGTAAAATGTGGCTGATATACTTTTCTTTTCTGTGATATCTTCATTGTTGACATCAGTATTTGTAGAATTAAATCAATAATTCGAGCTTCCTTTTGCATAAATTCAACAGAGCCCAACAAGAGTTTGTATAGAAGAGATGAAAGGTCAGCAAGCTGCTCCAGAGCGTATTTTTGCAGCCACTCACTTGTGTTTCTGGATGCAACAACTTCGTTGACTATCTAAATAACAGAATAAAGACTTTCATCTTAAGGAAATGAGCTCTGCTAGAAAGAAAATTCTAAAAGGAKAATGTAAAGTTGAGAACAAATAACGTTGATGGCCTTCTCAATAATCCAGAAATTCCCTTCCTACTAAATGTGCATAAAGATTCCATAGATATTCATGCTCAACTTTTAAGCTGAGGACTTATGCTTTAGTAACTTCTTCATATGCCCACTTTTTTTAAGGGATTATAAAGCTTTATATCTTTTAAGGTTACAACAGAGAGTGCACAAAGTCAACTTCTGTTCATAGTGTGAAGGACATACCAAAGCAAAGAGGAGGTCTAAACACAGCATTAACTGCCCCACCCCCATGATGACCAACAACACTCACAAAAACACAAAATCAGGGTCCCAAACAAGAACTTTGAAGGGAGAGTTGGGGCTTTAACTTCCAGGTTCAGACATCACTAAAAGGATTTAAGCGTCTGTTCCAATTTTCTTCATCTGTGAACTTAAGAGGAGCCTGGCTAAGAGTCAGCATAAAGAATTAATACCTCCAGGAGCTCAGCTAATCGAGCTAGTGAAGGACCTCTACCGTCTTTGTGTAGAATCCCAGAAAAAGATGAAACAAGAGATGAAAACCAAGATATGATGCCACATTGTTCGACCAAGTACCTAGCCAGTTTATGCAATTTAACAGACTTCTTCACCATCTGCAGAAAAATTCAAGTAACAGATTTAAGCTCTCAAAAAAGAGCAAAATAATAACTTATTGAACTGAATAAAAACAACTTAAAGTCTTTAACAAAATATATCAATTTAAGGCACATGAAATCATCTCCCAGATAAAAAAGACTCAAAAAGTCAATAACTGCAACTAGACAAATCAGTCTAGTTATCAAAAGGCTACATTCAACTTCATAAGGCATCAATTGAGACAGATACAAATTAACTGCAACAAGGATCAAAGTTCAGCTTCAGATCTGATACATAACAATCAAAATGTAACAAGATTTCAATAACACAAAGTATTAGAACCTCTTTCTACCTAGAAAGGAAGTGAGATTAGAAAATATGGAATGAGAAAAAAGTTCAACTTAAACTCTCACTTTATTTCCATACTCTTGACAAGGGTAACTAATCAACAATTTCAAACTTAACGAGCCTTCTGATACAAAACTAGCAATTAGAGTGACCCGGTTTTCAATGCTTAACAAAGGTAGAGAAATTAAATGTCACTCCTGGCACAATTCACAGCCTTTTCAACAAAAAACCATTTCTTCAAGGATAAAGAAAATATGTATTCTACACCATGTAAAGGACTAAGGCGCTATACTTGAGTATTCACTTTCCATAAGGAAACCTCAGAATGCATTCACATCATAAACCAAAACTCAATCATCCTGGATATTGCAGGGTATAACTAAAGAAAATAGAAGTAAAAGTCAGAATATGGTTCTTATGGGAGGTTTAAGAAAACATGTACCAATTACCAAAAATGCTTCTTTATTAGGTACACTTTATCTTTGTGGTATTCCGCCTTTGGCTTGTTTTTGGTCCAAAGATGAAATTCTTAATGATACTTGGTTATATTCGACGATTTTCACAATAATAGCTTCGGTTACCGCAGGATTAACCGCATTTTATATGTTTCCAGCTACGGTGAAGTGCTAAGAGGTTGAAAAAGAAATAAAAATAAAAGTAGATTGATTTATGAATACTTATTCTAYACCTGAGTATGGACCTTCTATAAGGAAACCTCAGAATGCATTCACATCATAAACCAAAACCAATGATCATGAATATTCTAGGGTATAACTAATGYAAAAAGAAGTAAAACCTGTAAATGAAGTGTTAAGAGGTTGAAAAGGAAATAATAATAAAAGTAGATTGATTTATGAATAGAAAGCATAAAAAACATAAATATATCCCCAGGCTGAAAACATGGAACTAACCAATTAAATTAAAAAAGGAAGCCGGGGAATCTGCCTTACCAAAAGAGGCATGATAAGATGTACCTGAATTATCAGTTCCTTGGACTCATCATCTGCAAGAGGAGAAGCACAGAAACTCATAAGGTTCTCAAAGACAGAGTTTCTGATATATATTTGAGCATCATCATCTGCATTTAGTGCTGCGTTCAGAAGCCGGAGTATCCACAACCTCTCTGTTTTAAAAGTAACAGAGCTACTCCAGAAAAATTCTTGGAATAATGGTATACCCTAAAAATAGAAGTAATATGAAAGATCATCAAAATCGTAGAAAGGTCAAAAGAATTAGACTAACCACACAATCTAGATATGTAATGCTTAAGATCTGGAAAAAATCAAATATATGATACCTTCATATTAGCACTAGGCGATTGCATAAGGGTCTTACTTATAGCTGAATAATGATCATGTGAAGAATCTAAGAGAACAAAAGAAGCTTCAGCAACAAATACGGCAATTACAGAAGAAATTCTCTGAAATGGCTCTGTAATCCCATTTTGCATGTATGTCAATAAAAGCCGAAGTCGCATGACATCCTTCCTCTTTTCACATTTCTGAGAACAACAATAAATGAACTGTTACCCAACTACAAGATTTTCAGACAGTTCTGGATGCTACTTGACTAAGATGGCAAAGTCCAAACTTTTTCCCCTTGGGGAAAAGGGAGAAACAGAGATTGTAATTGGAAACAGGAAACTTTTCTCCTTATTCCTAAAAAAAAAGAACTGCAACTAAATCATTAGGCAAAAACAAACCGAATTAAATACCGTTTTATGACAAACTTAGTATCAGGTACGTGAAAATTTTGAACTTCAATGAAACCCAGAATAGAATATCACAAGGCCAGAGTGCATCTGATAAAATGTAGTTATTCAAGAGGCAGAAAATTCCAAATCAGGAGTTCTTACCTATTCTAAGTGAACTTTTTACTTCAAGAGTATTTGCTGGAAGTGAGGGAAGATATTGTGGCATACTTCATTTAGAATTTCATAATGTTCAAAAATATTTTTTTCTCAACAAGTGCAACTCCAATTCCTCTCTTTGCCTAATCTKTCTGATTGTAGGGGCAACCAATTTAAAATGTTTCCTTAGTCCTTTTTGCACATGGATACTACTGATCTCTAATTTTCCTGTCGCAATCTYAATAAATTATTTCCTTGATCCTTCCACACATATACTATCTGCAATAAGTAGTTATATGGAGAAAGCAGGAAACCCATGTTTTTTAACTCCCTCTGTCACTGCATATTAACTGCAAGGGTAATTCTCGCTCTTCCTCTGTCTTGTTCAGACTATAATCTGAACGTCACTCATCCTTTATTTTCTGGTATATTATCTCCTGAATTATCTCCAACTATGATGATCGAACTCAATTCACTGTAATCACCCAAACAACCCTTCCTACAGTTGCATAAAATGATCATTAATGCTAACATGCTTCGTTTTCCTTTTTTTTAAAGGCCCCCAGGAGGGAAGAGGAGAAATAATCTACACACACATGTATGTACTCTCGGCAATCCTAAGATGAGTTCTACACACACACACATATATACTCTCAGCGATCCTAAGATGAGTGGGTGGTGGTGTTTTTTTACTGTACAACCAATTCGTTTCAATGATTTACATGAACTGTAAACATAATTTGCTTCTTCTTTGGCCAATTATCACTATGAACTTTTTCATGCTTTGCACACTCTTCACAACAGCCAAAAAGCAGGAATGATTGAGAACTCATTACCTCTAGAGAACTCTTGAATATTCCAAGAACCTCATAGCCCAATTTCCTCATATCCCCATCAGGTGAAGACAAGCTGAGAAATGTAAGTGCAAGCAATCCAACACTAGCAAACTCCAGGGGTTCAATATAACCCATTGAAAGACAGTGATTTGAGAAATGCAAGATGAAAAGAGGATCATAAACTTGCATCTTATCATCATTTGCAGCATTGACCTGCAGACACTGCCAAAAATAAATCATATTTGAAAGAAAGCAACTAAAGATCTCTATGCCACCCTCTTCCCAAAACTAAAAGGAGGAAAAGACCAAATATAGAGAGGATCCTCAGAGGTACAAAACCATAAGAGTACATTTAGCTCATAGGAAAAATACCTCATTAAAGTTGTCCTTCTCAAGCTTGCACAAACTTCTTTGAACAGCAGATCTATCGTAGGGGAAAAACAGAAGTGTCTTTTCACAGGATTTTGGGTCAATGGGGAAATTTTCTCTGAATTGAATTCTTCGATGTTCTTCAACTGCTTCAGCATCATTCTGGTTATTCAAAGAAACATCTTSCTCCTCTTCGCRTTCTTTTTTTACTTTCAGAACAGCAGGGCCCCATAAATAATCCAGTTCAGTTATCATCTCTGCAACCGATTCATCAGCAGACTTAACTTCATTTATAAGAAGGTATATTTCCAAATCAATCTCCGTAAGCATTGCGCTATAAGAAGACAGAAGCAGCAAAACTAACTCTTTCAAATTTACGGCCCTGCAAGCCACAGCATCAGAGTCACATTGCGGAGCCTTGATCTGAAAGAGTACCCTAAGCAACTTGACAAGTTCCAACTGCTTCATGCGAAGCTCAGATGTATACCTATTGGATTCTCCACGAGCAACATCTCTCTCATTCCGAGGGAAGAAAACCGACTTCATAATGCTCGGTATTGGAGTAAACGCCAAACCAAGTTGAGTAGAACCAGGTGGACTATGGCCGGAAAGGAGCATTGTTGCAAATTGGGAGTGAGAAAGCAACAACTGAAGAATTGAAATGCTTGATAACCTCCCTTCAGATAGTGAAGCAAGAACAGTTCGGAGTATCTTCAGTGTTGCCGGATCATCAAACCTATAAAGAAGAGAAGATTTGGCGAGTTGCTCTATGAAGGGAAGAGAAGGCAATTTGATCAGATAATCGCACATCTCTGCTACAAGTTCCAATATATTATTTGCAATGAAAGTCTCCAAGAATCTAAAAAGCAAAAAATTCGCCTCCTCTCCTTCTCTGGAGTTACCAATATCTGAATCGGATTTCTTGACAATAAGCTGCCATGAGTGAACCAACATGTTTAAAAAGCGGACTCTAGAAGAGCAAACTTCAGAATGGATCTTCTTTTTATTTCCATCTTCTTCAAGCATAGCTTGAAACTGACTATGATTTGGAAATAGCAACATCCTACAAAAACGTATCTTTGCAACAGTTACATTTGCCAAGCTTAAAGGCTGCTCAAATGAACAAACATTGACTTTACTAATATTGAAGTCTAGAAGATCATCATACTTGCTGGACTGAGGGCAAATGGAATTGAATAAACATAACCGATCCTTTAGTTTCACCAAATGCCCATTCAAATCAAGATAATGCTGCATCAGAAATATGGCTTTTCCAAGAAGACTATGTGAGACAAGGTTCAGAAGTTCTTCCATTGACGAAGGCAAGCATTCCACAGATCCTATGTCAAACATATCATCCAAAACATAGCTCTTCCAATTAGAAAAACCATGAGTTAGTATTCTCCAAAAGAAGGAGATTATATTTGCAACATGCTGATAGAGTTGGCCCCCAAATTTCAGAAAAGCTGCATTCAAGTACAAGAGGACAGTGGGCAGAAACATCAGAAGGTTATGTGAATGAGGGTGCTTGCAGTTTTCTTCCATCTTATTGTCCTTAAGCAGCAGAGAGTTATCCATCATATCAGAAAACAATTGTCCAAAAACAGAGAGATGCAGTGGGCTCATTTCACAAAAAAGAAACAATAATTCAGCCTTAGTCTTGGTTACCATGTTCATGCAGTGAGACAAAATCTTTATGGGGATACTTGACACAAGTCTTGATATAGCCATAGTAAAAGGTAGACTAGCCTTCTGCTCATTTTTATGCAATCCAACAACCTTAACAGCTTTTAGTAAACAAAGATCAGCAAGATCAAGTTCAAACGAAGTAGCAATCTCAAATACTTGGGAAAAAATTTTCTCGAAACCATCGACATCAATACTTCTACTTTCTCTTCCAGTAAACAAATGGAATTGGGTTCCTTTCAAATTTAACTGCATCATATACACTGAGAGAGAATCAAATGCACAACCAGCAGTATGCAAGCTGACAGCAAGAACACATCTTTTCAAAGATGATGAAGTGTTAGTATCATTGACGTCAATTCTGGAGGACAACCAATGAACCAAGTCAAGCAGCTCAAAGGGACTTATGAAATCAATAAGCCCATATAAAGCATATAATGTTGGAATTAGAGGCGTCAGATCTTTAGCTTTGATACAATCAATGAACTTATTCTTCAATATCAGAATTAGCTTGTCAGCTAGACCCTTGAAAGCCTCTGCAATTCGTTCATAACAGTGAACTCCAGATAAACAAGTATAGTCACAGCATACAGGCGCCAAGAGCTGAGAAGTTGTCCTTAATAAGTCCATGACCTGATGATCCATTTTGTTAGCACTCTGTCTAACAAATTCAAGAAAGCTCTCTGGAGATTCCATTAAAGTCTCACCTGTAAAACTTTTCTCCGAAGACAAAGGGCATTCCAGAGTATCTGTGACTAAAGGGTGATGAAAAATAATTTCTGCCACTTCTTTAACACGAGTTGAAAAAGGAAGCCAATCATATCCTGAATAATGAGAATCAACTTTTTCAACCAAACATTGTTTGAGTATGTGCTCAGCAAGAAGAAAAGAGAAATCACATAGCTTCTCAAATTCTCTGGATGGTTTGATTGTGGACAATACTCGTGCATGGTAGATGCAAGAAAGCACATGGCAGAGAGAATTGATGGAGTGCTCAGGTGTCAATTTGGATAGTTTATCTAGAAGCAAATTCAGCATCTCTGATTGYCCATGTGAACGTGAGTCATCAACGAATAAAATAGATGGAAAAAGGACATGAAAAGGAGCCCTTTCTAAAAACAAAGAAAATGCAACAGAAGCAGATTCTAATGAATCGATATCCTCAGAAGAAACTATATCCTCTCTTTGTCCTTCATGATGACCCCTAGTTTTAACCTTCTTCATACCAGCAAAGCAGACTTCAGGCCACAACTTGAAAACGTGTGGAAGATGACTTGGTTCAAGAAAGAATATTAACAACAAAAGTGAGAAAGGAACCCCAAGTAAGTCATTTGAAATAGAAATGACTCCTGGGAAATTATGCAGTAACTCTGTTGGAAGGGTACACATCACTGAAAAGGAAAATCCCACCGTAGTTCCTACTAGTGCATCATGATACTCACTCCCTAAAATTCTTTCAACCTCAGTAAGAGTATTGGAGAGCGAGCCACCAGAACAAAAAGCTTCGCCTATAGCTGTATAACTGTCAGACATATTGTGATGCATAATGTTCCTCGAAAAATGTAATAAACTCTTCAGTGGCCTCCACTCACAGGGAACACTGGAGACTCCAGTCATATTGCAACAACCCTCAAGTCTCTCGGATAGTAAAAGATCAACAAGGAAAGACAGAAGTCCTGGTTCAACCTAGCAAAAAATGTTAACGAGTTCTTGATATCACTGAAAGAACCTCATACTGTTTAAATCTATATAAAACTGCATAAACAAGATAATCTGCAGCACATATAATAAAAGACAGACTCATTACCTGTGTTTCCAAGAGATATTTTAACGTGGTGGAAACATACAAAGATATCAATGACTTCTCAGGTAACGTAGAGGCTCCAGATTCAGAACCAAGCAACCTTAGGCACTTCTCCAGAACACAAATGACAAGTGGACTGAAATGAGGAGATATATCTGCAAGGGAAACCAGATCAACCTCAGGAGTAAACCAAATTACCTCCAGAAATCATTCTTATAGATCCTGAATTTTCATGTCAAATCTCTCAAGTAGCTCAAGGAAGCTTGGTTTATGGTAATCAACAGTTTTTATTATCTTTTTGGAGCAAACTGTGAAAAAACCCTGTAATTATAAGATTAATAATAAAAGTTATAATTTGATCATGGCATAACCCCATATGCTAACAATTGATCATGAAACCCTGCTGCAAAACTAAACTACAAACAAAGAAACGATATAAATGTTAATAACCTTTAGCACCATGTGCATCACAGGTATAACACCTCATAAGGTCTAGATATTTGAACAAGTTATTTCCAGTAGTTGAAACAGCATCACATAGGAAAGAGATGACTGCAGAAGATAACTTCTGGAGCGTCTCAATCTCCATATTTGGGGCATAAATATCACTTTTGCTGTGCCCAGGTATGAAGAAGAACCAAGCACAAATTTCCCTTGGGTTTCGGTCAAATGCACCAGTACTAAACATGGCTGCCTGAGCCAGAGTATAGGCCCGATCTTTTATTTCTCTGACAGGTGAATACAGGAACACGTTGATGAATGACTGCAGATATTTGTACATCTGCATCTGGGGTTTCATGGTGATCTCACCCTTGTGGGACCCAGCAAGTTGTTCAACAAGTAGTGACAGTAGGGACTGCTGTAGAATAGTCGGCAATGCTAAAGGGTTTCCAGGCAGAAGTCTAAAGAAATCAAATGATCCTTCAAAAGCCATAGGTAGCGTCCGCTGCAAGAGTACAACAGCATCTAAAGTTAGAAAGAAAAGTAAATGAACCTTTATTTATTTTTTATTTTTTTCAATGTATTCAGTTATTCATTTTCTTCTGACTAGTGAAGATTTTGATGACAAAGCTCAACAAGAAATACAGAAACTAGTACAGATAAGCTTGGCAGAATAGATCACCCAGACATGTTCCCCAAAAGTACCAATCTGAATCAGGTACAAAAGGCAAGAGAATGGCGAGAGGACAATGAACAGACACAGAAGAGAACCAATATTTAACATACTTCTCCCCTGTTTTTTGTTTTTTCTTGTGGTAAAACACAACGAAAGGCATTAATATTCAAAAGCATCTTTCAATTCTAACTAATGAAAATGATGGAAGGCAGCAACAAATGTGTCAAGTCCCTCGAAAACAATTAAAATGCTATTTAAAGAGTATGTTTAAGAAATTGAAAAGAAACCTCAAAAGAAAAAGACATCCAACAAATATGAGCTAACTCCATGTATCAACATGCATCCGTTAGTTGTAAAAAATATTAAAAAAGACAAAGAATTACAGAAGCTCATAATCATACTTGCCCTCAAGTTTACAACTTTTATCAMTTTTTATCAAGTTCAAATAGGTAAAGAGAATGATAAGTAATTAGGTATTAGTTAACACTACACAATATCTTTAACGAATTGGACAGCATTTCTTTGGCACTTGATAAGCAGCAGATAATAAATACTAAAAAACACATCGCATCTACAATTACAAATGCCAACTTCTTCAAGTAAATACGCCTGAAATCAACTAGGACAATAATTGACAAAGGGGAATTTTTAAGTCCACAGTCATAATTGTATAGTAGCTCATGAACAATTCTAGCTTAGCTTTCTGAGTAAAACAAGGAAAAACCAAAAGCTGCCTGAGTGTAGTTACTGAGATGTTTGACGAAATAGCATCAAGAAAACACAAGGTATACACAACTACCAGCATTGTAACAATTCTGTTCTCTGAAATGAAGTCTTTAAAGCGTAATGTTCCTGCCATTACCAAAATTTGTGAAAGGAAAGGAACCACGGGCAAAGACATAGATCTGAACACTGTAAAGCACAAATGTCCCGCATAGTCAACCAGAACTCGATTTCATGGAATGATAAACCTAGACTGCTTCCCACCACAAAAGGAATGGTTTTAAGTCTAAATGACATTTGGAGGGGACTCACGGAACAAGAGACACTAAGGCATGCTTCCAATGGTAAAAAGCGAGTTAAAACCACATGTTTCAAAAAGTCTTTTGGCCATTTAAACTTGCATATTTTTCAATAATTGCACATAAGTATTCAAAAACTCAAACCTTACATGGTAGATTTGGAGAACATCAAGCAACTTGGAGTAATAGTAGGTTTCTGCATCTTCAATTGGAATGTTTACTTTGGAGCCTCGATTCAACCCCCAGATTTCTAGAAAAGGATTAATATCAGCATCACCAGTCAATTTATCGGCTTCACATTTCCTAATAAATCCTTCACCTTGACCTCCTAAAGCACTGTGAGGGGAAGAACTAACCCCACTCACGAGAATATCAATGTCATCATTTAGAATGCTGGGCTTTAACTTCTTATCCTTGAAACAATGTTCTAGTGGTTCCCTGTCTGCAAATCTCTTCAAACTTGACTTTCGATTTTTGTAGTTTTTATTAAATAAAGAAACTAGTGACAGTAGCACCTGAGGTTCAGGAAGTAGGATCCGGACTCCATTCTGAATATTTTGCTTGAGAGATGCCCATTTATGCAGCATCTGACCTTCGGGAGTTGATATGTCATTTAGAGTGCCAATTAAAGAGTCAAGAAGCCTCAGTTCCTCCAATACAAGCCTCAAAGTCCCATGTTTCACAAGAGGATCAGAGTGAAGCAACCCCTTGTTCATAACCAATCGGGTAAATGGACGTGGTCCAATGCACTTAATAATATCTTGCACATCTGGACTGTCAAAGGATGGAGGCTCCATAAAACGAGAGTCAGAAAAGCCAAATGCAAGAGAATCACCTACTGAGAACATCACATCTGCAGCAAGAGAAACAGCAGCAAACCTGCAAGCACTTCAGTCAAGGCATTCAATATAAAAGACATAGCAAAAAATCTTAACATGACTATGTGTCTAACCAGTGAGGAGATGCAAGATCTTCAAGGTTATAGGGGAACTCATCCAAGTATGCTGAACCAAAGGCAGGCCTCCCTTTTACAATGGCCAAAAGCACGTCTTTTTGGTAATCTATCTCTGTTGCTTTAAGCTTCTTCATAAGGTCCAATAATCGCTTCCGATTTCCCTTCAAAGGATTAGGCACCCTCCGCAAATCTGGCATCAAGCCATTAGAAGGGTCCGTACAAACTGCAATCAGTAAATCATGTGCCAACTCTACAGCAATACCATCATTCCCCCTCCCCAAAATGCTTACCAACTGCTCCAAGGTAACACTCCCAAACAACACACTCCTGAGTCCTGGAGGCACTAATGACTCCGGAATCAGCACTTTATCACGCAGAGTTGATAAAACATAAGCCACTGTCTCATCGTCATCATTTCCCAAGCCACGAAGGACGCCTGAATACATATTCTTCTGCTGCAATATCCCCCTCAACAGCCTGGGATTTCCTACCTCCAGAAACGACATCGCAAACCCAATAAATGCTCCCCTCGTCAAATTCTTCCCCCTCCCCTCGTTCCGTCTCACCTTCCACTCAGCTAGCTTTGGAAACGTTTCCATCTTAAAGTCAAAAGACTTGGCAACTTCCCACGCCAACCCCTGCCCCCGTCTAACAATAGAAGCCAACAGGAAAAGCACAGCATTCTGCCGTTTAGCTTCCTTACTACTCAATTCCTTGTACAAGTCCCCCATCTTTTCCTCAACAATAACTCGGGCAAACTTGTCTAAAGCACTACGAACAAACAGTAATTCCTTAGGAACATTACAATTGTTATTCCTTTTCTTTTTCCCAGAAGGATGGCTAAAAAAGGCGGTAATCAATTTCAAAAAGTGGGAAAATCCGGGCTTGCCTTTCCGGAGTTCCCAAACTTGAATAAACTCGACGAACTTTGGAGATGTTTGGCTGTAAGAGCTGAGCAATTCGAACCCAGAGTCGGATTTGAGAAGCTTCCTGAACTCCTTCGAGGCGTCCGAACATAGTTTTGATTCAATTGAGGTTAAGTTGCGAAGGAGTTCTTTAAGTTTGGCGTCGTGAGAGACCTTGTTAACAAATGCGCGGAATTGATCCTTGGTTTCGTACACTGTTTCATCGTTGTCCTCCATTGCTGAACTCGGTGACACAGCGCAGTGAGCTTAAACCCTAAACCCAGGACAGGGTTTATCAGACAAATCCTGTGATTTCAAATTGTTTCTGTCTTTCACAAACCGGACCGGGTTTGCCCGACTAGAGAAAGTTTGAAGGAGTTTTAGTTTTTCTTTTTTTTTTTGAATAAAAGGGGTTTTAGTACATAATATTACTAATATATACATGTATGTATATATACGACTTCTGCCATATATTTTCTCTCCTTAGTTAGTTCTCCTAAAACTTAGAAGCCTGAGGTTCTATTCTTTTTTAACTATTTTCAAACTCTTTTCATTTTTTAAATTTTTTAAAGTACTAAAAATTCATTCTTTTTCGTATTTTTAAAATACATTTTCAAAAATATAAATATTTTTATACTGAAAATTAAAAGCAGTCAATGTTATTTTAAACGTTTTCAAAGCAAAACACTCCCCGATAACAAAAACACAAAAAACATATGTTATATTTTTTTATTTGTAATAATTATTTAAAAATTTAAAATTAATTAAGAGATAGTTATTTTTTAATTTTAATTTAAAAAATTTATAATATGGAATGCTAGTATTTGAAAATTTAATTTACAAGTAGAATCATTAAAAATAATCAAAATATTTTTCTATCAAATTATAAACTAAACATGTTTTTCAATTTTTTTATTTTCAAAAATAATTTTTAATAATGACAAATCGAATATTTTTTTAACAAATTTAGAAATAGCCATCCAAAAAAAATTAAAAATATTTTCTAAAATCAAAACTTCAAAATGAAATGCAAATAAAACGCGACATAATTTTTCCATGAAGCAGAAAAACCTTCCGAATTTTCTCTAATATATTTTTTGCTATCAAATAATAATAATATAATACCACACGTGCTTATATGTAATAAAGAGAGTTAATGCATCAGAACAAAATATGTGCTARAGAATATGTATGTACCGTGTAATCATTGGTCCAATAAAAAATGTATTGAAAATTGTATGAAAAGAAAGGAGAGGAAATGGATGAGTTTTTCTCTAATTAAAAATTTTTGAGTTGGTTTTTTTTGGAAAGAGAATTAATTATGAATTTTTCATAAGGAATATCTGACCATTACAATAGCATACTCATACTCATTTATGAATATGGTAGTCTGTACCTCTTTCTTTATTTTTATTTATTTTTTAAAAACAGTAAAAATTAACCAAAAAAGATTCAAGTAGTAAATCAAACCAGTTGAATAATTATATTGTTTTAATTTAATCTTATGCATAAATTATTAATTATATTGAGTCTCATTAAAAATAATATGCATTATACATAGTAAATCATCAAAAGTCCACGAAAAATTTTTAAAAAATATTTTGTAACTAAAAGGATTTAGGAGAAAAATAAATTGAGGCAAATTAGGAGAAATGTGAATTGAACAGACAAAAAGTATATAAATAATATAATAGAATTTAAAACAATTTATATTAGTTTATAATTAAACTGAATGTATAAAAATTAAAAGGTTTTGGTAAAAATTCAAAATATGGACTAACTTATATAAATGGTATAATTTAATATTTTTTGCAAATTTTAAACAAATCAATATTAAATAMATTTCATGCATTTTAACTTGTGCATRAAATGTATCCCCATTTAATCATCTTTTAACTTTTTGTTGTAGRTYTTAACW
Organism: Rhazya stricta; assembly: GCA_001752375.1. Lineage (NCBI taxonomy): Eukaryota > Viridiplantae > Streptophyta > Magnoliopsida > Gentianales > Apocynaceae > Rhazya > Rhazya stricta. The sequence goes on from MEJB01000018.1 coordinate 2,744,371, forward strand.
ATTATTGTGTTAAATATAAATTAAGTAAATAAAAATTATTATTCATTAACACAAGTACAAATAATCTGCATACTTAAATTATCTATATATATAATGTATCTATAAATGAATACTTCAAGAATTGTAAAAGTCAGATAGCAAATGTTTAATTTTCTTGAAGAAGTCTCATTAGGATAGCATTAATTTTTATATATCATTGTAGACCAAATGAAACCTTTAAAAATCTTGACAATCTTTTTTTTTTAAAATAAATTCCTGCACTCCAATTTTACTTAGGCACACACACATATATATATTGAAACTATTATAAATGAGACTGAAAAAGAATACATATTATTTTGATAAATATTAAATTAAAGCATGACCAAAAATATTTTCATACCGAGAACMATAAATGTTTTCAATCTCAAGTAAATCCTTAATTTTTTTCAACAAATATAATTGGCGCGGATGAAAATAAAGGTGATTSTTATTATTTTCCAACTTCATCAGCCGAGCAAGCACAGTCTTTGACTTTGACCCGAAGAGAAGGCAGACCAAGTGGCAAAGACTTTCATGACGTACCAAGGTGAATGTCATTGGTGAACACAGGACAAGATCAAATATTTGAATGCATAGCAAAAATTAATTAAAAAATATAAAAATTTAAAAAATCTAAATAAAATATTAATATTCGAACACAAATCTTAATACAACTGGTTAGCAAACGACCGCATATTAGATCACTGCTTGTGTTTTTAGCAGTCTGTAGGATTATACTTAATAATACAATTCAAAATAAATTTAAATTATTATAAAAGCAAAAAATAAAAAATAATTATTTAAAATATCTCCATGAAAGAAAAAAAATTTGAGGGATAACTTTTTTTTTTTAATAATTTTGTAACATTATTTTAGAAAATCTGATGAAAGGCTTGTGCAGCTTCAAATGGAAATGCCAACAAATTTGCATAACTCAGATGTGGACCCAATCAAGCGACGAAAAAGACTTCACTAGATGCCTCCAAAGCGAACTCCACACGGAGCTTCTTGTCCAAAAGTTTTCTCCTCCTTCATGCTCCATTTCTTTTTTCTTCACCAGAGGAATTGCTATGCTACGACTCATCCTACTTCAGGAAGACCAGCAGCGGCGCCGCTATTCGGACCCCAAATTGGACCYGTCTTCATCAGCCCATCATCCTCGATTGCAGTCAACTTTCCAATTGCAGAACAACTTCATACCGAATTCTTCTCTTATTGATCTTCCATGTGTAAATCGAAGAAATCAGGCAAGGATGTTATCGAACCAAGGTCAGCAGCATCTTCCAAGTCGAGGCATTCGAGTATGCCAACCATGCCCAAAAAATCATCTTCACAAAGATCAAATAAATCCCAGAAATCTTCATCGACAGATCCTTCATTGTCAGGTAGTGTATATAATTCTGTATCAAGCACTGGATCAAGCTATTACAACAAAGATTCCTGGAACACTACAACCAGTTCAAGCTATGGCAAGGCTCCTTTGTCAAGACTTCGCGACTCGCTTCCAGAACAAGCTCATATCTATGGTTTCTCCGAAATTATTTCTGCCACGAACAACTTTTCCATGAAACCCTTCACATCGTCTTCCTCTTCCACCTCATGGCGCTGCGTTATGCGTGCCCAMGACGTTATTTTGATCCAGCGGAAGTTTCGCCAGGCACCCGTGAACATCTCGGAGCTCGTGGAACGCTTAGCTTTAATATGCAAAAGCCATCATTCGAGCTTGGTAAAGCTCAAAGGGGCCTCAATTTCGGGAAATTATATATACCTGGTGTATGATTACATTCAGGGCGCAAGCCTCGCGGAGTGTCTGAGAAACCCTAGAAACCCTCATTTCACCGTTCTTTCGAATTGGATGTCGCGCGTCAAGATTGCAGCTGATATTGCTCACGGGCTCGATTACGTTCACCATTCAACTGGGCTAGGATTTAACTTTGTACATAATCACATTAAGAGCACGAGTATTATCATCACTTCAACATTAAATGCAAAGATTTGCCATTTTGGAACAACCGAGCTCTGCGCTGAGATTGTTGTAACTGACAAAAGTTTGAAGGACTATAAGAGATCAGGAAGTGGGAGGATGAAGTTTGAGGGGACGAGAGGGTACATGGCCCCGGAGTTTCAAGAAACCGGGGTGGCCACACAGAAGACGGATGTTTATGCATTTGGGGTGGTGATTTTGGAGCTGTTGTCTGGGAAGGAGCCATTGAAGTATCTGGTTGATGAGGAAACTGGAGGATATGTAAGGCTTTCGGTGATTGAGACGGCGAGGGATGCGGCGGAGGAAGGCTSTGGTGGTGTGAGGAAGTGGGTAGATAAGAGAATGAAGGACTCGTACCCGGTGGAGGTGGCTGAGAAGCTGCTACGGTTAGGGCTGGAATGTGTTGCGAAGGATCCGGATAAAAGACCGGATATGCGCCGGATTGTGAACTGGATCTCGCAGCTGTATTTGGAGTCGGAGACTTGGGTGGAGAAGATGGGCCAACTTCCTACTGACTTCTCTGTTTCTCTGGCACCCCGGTGATACAAACACGATTGATTTTCCATACATTTATTTTAATAATATTTTCCAATTTCTTTTATACACTGAGAATACCTTTTAATTTTTGGGTACTAATTTGTATCTGATGCTGTATACTGAATTTGATGGATTAACAGAAATTACATTTGTACATGTGATCGATTTACGTTGTAATTTGTAAATTTTGGTGTTTACCGACATAGTGTAATAATATATATTTGGTGAATGATTTGAGTTGTGAATTGATCAAAGYGGCGTGCTCCTCAAGTTGATCAAACGTTGCACTCAAAGGAGGTTTCGAAAATTTTAATAATTTACAATATATTTGTTACATATTAATTAAGAAATAAAAAGAACTTTGTATCATTTAATTAAATTGAAAAAGTGAAAATAATAAATTCATTATTTTGGAGAATTTGTCTTTTAATTTTGTGTAAATAAGTTTTAATTTGTCTTAATTGTCTTTTTTTTTTTTCTTTTCTACAGAAAATGAAAATCTTATATAGAAGGGAGTGAACCTCTTCACATTTATGTCCCCTTCATTTTTACGTCATAATCAAATGAAATTTTAAATATGTTAATATGTTATATACTACATATAAAAGAACTTTGTATTGGTTAATTAGATTGAGAAGTGAAAAGCATAAGTTCATTATTTTGGAGAATTTGTCTTTTGATTTTTATAAACAATTTTAATTTATCTTAATTGTCTATCTCTTTTTTCTTTTTTTTTTGCAAATGAAAATCTTATATGGAAGGGAGGGAAACCCTCCACATTTATTGCTCCTTCATTTTTATGTTGTAACCAAATGAAATAATTGACATATGAAATAAATAATCAAAATATGTCTAACTTCTCATCAAATACATCTACTTTAAGTTTAACTTCTCATCAAATACATCTAATTTAAACTCTAACCAAAGCCTCATCTAGTTTGCTTTTTAGGTTTCCACTCTTCTAGTTAGGCTTTAGTTTGGATTACACAAGAACATTGATGTAGAAAAAAAAGAATCAAACCGATCAAATTGAATCAAATTAAAATTTCAATTTTATTTCGATTCGATTTGAAAATTTTTCAAATCAAACCAAATCGAAAAAATTGATTTGATTTAAAAAAATTTATCAAATCAAACCGATTTTATATCTTTATTTTATATTCACTCTTTGAATGTCCGAGTTTGACGATTTTGACTCCTCTTCTTGCTAAGCCAATAAGTCATAATTTCTTTCCTATCTAGCTCTCTCACTCTTCTCTCCTAGCCACCCCTTACTCAATACCCCTCCATTGCTCGTCCTCTTCTCTCTATCCAGATGCACACAAGTTAACTTAAGGTTTGTAGTAAGTTCTCAAGCGATTCTCTTGTTGACTTTAGATATATGCATGTTCTATTTTGAAGTTTTATCGTGGCTCGAGACTAAGCATTATGTTCTTATTATTCTTAGGCCCTCCTCCCACWTCCTGCATTAGTCACATTCGATTCGTTAAGAGGTATCGGGAAAGAAGAGGCAACAACCCCACCTATTCGCTTGAATTTCATTGTCAAAGCTCACCCTTTTCGATTTCTATTTCTTGCTTGCATTTGTGGGTGCCACCAGTGAGATTCCTTATCAAAGTCTCTCTCTTATAATTCAATTTAGTGTTGGTCCTTTGTGGAGTCTATGCATTGTTTGGAAAAATGCCAGAAAGTTGAGAATTTTCTACTTTCTTTGATCACTCTGCTCTTTGTCTAATTTATTGCATTACCGATCTTTTTAGTAACTAATGATGAAAGTCAACTTGATGCAATAAATAATGACTATGTAACATTTACATGTCTCATAAATGTCATTATGTACATGTTTATCATGGCTACAATAATTTTGATCTAATACAATCAAATATGAATTTTCACACTCAAGATTTCAAGTATAAGTTCATCTCTGAAGTTACATATGTATATAGTGCAAACATAGCAAGTGTTAACCTAACTTATGTGAGGATATGGTCAGGGAAAGGCAATAATGATCATTTTTATGAATCAAGGCGCAATATCATAACAAACCAAGAACTTAGCTCTAGTTATACTCCATAACAGAAGTAAAATATTAAATGTACTATTGAACTTTTGGCATTTCCCACCAGCTTGTTGTCCCTTTATCATTTTTAGCAAGACTTTTTATATTCTGATTGTATCTTGCATTGCCCTTCAAGGGAGACTGGGTCGTTCTTGTTTAAACTTCTAAAAGCCTACAAAATGAGCAAATCTCAACTTGACGGAATCCTAAATGGCATCACTCAACATTGTATTTATCTATTAGTATTTGATATTGGATCACCCTGTTCAAAGATTGATGTTTCTACTTTCGTTTATTGCCACAATCCTCCTTTCAGCGTCTATTTAATCAACAAGGTGGAAAAAGAGCAACCTAGGAGTATCCATTTGTGGTTGTTGGTATAAACAATTAGTTCTTGTTCTATTTTTGTTGAATTCTAAAGTTGTTTCATGGTACRATGTTGTCTTGATCTATTTTTTGTTGAATTTTGAAGTTGTATGTCTCCTATTGTGTGAAGGAAATACTATTACTTGCAATTTGTAATCAAATTATACAGGTGGTGCATTGTCTATCTCAAAAAAGGGGTGTATAAGAAAAATCAAACTGACCTAATCGAATCAAATCGATGTAAAATTGAACTAATAATTTTAAAATTTAATTGATTTAGTTTCGATTTCAAAAATTTTAAATCGAAATAATTGATTTGGTTTGAAAAAGGCTTCACATGGAACCATGTATACTCCTACATAAGGGAAGGGAGAGGGGAAGGGCATGTTTAGGACCCATAAGAGAAGTCAATTATGTTTACATCTATCTTGTTTGGTAGAAAAGGAAAGGGAGTAAACTAGAAATACTCCTCATTATTTGATTAGATTGAAAAAGTGGATGAGAAATGTCATCATCTTGAAGTAAATAATTTTAAATTATCTAAATATATCGACTCTTGATGGATGAAAATTTGACATAAAATGGGAGGAGAACCCTTCAATATTTACTTTCCCTCCCACTTTATGCACAAATAGACAAAGTAAATGATCCAAGTACATTTCTATACATTGATTTTACCTCCAACTAAATTAGCATTAAAAGTATATTATTATTACCTAAGCGTGACAATTAATTTTTATAGATATTGTTCTTTCATAATATTTTAAGAACTGAGTACAATATTAATAGTAGAAGATAATGATTTTTTAGTTACGTTAGAATAATTTGTCACCGGATATCTCTYATGATGTTTCTAGTTAAATTAGACTTGGACAAATAGGATTGAAATTCTGCTACTAATCAACTCTCTTTATGATAAATTCTAATATTTATTTACTAAACGTAACACCCTAAAATTTCAAATGTAATATTATTTTGGACATATTTTAAAAAATATCCCTGGCATAAGTAACATTCTTCATCGTCCATCCTTACAAAATTCTCCTACATCTCTTTAAAATTTTTGATTGAAAAAGTATCATTTTTAGCTCAAATTGAAATAAACATGAAGAAAAAAGAATAGTTTATTTTTCATATGATATTATTATTTCAGATCATACTTTTTTAATTTAATTAGAAAATAATAAAAAAGTACTTTTTTTAAAAAAAGTGGATCTAACCTCCGTGAGTCTCTACATCTCTCTAAAAAAAATCTAATTTATCTCTTAAAAAGTCACATTTTTTATCAAATCGAAGTATATTAAAAAATTAGTTTATAATTCATATATRTTATTATTTCATGCCTTTTTTTATTTAAGTTTGAAAAAATTGATTTTTTTTGGAAAAATGGATCTGTTTTGAAGTACTTTTTTGGTTTTTTTTTAAAAAAAATGCGTTTATTGTTCCTTAGAAACCTAATATAAACAAAAGTGGATTTTTATGTAATACTTTTTTTTGGGATTTTTTGAATTTTTAGTGGGTTTAGGATGGCCAAAACAAGTGGAYTGATGCAGACAGTCAATATGGACCTATTGSTGGAAACAGTAGAACTGCTGAAGGTAAATATGTTAAGTCGATGGATTTTGTGATGGAAGCCGACCATAATTAAAGCAATTCTCAGATAAATCCAGMCATCCAGTCTAAAGTATATTAAAAGTTCTTTAATTCGATATTAGAATTTCAGATTAAATATAGAGAAGGAATATTTTTTACTTACAAAATAAGAAATAGTAAAAATAAATAAAACTTACTTTTTTTTTGAATTTTCATATATTTAATTTCAATCATATTTGGAATTGCATTTGACAATTTTTCAATTTTTTAATTGATATGTCTAAATATTTAATAATATTAATTTAAAAAGAAACAACCTCTATTGACACTCTATTTTATCAATAGTATTTTACTTTTATTTATTTTTCTTTGAAATTAAACAATAATACTTACTACTAGCTGTAATTTATATACATTTTATGCAAATAAAATTTTATACATATATCTGAACATAAATATTCACTGATTCTACTAATTTATTCTTAATTTTAGCTTTTTATATTTTATTTTGCTCAAAATTTTACTTTAGTTCCTCTAAATTGACTATTACAAAAGGATGTAACTGTTTTTTTTAGTAAATATATGTAAATATTTATTTTTCTCTCATATTTAAATAATTTTAAACAAATTAACCCAAAAATTTTAATGCAAAAATWTAAAATTATGTCAACTTATTTATAGAGCATGTAAAAATAAAATATGTAATTCGATATTTCATCTTGTTTATATTGATAATTTTGTGGAAGGAAATAACTAATGATTCATTTGGTGATGTATATAGAAATGAAAAAAAGGAGTTTCAWTACCTAATCTTTTTTCTTTTTTATTTATTAATTATTCAAATAAGAGTATTTTTGGCAGTGACAGTTTGCCCGACGCCATTCTCAAACCTAGGGTCCGATCCGGAATAGTTCCGTACCAGCTTCTGAAGACGCCAAATCTAAAACCCCTCTTTCCCCGCTTGCAGCGTCTTCTCCATCGTCGACTTTCACAAATTTGAATTCTTGGGACGCTGCAATCCGCCGTCAAACTCCACTTAGATTTTCTCATTTGAGGTTCTTTCTCGATTCAATCCTACTTGTAAGGATTTCTCGAATAATTCTGGACTTTTGCACACATATATGCTTATGTATTTCATAAGTTATTCTGATATTAACTCATAGTTTCTGTCAAATGGTAAATGGCTGCTGCSCCGTCTGCAATTTTTGTTGCGAAATTTACTTTGGTGCAGTTGAATGAATTTAAGAGGAATCAGTTTTTGTGAACTTGTATTATTTATGGTTCCTTAATTACAGCAAGGTTTTATCTTACTTTATGTTGTCCTGTTGTGTCCGGATTCTATGTTCTGCTCTTTAATTTTGTAAATTGTGGACTTATCTTTAGGGTTTCTTGAGATGCGTATTGCAAATTCATTTGCATTTAAATCTGTGAACTTCAATTATTCTCCGGACTTCTTATGGGGCATAATTGGACTTGTTTTCTTGGACTTATTCTCGACTTGTAGTAATTTCTCGACTTTTGTCCAAATGCTTCAAGATCATTTTCAAGGGAGTTGAGAAGGGTTGAATTACCTAATATCTTCAAGTTAATCAGAATTTTCTGCATCATCTGAAACATGAAGTAATTGTGGTTTAAGAACTCATCCGAAGAACTTACAAATATAAGCAATGAAAGTGGAACAAAATTAAAACTGCAATTCACATACATGCTATCCTTAAAGAATCATTCAACTTTCAACAAGTTAGTTGAGTTGAGTTAATGCAAAACAAAACTGTGCTTGGCTTCTTATGCCAATATAGTTCATGTACGACAAACTAACTGCTGTGTCCTTCATGCAAGTTCTGGGTCATCGATTATGACAATCTTGCATTGAAGTCTTGAGCTTTAGTTACAAGAAATTCACTTCAGTTTATAGGTCTGAATATGCTAGGATGATGATGATTATTAGCATTTTGAATTCAATTCATTACAAATTTTACTTTGAGATTGGTTTTGAAGGTTTTTCATGTGATATTTTGGCTGTATAGTGTGATTGTGCATTCCCAGTTGCTGCTGTCTTTGACATATGAGGGTATTTGCTTTTCCTGGACATGCTTRTTGGAATTTTACCAGATCTTACTGTAGAGATCAAACTAATCTTATAATATTCTTCAATTCCAGTCAACTATGACTGGAGCAAATTGACTCCAACAAGTTATCTGAATCTATGTAGTGTGACTGTGCCTTCAAAGTTGCTGCTGTCTTTAGAACATATGACGGTATTTGCTTTTCCTGGACATGCTTATTGCAATTTTACCAGATCTTTACTGTAGAGATCAAACTAATCTTATAATATTCTTCAACTCCAGTCAACTATGACCGGACAGWATCAAGCGAAGATCTATAGGTACAGAACCAACATAGGCTAACAAAAAGGATAAGGAATCTCTGTTGAAATCAATCTTGCTTGAATCTTTTCAATGCACCTAGAGTGCAAAATAGAAATGTTTCAGCAATGTATTTTTTGGACATAATGGTCTTGAATTTTCACTTGCAGCACTTTTGAATGGTCTTGAAATTAGCTTGTGCTGATTCCTTTGGAAATTGAATTGTGAGTGGTATTGTATCATATGTCTGAAAATATGGAAGCCACTTTCATTTTTGCTAGTCTAGATGGAAAACTTGGGAACTAACTGGAGTGAGAAAGATGGATCATGGTTTGTTTTGTATTAGAATGTTTTGGGAAATTTATTGTTGTTTTATGGTTGGAGATACAGGTACCTATTTAGCATTCTCACTTCTCCCCTTTTCACTTTTTAGGATGTTTCTTCTAGGTTAATAAATGCTGCTTAGAAGGATTGATTTCTGAGGGCCTGCTAATGGGCTCACCTGAACGTGTAAGAGGTTCTGCGAAGAGGGAAATAGAGATTGATTCAGATATTAGGAGTGACAGGTTCAGGGAAGATGATGATTGGGAAGGCGATAATAAGAGGAAGCACAGGTCAAGCAAGACAAGAAAGCCTGGAATTGGTGAAGAAGCTGAGGGCCTAGACAGTAGTGGGAAAAAGAAAAGCATGGGGGAGAGAAATGAGAACCGAAAGAGATCAGGTGGTTCAAACAGAGCTGATAGTGATGAGGACGATTATGAAGTGAGGAAGGATTTGCGCTCTAAACAGTTGAAGAAAAAAGTAGAGGAGAATATATTGGAGAAACTGAGCAATTGGTATCAAGAAGGAGAAGCTGAGGCTAAGTATGACAGTGGGTCTAGAGGGTATATTCGAACTGATGACACTGAGAGAAGGAGATTGGCTTCAAAGTTCTCAGATCACGAGAGTTCCCATATCAAAATTAAAGACAAAGATGAAGTATTACAAGGCGGTGATATTGAAAAAGTGCCCGATAGAGATTCTAGATTTTCCGAAAGAAGGGAGAGCAGTAGAGAAAAGGGTCATGGATCTTCTGAGCATGGGAGAAACTCGAGGAGGCGATGGGATGATTCAGATGTCCCATGGAAAGGTGAAGATGTTAACCATATGGAAAAATCTGATGTAAGAAGTGAGAAGCCTATTGAGTCTAAATTTGATAGAGAAAGAAGTGAATCTGTGAAAATTGTGGATTCAGATAGTGACAAAGGCAATAAATCTCAGGACAGGGAGGAGAGAAGAGCTGAATCTGAAAGGAGTAAGAAGGATAGGCTTGAAGTTCCAGAGGAAGACATAAAAAGCAGTTCTTTGACGCGTTCATGTAAGGATAGAAGCGATGAGCATAGACCGTCCAGGAATTCAACTGGTAGGGACATTGTTGATGAGGAAAGTAATACATTGATGCGAGACAAAAACAAGAGAGAAACAGATGGTTCCAGCAGGTCCAGGACACCTGAGAGGAGTGGAAGGCGTCATTATGAATCAGAAAATTTTGGTATGGATTATGAAAGAAGTACTTCGTTAAGGAGGAAGGAACAAGAAAGAGATAGTTATCGAGATGATAGATCCAAAGGAAGAGATGACAGTTGGAGTGACAGGAGTAGGGACCGTGACAGTTCCAGAGATAGTTGGAAAAGACGGCAACCTAGCAATACAGATAAGGAAAGAAAAGAAGTGGATACAAATTATGATCATGTTAGGGACTGGGATTTGCCTCGACGTGGTCGGACTGACCGGCCTCAAGGGCGTTCTGGTTTGAGGAAGGATGGAAACAGGACCGAAGCAGTGAAAACCTCATCAAAGTATGGAATTTCAAATGAGAATTATGATGTGATAGAGATTCAAACCAAGCCCTTTGATTATGGAAGAGAGGAATCCATATCCGTCCTTGCTCCACAATCTGATGCTTTGGCTTCAAATGATGAAGATAATGCTTATCCTAGGGAGGACAGACCAAGAAATGCACATGGCTCAATACAACCTGGCGAGGACTCAAAGGATAGATTCATGGATGGGGGTCTAGCCGGGCAAGACCAGAATTTGTGGAGGGATGATAATGACTTTCAGGCAGCGAAAGGAAGAGGCCAGAAAGGTGGTGGTTTGTCTGGTCATGCTTCTGTGGGCCCAAGTTCTAGTAGTGGCTCACAACCACTGCTTGCTAATCAGGAGCCATCTTCTTTTACTAGATCTGGTTCACAAGGGGCTAAAGGAAGTAGAATTGCAAGAGGAGGAAGGGGCAGACAACCTGGCAGAGACAGTCAACAAGTTGGACTTCCCATACCCATGATGGGATCACCTTTTGGGCCACTTGGAATGCCACCTCCTGGACCAATGCAATCCCTAACTCCTAGCATGTCACCTGCTCCCGGACCCCCTATTTCCCCTGGTGTCTTTATTCCACCTTTTCAGCCCCCAGTTGTTTGGCCTGGTGCTCGAGGTGTTGAAATCAATATGCTAGCTGTTCCGCCTGGTATGTCACCTGTTCCTCTTGGACCCTCCCCCAGGTTGCCCCCTAATATAGGTACTCCACAAAATCCACCTGCGTACTTTAACCAACCAAGTCCTCTAAGAGGGCCGGCTCCAAATATACCTGCCCCCAACTTTAATCCTATAGGACCTATGGGGCGTGGACAACCTCAAGACAAAGGTCCTGGAGGTTGGGTTCCTCCTAGGACTAATGGACCCCATGGCAAAGCTCCTTCCAGAGGAGAGCAGAATGATTACTCTCAAAACTTTGTAGACACTGGCATGCGACCCCAGAACTTTATCAGGGAACTAGAGCTCACTAGTGTTGTGGAGGATTATCCCAAACTTCGGGAGCTTATACAAAAGAAGGATGAGATTGTTGCCAAAGCTGCTTCTCCACCTATGTATTTGAAGTGTGACCTGCGAGAACAAGTGCTTTCTCCAGAGCTCTTTGGCACAAAGTTTGATGTCATTCTTATGGACCCCCCTTGGGAGGAATATGTTCATCGAGCTCCTGGTGTTACTGATCACATGGAGTATTGGACATTTGAAGAAATAATGAATCTCAAAATTGAGGTAAATTATGCTTTTAAGAAAGCCTCTCTTACTCATCTCATTCCTCCAACTCCCCGGGGGGAAAAAAAAAAAGGGAAAATATTTACCTGAAAAGACAAAAAAAGATTGAAGTTTTATTAGTGAACACTATGCTTTCAATTCATAGTGAGTACCATAAATTTCCCCCATCTAACTGATAGTCAATGTCTGGAAAACTTTTGCTTCTGGAGAAGTTATTGTTCCCCTAGCTTAACAGCATATATGTATTTTTTATCTGTTAAGAGTTTGTGACAGCTGTACATATGCTTCAGCACTTATTTTTTTATGTCCTGYCTTTCCAGTGAGTTTACTTCCTTTTGCTATGAGGTCAGTTAGTGAATTATTTGTTCTTACAGGCAATTGCAGATACGCCTTCTTTTATTTTCCTTTGGGTTGGTGATGGTGTTGGACTTGAGCAAGGTCGGCAATGTCTAAAGAAGGTAGAGAAGATAACTTTAAGAGAGAAACTATATTGGTTATAAGTTTCTAGTTCTTGTCAATTGTGATGGTGGTTATTGTCTTCTCTTGTCTTTCCCTCGTCCTCTTTGTTTGTTGGTAGCAATGGCTTATTCTTTTTATTATTACTGTGATTATTTTTAATTAAAAAAAGTTTATTCTTATCTGATTATTTACTGTTATCTCATAATTTCTTCCATGCAGTGGGGATTTAGGAGGTGTGAAGACATATGTTGGGTGAAGACCAACAAGACCAACGCAACTCCAGGATTGCGCCATGATTCTCATACTTTGTTCCAGCGGTCAAAGGTTTGTGTAAAACTCCTGTGCTCTACCCTAGTTACTGTGCTTACACCCAACCCCCCCAAACAATCATACACACACACACACACAAAAAGGAAAAAAAAGAAATAAGAAAACCTCAGTTTGCTGTTCTGTTTATGTTTACATGTTTATTTTGTTTGCTGATCTATGTGCTTCTCTATCACCATGATGCAGGAACACTGCTTGATGGGTATAAAAGGGACTGTTCGACGCAGTACTGATGGTCATATAATCCATGCCAATATTGATACTGACGTAATAATTGCTGAGGAGCCTCCCTATGGTAAATGATCTTGGATTCATATATCCTGTACTTGCACTTTGCTATAGCTGGTGGGACCTGGTTGCTTCCTGTGGGATTGGATATTTCTAGTCTTATCGCCTGGCTGTGACTGTTATCTACTCATACATAGTTCTTGTCCTCATTTTCTTTGTGGGTTAGTAGGTGKTTAGAGAAAACTTTTATGATGTGCACAAATTTTTAAAGATAAAGCTGATAAGCAGGGGGAGAAAGGCATTCTGTGAATAGTGCAAGTGTTCTGAAGTCTTATAACAAGATTTCAGGATTCCTAATAGTCATGGAATTATTCTGAAGAACTGAATTTAACATATTTATGGTTTTATCTTCTCTTGTTTGATCATATGTAAATCAGATTCTCCTGTCTCTCCACATATTTCTGCTTCTCTGAGAGTGTTTATATGCTAGACCATTTCTCAATGGGTCTTCATCTTTTTCTCTATCTTATTTTGCTTGGACTAAAATATACCTTCGAAAGGGCACACAGAGTTGGATTTCATTGAAGAGTTAAGGACATTTCTGACACGCATTTGATCCTGTAGATTTTGGAAAGGCTTTGAATTCTTTTTGGTTCTTTGTCACTTTCTTACTTTATGGTCTTCTGAAAGAAGAGAAGTGTGCATTTCAGAGGCAGTCATTGAACTACTATGATGCAATTCTGCATTAATTTGGGGGATAACTGCATAGCGTGCAATCTCTCGATCAATAATATTTGCCTGAATTGTTCCTTTTCTCCAATGATATTGTAGGATCCACTGCAAAGCCAGAAGATATGTATAGAATAATTGAGCATTTTGCTCTTGGTCGGAGAAGACTTGAGCTCTTTGGGGAAGATCATAATATTAGATCTGGTTGGTTAACTGTTGGTAAAGGATTATCATCATCAAACTTCAATGCTGAGGTATGGCATTGTTCTTTGTAATTATGTTTCCTGAGATGGCAGTCTCACCCCATCCTCTTTTCTTGGGTTTTTGGGCTAGGGGCTAAATATGACAGACGAGAAGTGATGATCTTCAGAGTATTCCTTAGGGCTGCTTGTTCTTTTGACTTGATTGGCTTGTATTGTTGTGGTCCTGAATGGAGAATTGAATAATTTTCAGGGATATTGTCGAAATTTTGCTGATAAGGATGGGAAAGTCTGGATGGGAGGAGGAGGAAGAAATCCACCTCCAGAAGCACCACATCTTGTTCAGACGACCCCTGAAATAGAGGCACTGCGGCCAAAGTCACCTATGAAAAACCAGCAACAAATGCAACAGCAGTCCTCCTCGATCTCTCTAACAACAGGCAATTCCTCGAACAAAAGGCCCACTGGGAACTCACCCCAACATCATAATGTACCAAATATGAACCAAGAAGCATCAAGTGCCAACATATCAACTCCAGGTCCTTGGGCTTCTCCAATGGAGAGCTTTAAAGCAAGAGAAGGTGGACACATGGTATCTGATGATAGGGTTTTTGACATGTTCGGGTATAATGCTCCATTTGGTCAGACTAGTGGAGAGTATTTAAACTATGAATCTCAAAGAACAATGAACATGCTATAGCTAAACGCTCAGCATCAATTTTGTTTGATGTCATTTGTTTTGGTAATTTTTGAATGACATTGTSATAAGCTGAATTAAATTTCCTTTATTTCTTGCTTTTGCCTCTTCAATCCTCCCCTTTCCTGAGACGGGAAGGGGTGGTCCTGCTGTGGAACATGAAAAAAGATAAGCAAACTATATATCAATTAAACGGCCAAATTTGTTCATCAGCTAGAGGTCGACAAGTCTAGATACAGCGTCGGATTCTCTCTCCTCGCCTCATACTTCAATTACGAGATGTAGCAGCCCGTTCTTTCTCTCTGTGTCTCTTAAGCAAATTGTGTTTATTTCATTAATACACTTGTTTCGTTGTCGCGGTAGTGTTGGGATTCTTGATTAGTAAGTTTGTGGAGCGGTGCTGCGATTGGAAATTGGCTAGAATGCCAGAATTAATTTCTGGAATCATTTTCTTTGAGAAACGAATGTTCTTTCAAGTAACCAACTCCGTCCATGTTACTGATTACTATTCTTGGACAATTGAAGTGCACCTTTAATGATGTTATCCGAGGATAAGTGCACAAACAAARTATCTTCCATGGTGCCCGAGGTCTAGTTGCAGGACCAACCAAGGTCTCGACCTCAAGATTCTCAATTTCTTTCTCAATCAAACTAAGCTATTCTAGCAGTGCAAATATCATACTAGTAACTACTTTCCATTAGAAGCTGGTGATGCATGAGGATTGAGGAGGCATCACGAAGGGTGGAATGGATCTTGATCGGCAACAACAGGTTTCCTGGCCCTCTTGATCAACTTTTCTTTTACTCGCTGCTGTTCAACCACTAATATAGATGCTACTAGTTTCAACTCAGGAGCAGCTAGCATGTCTCCTATTATGCCAAGTTCTGGACAGTCAATCCAAGCACCGAGGCCTACTAGAAGAGGAGATTCATGCTGACGCTTTCCTACTACAATCAAATCATAAATTTTGTCCAAGTTTCTGATAGCTGCAGCTAGTTCAGGTCCACCTCTCATCATCTCTTCGCGGTACATGAAATGCTCATTTCTGACATTAGCTTGTCGAACTTCATCTATCATATGATTATCAAACTTCCGATCTCTTCCATTGCCATGTCCTAACATGAGGAAACGAATGATTGTAAAAGTGCCATTTGGGTGCCCTGCCATTCGAGCACCATAAGATAGTGCTTCTGCATCATCTGGACCACCAATATAGATCACAGCAACATGAAAATTAGACTTGCCGTTTAAGATGGATATGGAGTTTTTAACAATTCTCCTGTCAACTAGAATTCCAACAGAGCAAGGTGACTTATCTGCCACTGCCCTGTTCAGCTGTTGGATGGCTGCGTTTACTGATCCTATGGAGCCATCGATCTCCCATTTTTTGTGAAATGGTAGAACAATAATGGTAACATTTTGGTCCAGGGCTACCCGGCAGATGTCTGCGTACATTGTATCATAATGCGAAATGGCGCTGAATGATCGAATAGTGACACAAGTTTCATGGCAAAGCTCATATTGTCTCAAGGCACTGATGATGTGGCCAGACCTTGATGAACTTGGCTGTAGGATTCTATGTGATTGATGAGCAATCAGCATTGGGGCAGCCAGACCTACAAGCTTGACTAGTAGAACTGCTATAACTGCGACCGGACTGGCTTCTGTTGCATTTGAAGCTTCAAGCAGGTTCACCAATGCAGGAACATCCTCTTGGTTATGGATGCAGACCATTATTCTTAACTCAGCATCGCGCTTGCTATGCTGAATTGTCCTTCTCCTGATTGGAACGTCAAGATTAGACTTGTGGATAAATTTAATCAAGGGTGTAATGATTGTCATGACTAGGATCACGGACATCATACATAAAGAGAACGCTTCACCTTTCAGAACCTGTTATTACAAAATACAAAATTGGCAAGAGTATTTACAATATGTTGATGGAAATGCAGAGTGAGATGAAAATGTTCCTAGAACTAGAAGAGACAGAAGCGAGGACAGACTTGGTATGCAGAGTGCAGTTAGCAAAGTATTTAGAAAATCTCTCAAGGTTAAAGAATCACACCTGGGCCTCCAGCAACAGATTGTACAGGATGAGTTCAAAAGCGCCTTTGGAGTTGTATATGAGCCCAAGTACAAAAGATTCTCTAGTGCTTATGTCAATGTAGCAACATGTAAACATGACGACCGCAATCTTGATTATAGAACAAAGGACCACAATCGCTGTCATTACCCAAATGGAATGGAACTTGAGACGGAAGATGTTAGTTTTGAGGCCACTAGAGGTGAGAAAAATTGGATACAACAGTTTTGAAACAGGAAAATCAAGTTTCTCAACCAAAGCTGATCCAAGAGGTGGTCCTTCAGGCACCGCAAAGCCTAGGAGTGTTGGTCCAAACGGGAAGTGCAGACCAAGAAGCTCGCTCAGAAGTCCAAACAAAAGAACACCAAGAAAAAGTGACCACAGGTAGATCTCTCTTACAGGTTTTCCATCTGGTGTTCTTTTCACAAGTCGTTCTAACATTGGTCCTATACAATACACCGTGCCAATTATACATAGAACAGTAAGGGAAGTTGATAAAAAGGGCATTAGTATATTATGGTTCCCGGAAGTTTGCGATACTACAGAAGCTACTGACATTACGGTAAAAATAATAGCATCACAAATGAGTGCTGAAGGGATGGCCACACGGCCTATGTCAGTCTGAAGCATCTTCAGGTCATGTAGGAGGCTGGAGACATTTGCAAAGGACGTTATGCATTGGGTCGATGCTATAAGAGTTAGTGAGTCGGAAACGGAACCACCTGGAGGCACGTATGGCTTCAAAACCAAGGACAACGGGATAGAAATTAGCAACGGGGCGACCGTCGCACTGAAACTTAGAATTATGGCCTTCCCATCTGGCCGGGTTACCAACTTGGAATCCATCTGCACTGCAACTCCAAATATGAAGAACATTAGACCAAAAGCTGCTATTGTTTCCATTGCGTACCTGCCTCTTGGAGGATACAAAGTTGCACCAGTGATAGATTCATGACCTAAGAATGAAGGGCTGAAAATTATACCACCCTGGGACACAGAAAGAGACAGTTAGCCACATTGTATTCCTGTCCTCGGCTTTGGAGTGTAGATCCAGAAAACATGTTCCAAGACTCTTACAATATACATTTAGTCTTTGGGCAAAATAACAACTTCAGTATGGTGACAAGCAATTCAAGTACAAACCAGAGCCATCATAGAGAGAGGTTTTACCATAATCCGTGAGACCATAACTGATACACCGAGAGGCCTGACACAGAAATCAATCACAATTGAGAGTATGGARGCTACTGAAAGTTGCAATAACAGAAGAGGTGTAGAAAAATGCAAAGGGCTCTCTGTTATAAAGACTCCAGACGATTCAATTTTATCTGCTAKTTGGCACAGGAAAGTACTATCCGGACTAAGTGCTTCTGGAAACAAACTGTAATTCGACATTTTTGTGCTTTACTTTGGCTTTCAGGCTTGGAGCTTGTTCTGTCCGGAGGTGATAACTTTAGTTGGTATCTGGTGGATAGTTCACGGAGGAGGATGAAGACAAGAGCAGCTTTGACACCTTAAACATGCACAACGAGAATGGGACGCTTCGCCTTCCGTTTTACTGATATTTACTGCTTTGGTTGTTATTTATAGATGGTTTACAATCTTCAATAGCATATTACCATATATGTATTTATTGGAATCATGCACGACTAATCTCCGATATGCTATGTACACGTTTGTCTATATCAATTTTCTTTTATTATATATTAAATATTATTTTATTTACTTCATTAATATTTTTCACGTTTATCTATATTAATTTTTATATATAAATTTATTAAATATTAAATGTGCATTACCTTATTTACTTCATCAATATTTCTCTTTTGTCCCTTYGGGGAGATCTAGTACCTAAAATATGATTATTTTCAATTTAGTATCCTAACTCACGATATAACGTTACTAAGTCTAATAAATAAATTATTTAATCCTTTATCGCCATAGAATTATTTCCAATCGAATTTATGTAAATATTCAAATTTGATTCATAAGGGTCCGAATTCAACTCCCCTAGCATCGAATGAATAACACATCTTGAGAGGGTTGTATAAATAGGTGATCTAGTTTGGATCCTAAAGGAGCAATTGGCAATCATCTTATTTGGAGTTTTGAGATGCCAATTGTGTATAGCTTAAGCAATAACTATCAACTAACCATGTCATGAGCTGTAATTTTTGGAGATTTTTGGGGACAAATCACAATTACTTACTTCTGCATGGGTCAAAGTGTAAAAATCTTGGGACAGCCGAAATCGCAAGTGCATACATACCTTGTACTATAAAAAATGAAAGCCCGACGGTAAATACTGAAACTCGATCGTTAACGCCGGCTTACGCACCGGAAAAATCCCAAAATGGCGGCTTGGCAGATACAAAGGCGGATTCTCTCTCTTCTCGCCTCATCAAGGTCTCATACTTCAGTTACCAGAGGTAGGAGCCCTTTCTTTCTTCTCCCTCTGTCWTCTGCGYGCGAAAGTTTTCAGTAAATTTGTTTCATATCAAGGGTTGGAGCTCTTGAAAACCTAGATATTAGATTATTCTTATGCTTATTATGAGMAATAGGAGCTTAATAATTGAAAATTTTGAACTTGTTTGGATAAGTTTGAACAAAATTCCCGCTTTTCCGCTCTGTGTACTGAGTTTCCAATTCCTGTCTATTTTTGTTCCTTGTCGTGCTGATTTTTTATAGTTTCGTGTTGATAATCCTGGAATCTTATCTTTATCCTAAATAAAGATTCAAAATTAAAAGCATCAGATTTCATATGAAATGGTTTGATTAATCAATAGGCATATTGCTGCTTGCTGGGTATTTACATTAGGAGCTTAGGTATCCTTTTTATTTTAACCTTGCGCAACATGCCATGTAATTTTATTTCCTCTGGAGCATTTTTATTATTAAGTGAATTCTGAAGATTGCATCTTTGGGTTCTATTTGTCACACTGACTGAGAACTTTGGGCTTATTTGGTAACTTTTCGTCATAGAAAGCTGAAATGAGTTCTTCAATTTTTAAGAGCAGGAACCACTCACACGAGAAATAATATGTACATCAGTCGGGCACTGAAGCCTTTCTAAGTGAATTAATTGATAAATTCTTGTCCACTGAAATTTGATGAAACTATGGTTCTTGAAGTTTAGTGTAATGACATTACTCAATCAAAAAATGCAACCCCTGCACTGCAACTTGGGCTATTCTGCCACCTTTAAAGTTTGATTCTCAAAGATCATTAATCGATGATCAACCGTTTAAACCAATTCTCCATCCACCGGCATGTTGATGAAGTTGATGAACCCAAAACYACTTTGCCATTAAAAAATGCTCAAAGATCATTAATTGATGAGCATCACGATCAGTTTTTGCATGCTTTATTTGTGTACTTCATCATTTGTTTTGGAAATTTTCTTTGAGATAAGAGATCAGGATGTATTGTCTCAGAGACACATGGACAGAGAGAGAGAGAGAGAGAGAGAGCATCCTCGAATTCGGAGTGCTTACTGATGAATACCTAGCATGATTTCCTGCAGAAGATTCTCGCTTGGAATGCATGTAAAATTTGCGGACGTGTGTCTGGGTGTTTTTTGGGTTAAAATTATRAGAGAGAGAAAGTTGAATTCATACAGAAGGTTGACAGCAGAAAATATGGGTGTGGGCAAACAAGAGAGTTTAACTACTTGGCTTTGCTGAAGAAAGAATTTCATCCTTGTTTAATATGAATTTTGGAAGGGCACCTCTCAGTCTTGCATAATTTCTTTCCTCTTTTTCAATTGCCAATTTCATTTCTTAAAAAGTTCACAGAGCCCACCACTTCCCTTAGGAAATGGAAATCTCAATTCTCCTTACCCATCATTTTACAGATTTCACCACCTGTTAGAACGCCAACTCGTTTAAAACGGACCTTTGGGTTCAATTTATTTTAGTATTTGACCTTAAAACGGGTTGGTTTTGCAGTTTCAAGCCCCTCTTTATTCCACTGAACTAGTAAAAGCAATGAAAGAGAAGACTGAGCTGGAGCTTTCTATTTGGCTCGACCATTTATTRGATTGTAGGATTTGCGGGCYTYTCTGAAGTTGGTCTTGATTTAGAACTTCTGGGCCCATTCAATGAAAATTGGGGTGAATTTTTGGAAGTGTGTGTAATATATCATTCATCAAAAGCAAGCTGGTCTAACTTTCTTCTGGATAGGTTGTAATGTATGTTGGTTCTCATTGTTGCATGATAAAAAATCATGGATATTTTGTGTAAGTCGCAATCCTGTGGAGAGTTCTCACTTGACACTGGAGCAGAGAACTTAGAAGTTTTCTTGATTTCTACTGGATGCTCTTATTTTGTTTTCACTCTACTTCTGCTTTTTTGCTGGGAATATTCTTGACATTGAGAATGAACCTTGTGATAAGACTAATATAACCTTATGGTGATTTTTGTGATCTGGGAAGACGCATATTTGAATATAATAAATTTTTCGTCTTGGTCTGTTGGTATGGACACTTAGTCCTTGCGCGGTGGCAGGGGTTTCACCTTTTCTTTTCTGTTGTTTCATATTTTCAGGCTAGAGCTTCTTTCTGAACACTATCTCTCATCTTATAATGCTAATAATTGTTTTTTGACTGAATACTTCTGCAGAACACTACTTGCAAGTTCWCCCGGCTGCAAATACATTAATCCACAAGGATGCACTTTCCAGTAGAAGATTTCAAACGACTGCTGAAGCCGAAAACAAACCTGTTGAAGATGGCCGAGAACGTGAAGGTGTCAATATAGAGCCAGGTTCCAGCTCAACTAAAGCTGTCTCGAGCTCGATTAACAGTGAGCACACCTTGAAGCACAAGGTGACATCTAACCTGAAGATATCCACAAGACATGATCTTGCAATGGTCTTCACATGCAAAGTTTGTGAAACTAGGAACATGAAGACAGCTTCTCGTGAATCATATGAAAAAGGTGTTGTTGTGGCCAGATGTGGTGGTTGTAATAATCTACACCTGATTGCTGATCGATTAGGATGGTTTGGAGAACCCGGTAGCATTGAAGACTTCCTGGCTGCTCGAGGGGAGGAAGTGAAAAAAGGGTCTTCCGAAACATTAAATCTTACACTGGAAGATCTGGCTGGGAAAATGAATCTGGAAACTTGACGGAGCTGTAYTYATGTGTTGAAACTGGTGATAGAGATGCAATCATAGTTTGTCACTCATTTTCGGTCAAATTCTTGTTAATCTTTTCTGTTGCGAGGTAAAATTTTCCTGGAGAAGTCCAGTGCCACTGTCCTGGGATGTGACTAAAGCTCCATGTTAGATCTTTGCTGCGTCCACTCCTCTGGATACGAAATACTGAAATCTTTTAGAACATTATTTGACCAATTCTCATCCCTTTCAGCAAATGAGTTTTTATAGAATTTTAAAAATATTGAATAATTAACTAAATTAATTCTTAAAATTTTAAAGAACATGTAAAATATTTCACACTTAATTTGCTAAATTAATTCATAACATTTTAAAAATATTGAATATGTAAATTATTTTAATATTTAATATTAAAATCTTTTAAATATTCAAAGTACGATTGTTATTGAAAATATTAATATAAAATAAGTAATAAAATTATTAAAAATAACTCTCATATATTATAATATTCTAAAGTATAATATAATTGTAAATTATATATATACACTTGGCGACTCTTATCGTATTATCCTAGTAAATGTGACTATTATTCACATTTTCTTGTTTGGAGGCAATGCAGTGGTTAATTTGGTAAAATGTTTCTCATATCAGTCCTCGAGTTCAATGCTGGTTGTGTACTGGGTAGTTTTAAAATTATTCGCATTCTATTTATAGTTTGGGATATTTTTCGATTGGCCCCCTTCTTGAGGGGTTATTGCTTCAATTACCCCTTTTTTTTCTAGGATCAATTAGCAAATGCTCTTACTTTCTACCACTTCTTCACTCTGGCTCATGCGCATTTTAATATTGTGTTATTAAGGTAAAAATGTAATTTTAAGATGTTTCTTATTCTAAAAAAAGATGATGATTGAATAAAAGAGGGTAGTAAAGGAGAAAAAGTACTTTAAAATCATATCTTCGTATTGAAGAGTGCAATAATGATATGCATTCGAGGTTAAAGATAATTAAAAATATTGAATATTTGTTGATTGGCCCTCCAATTGGAACAAAAATGTTCCAAACATTTTTTAAGGTTATTCATCGAGTAATTTTATTTTTTATCCATAATCTCATTTTTGACCTGCGTTTATGCATGTTACGAAAACGTGCAAAAGCCAAAAGTGGTGATACGGAGAAAAAATAAAGCTAATTAGTAAGTAATCTAAAAAATAAGGTCAAATGAAACAATAACTCTTAAAATTTAGATCAATGAATACGTCATTATTGATAATAAAATTATTTATTTAATAAATTAAAAAATAATATTTTTTATCTTAGGACAAATAAAATGATTGTTATGTTAACAATCTATTTTACTTAAAACAGAAAAAGTAAAAAAGCGACAAATGTAGTGGCATCAAATATTCTTCTCAAATCTGGTTGTAAGCCTTAAAAAAAAATGAATAATAATTTTTGGGGGAAATATGAAAAGGTCAATAGTTTGTGTGGAAAATTGTATGTATATCCAAGAATTCTTCTCTTCACGTTAATACACCAAAAGAGGGTTCGTAGAAGCAGAATAGTGACATATTATAGCAAGAACAAAGCGAGCTGCTTCAATCTTCTTCTTCAACCTTCGTTAATTCACTGTTCTCCACCATTCCCAAACCCATGGCGATTCTAACTTACCAGTCGACAGTCACTCAAACCCCATGCCCTTCCCTCCCATTTCAAGTCTTAAGCGCCAGCTTTCAGCCCTGGTGTTTATCTCTTTGCCTTCACAACAAAACAGCCCAGGAAGTCTCTGCGGGGTAAAAGCTTACTTATTACCAAAAATGGAGCTCTTCCTCTTATAATCAATGTTACTTAATAAAGTGTGTAGTTTTTATGCAATAAAGTGGAATTCTTCAATGAAGTTTCAATTTTGATGTCGACATAGTTATTTGGTGCGCAATTCAATCAATTCGCATWGTTATTTATTTCGATGGGTGCTATTATTTGGTGTTTTCTCGTTTATCTTGGTTGAATTATTTGGGGCCAGAGCCTACTGATTTTCCTATCCTTGAATACTTAATAAGTTCATTTCAGCATATAAAAAAATTGAAATGCATAATCAGAATTGTT
Organism: Rhazya stricta; assembly: GCA_001752375.1. NCBI lineage: Eukaryota > Viridiplantae > Streptophyta > Magnoliopsida > Gentianales > Apocynaceae > Rhazya > Rhazya stricta. Next base: position 2,768,318 of record MEJB01000018.1, read on the forward strand.
CTCGAGCTACCGATTCTTATTCGATGAGTTTACTGCCTAATGAGTTCGTTCAGGACGAAAATCAGGTGGCAACCGTGCTTCCTTTTCTGATTGATTTTGGATGATTAAATCCCTTTATATGGACTAGGGAAAACAAAATTATTAGGTATCCACCTGTTATTATGTAATTCTATCCAGGAGAAGCTAATCATTGCAGGAACCTCAGTGATTGAGAGATTCTTTATGTGATACGGAGAGTAATTGAATGCACTTTTCCCTCCTGAAAGAAAGAATGTTCATACAACTTCTGACTTCTGATATTCCCTGGCAGTGAGGTCAGTGGCTGCTCCTGCAGAAGCTACTGCAGGATTTGATGAAATGGTTTCTGGGACACAGCGTAAATATTACATGCTAGGTGGAAAAGGAGGAGTTGGGAAAACAAGTTGTGCTGCATCACTTGCAGTGAAATTTGCAAACAACGGTCATCCAACACTTGTGGTTTCAACTGATCCTGCACATTCTTTGAGTGATTCTTTTGCCCAGGTTTAAGATTATAGCTCTGCCTTTTTAAGTTTGCACTAGCTTGGCATCTTTAAGATGAGATTTGGTATTTTTGAGTTGTGATTAGCTTGGTCTATTTACTTTTTATTGCTCATAGAAGGTAAGTGCTCGCAACTCATTAAAAAAGCTGCCGTCCACTTTCATGCTTGCTCCTAGGATTTGACAGGAGGGGAACTAGTACCTGTAGAAGGACCTTATTCTCCATTGTTTGCCCTGGAGGTGTGTTAAGAAAGAAAAAGTTCAATCTGTATCTACTATCTTCTATTGGTCACATGGCTTATAGTTATTTTCAAATATTTCTCCTTCATCAGATAAATCCTGAGAAAGCTAGGGAAGAATTTCGTAGTGTGAGCCAGAAAAATGGGGGAACAGGAGTAAAGGACTTTATGGATGGGATGGGCCTTGGAATGCTTGCTGAGCAGGTAAAGCTTTGTATACAGCAACCTTTAGTTGAATGCTATATGCTCTTTTGATTACGTTTTAGAATCTTCTGTATGCATGCCACTAACTCTGTTTAATAGTATTTAACTTATGCAAATCATGGATGGAGATCTACTGTTAGAAAAATCAATGAAATTAATAACCAAGAAGTGGATCTAAATGAGCTAGAATCCACTTTTAACTTTTATGTTTTGTGGGTACAAGTCTTTATTGTTACATGTAATTATAAGTTGATGGGTATTTATTTCTGCATATTCACATTTTATTTTCCAGTAAATTCTCTGGTGTAACTTGCAATTTGAAGGTTGATGTTAGCTCTAATGATMTGAAGAAAATGAGATAGGTATGCTTGGTTTACTTACTGTTTATTTCTTTTTGTTGTTTCATTGGAAAAGCTTGGAGAGCTAAAGCTGGGAGAGTTGCTGGACACTCCTCCTCCAGGTTTGGATGAGGCTATTGCAATTTCAAAGGCATGCCATAGTGTTGTGATCATTACCATTTTTATTCTTCTTTTATATGTTGAGAGCCTCGCACTGATTCTAGATATCTTTGCCAGGTTATCCAATTCCTGGAATCACAACAATATAATATGTTCACTCGCATAGTTTTTGATACTGCCCCAACGGTGAGGAGAGTATAAGTGTTCTCCTTAATTCCATTAAAGACATTGCCTCTAGTCTGACAGTTTCTTCCCCCTACCGCCCCTCCCCCCCTTTTTGATCTCTGTTCACAGGGCCATACATTAAGGCTGTTGTCCTTGCCTGACTTCTTAGATGCATCAATAGGAAAGATATTGAAGGTAAAATCTTCTTAACTCTATTAGGAAATTAATGGTCTGACTCTTTTGTTAGGTTAATATAGCCAGATTTCTGAAACGTCTAAATCATCATGTATTAGTTATGATGTCAAAACCAGACATATTTTATCATCTTAGATGAGTTGGCACRGTTGCATGATTGTTTGAACTTTATTCTGGAGGAAACTTGCAAATATTTAACTGGAAATATTGGTTTGCTTGTAAGTTTACAGCACAAAAAGCTTTCTTCCTTAAGTTACCATTCATTTGTGCGTCTTTACCATAGTGGTAAGTTCGTTGTTGGCAATTTCCTCCATTAATAGTAAGTGGAAGATGCTTTTTCCTTTACTGCTATAGACCCAAATTAGCTCAAATAGACTTCATTTTCTGATCCATTACCTTAAATGTGCTTCTGCCTGTCCATTTTGGTTCCTTTCCAATACTCACAAACTTGCACACAATCCTTCCATTATTCCTTATGCGTMTTATGTTAGTGGCACAATTTGATAGTACTCTCTCTTTTTCCTCCTTTGCTTGTTTTTTAACCCTCCAAACAGTTTAYGTGACTGCTTGGTTGCATCTATCTATCGCCATCTACAGAGAAATAAAAACATTCGTGTGCCTTTTATTTGTGCTTATTGGTAACCTTATGATGCATGTTGCAGTTAAGGCAGAAAATAGCTTCAGCTACTTCAGCAATAAAATCTGTCTTTGGACAAGAAGATAACCGTCAAGAGGATGCAGTAAGCTTCACCCTTTTGCTAGCTATCAGTATATCTTTCTACTGTGAAATGCTGATCTTTTTGCATTGGTTCACAGTCCACCAAATTAGAGCGACTGAGGGAAAGAATGATTAAAGTAAGGGAGCTTTTCCGTGATACAAACTCAACAGAATTTGTCATAGTAACAATACCCACGGTAATAGCCTGGATTTTAATTATACATTTTGCTTTGTCTAGTTACTCTTTGGTTGCAATGTACTTTGGCATTGACATCTCCTGATCGACCTTGTGCTTCACTATTTACTGGTTCTGTACTACATCTTATCTTATGCTTCTTCCGTCTTATCAGTCTTTGTATAAAGGGACCTTTTGCCGTCTGTTTATTGATCTAACCTTAATTTGCCTCTGGTTAAACAGTTTTTGAACTCCAGTYAACGTTATTCAAATGTCCTTGTAGAATTTCCACTAAAAAAGTGTATCGAGTGAATTTCTGATCTACTTTAAGCATATATTGGAACATTCAGTACGAATCTGCTGATCTCTCTCTCTTTCTCTCTCTCTCTCTCTCGTCTCACATGTTAGGTGATGGCAATTAGTGAATCATCAAGGTTGTGTTCTTCCTTGAAGAAGGAAGATGTTCCTGTTAAGAGGCTTATTGTCAACCAGATTCTTCCACCATCTGCATCAGATTGCAAGTTCTGTGAAATGAAGAGGAAGGTACGAAATCATTTAATTAAGTCTTGCTGAGGTAAAACTTGTAACTGCAATACTTTTCTAAGGAGAAACTTTGTTGTTAGTGATGCGTAGAATTAATACATGGAGTTCTAGCTCTCTGCAAAAAAGCTAGCTTCAGTCAAATGTTATAGCTTCTTAGAGAGTTGTGATAAATAAACATTTATGAGAATTAAAAAATGTTTCTCCTTCAGTCTCTCAAGGCAAGACATGCTCACACCTTCTTTTGTGGCCCTTGTTCTTAGTAGAAAAGTTGAAAACAGGTTTATTCCAAGTATAGACACTCTTCATTTTTCTTCTCGAAGTTCTTTTCCATTTAAAGTTTTAGATCGGTATAATGCAAATTAGTGGGTTAGATCCTTAATCTGTAGTTCCAGATTGRAGATACCTTTAGCTTTTTTTAATACTTTAAAGTKTACCTCCCATATCTGTTGGGAATTCTAGCACAAGTTGCCAGAGTTGTATTTGTTTTCTACAGTCAGGAAGTAATTGACATTATAAAATATTACAGGATCAAAAGCGCGCTCTGAACATGACACAAAGTGATCCAGAACTTTCCAGCTTGACATTGGTTGAAGCACCACTAGTGGATGTAGAAATTAGAGGTGTTCCAGCTCTGCAATTTCTAGGGGATATAGTCTGGAAATGAAAATCTGCTCGAGGTATCAACTTATTTGGTAATCTCTTTCATTTGTTTCCCGTTGTCTAAAGAACTATAGGGATAATGCATCACTTATTCAGAAACTTTTTCCTGAAYCAAGGCTTGTATGCTGTRCTTTTYCATACTAAATTGGATTGCACTCCTATGTCTCATGTAGGCAGCTTATCGCTCTTCCCACACCCTGTTTCCCATATTTTGCTCAGTTTCCTATTTTGATATGTTGAGCAAGAGGAGCCTGAGCAGGAAAATGAATTTATGTTGAGAGATGATGAGTGAATAGCAATGGAGATCTTCACAGTTGTTAAACCCGTCAAATGGAAGCTGCAGTCTATATATATGATTGGCATATCACGATTCTGTGTTCTTAACATACAAATTCGAGAAGAAAACCGTTTGTATTGATTTTTCAGTTATCTATCTATATACACTCCCTTTTATGCCTTGAAAAGAAATTCTGCACATGAATTTACATGTTTTTCATTTGTTTGTACAGGTATTTCAAACACGTCTAAATTAAGTTATACAAGTTGCTACAGTGTTCAGATTAACAGGTATATGTTGCAGGGAAGCGTTCAAGAAAGTGGCCACATGGAAATGAACACATCTAATTGCATAGTTACCACGGTTTCTCCAGTTTGGACTGCTGTGGTGCTATTTTGCAAGGGAAGGAGACCAAGGCTGATATTTTGACAAATAGCAGCAAACGAGAGTATGATGAAGGCAATACTGATGTATTACACCACAAGAACTAYCTCTGCTTTGCATCTGTTGTGACAATAACTTGTATATTCTGATGTAATTGAATTTATTTTTGTTAAGCCACAAATTAACAAGTGAAGATCTGGCTAATTTGGCACCACTGTTCTAGATGACCCGAATCGACACTCTTGAAGTCATTCTGCACATTATGTTCTTGCGATTAGTTTCGTTCCTGGGAAGTGATACAGAACCCTCTTAGGATGATATAAGATTTGCTTCTTTTTTTGATTTGTATGCTATTTTTCGATATTAATATTTTCTAGAAACCTTGCGGGCAGCATTATATTGACAAAACTGATGTGCAAAAYGCAGTAGATATATACCACTGCACATCAAGGTGCCAGTTTCCTATCAGCAGTATAAGAGAAGGTTACAATCTCTGATATTGAAGAGCATTTAAGAGCTTGAAACACAGTCATCAATATTGTTGGGATTTGGAACGCATCTTGGAATTTGGTTTTAATACAAGAATGTACATTTCAAGGGTACACAATATAATTCTGTGTCATACAATCTTCCTACTCAGTGCACAAATAAAGAAAACACATTTACCCATTTTTGAACCCTAGTAACTGTTGAAGCTAGTATCTAATAAGGGCCTCGGACACAACYGAAGCTCTATATGTAGAAAACCCCTTGAAATTGTGTTCCACTGTCATGCTAACTRAAATAGTTYAGATTTACATTTGGAGATAGATAGCTAATGAAAAGGTTACTTGAGGGACCAAATTAAGGAGACGCATGAAGGCACCTTTCCTTTATATAACAAAATAATCTCAATATAGGTTTGATAACTTTACATTCATATAGTACAAAGATCTGTACACTGAATTACAACATACAATTTGTAATTCTCTGATTGCTGATCTATCCTATAATCAAGATCCTACAATATGGAGTTCCTTGATGTAATTCTGTTAGCCAGAAACTTTAATCATGTACGTGTGTGGCAACACTTCAAAATCGGCGGTGACTGATACTATGCAGTAAGTTAGACTGAAAATATTATGGWACTCAGACTCACTTCCTTTGGAAAATTAACATCCCAAGGAAGGCTACTACACGACTAGCTACACCAAAAATGATGAGAATAGCTAGGCAAAGATACCAGTGATGAAGATCATAACCAAGCTTCATGAGAGCAGCACATCGGGTTATGATCCACACACCATAATACCTGAAACAAGAATATTACCAATAACCATAAGTTCCAGGTCTGATATTAAACTACATTGTTTTCTTCAACCAACTAAATGAACAATCATACCATTATGTAATCGTGTTAGTTTTATATGAGCATGTTCTATGTTACTTTTTATATGAGCATGTTCTATGTTACTTTATCACGTTGCTGCATCTCTACCTAAATAATCTACACAGAATTTCTTGAAAGAGATTTCGCTGTATACCTCTCTGCRTTTGCAATAACAAATGCTTCTAAGGCCCACCTTGGATAACATAAGTCTGCTACAATCTTCAAGAATTTATTATCTCTTGGCTGTGATGCAATGAGAGACAAAACCACAGGAAGAAGTACTGATAACTGCACAGAAGGGAAATAGCGGTCAAATGATTGAAATCCAAATTACAGAAATTGAAATCAATAACACAAGAGTTAATCATAAATTATTTACATACCAGCTGAGAGGGACCAGGTTGAAGAAAGATGGCCAATACATATGCTATGCCAGTGACGCAGTACACGAGGCAGAGCAAGACAATGTAGTTGTCTGCGAAGGATGATCTAGGATTATTGAAGAAATAAAACATCGAGAGATAGACCACTGGCTTGATCGCTGTGTTAAATTGGTCTACTGTATCCTTGGAAACAAAGTGAGCCAGGCTACTAATGCCAGAAGCACTTTCTCGCCAATATTGAAGCTTGTCCATTGAAAATGACCTTAAAGCCGAAATTTTGCATAAAAGAGCTGAAATTGGATGGAAAACACATGAGCCAATGAATCACAATGAAAGGTATATCAAATCCAGAATTTCTATCAAACGGTTCTAATATCTTTTAGGTGAATGTATCTCRTAGTTCTGCGTATAYTAGAGGCATTACGAGGTCAAAGGAAACAATTCTTCCAATACTGACTCATTAAGCCCCCTATCTGTTACTACCACTTCATGATCAGGAAAATAAATTAAATCAGTACTAAATGAAAATTGTTTGGTTATTTCAACTTACAAACAGCAATGATCGTATGTGTATAATCAGAAGCACCAAATTGTTCATCACTTGATTTAGAAAGGGATCCTAAACAGACCCCAGCAACTAACAGAATGAGATAATCTACCGCTTGCAATCTAGCTTCCCTTAGTCGCTGCTTGCCCAGCCTGAGATCATTATGACCACAAGAACATGAGAATGTGGTTTTGATGAGTAAACAAGAAAAATACATAAAGAATCAAGGCTTCAATCCTTCAGAAATTTGCAAGTTTCTCACAAACAAAGAGACAAAAAGTTCTTAGACAGTAGCTATAGAAACTTTGGATATAACACAGGTTTGCTTCTGGCAAGTGTTAAAGCAGGACCATCATACCATTACCACATGCWTTTTACTTGAGCAGCTATTTCTAATACCAGATGGTTATGTAGCTTGCAAATTAGAAAAGGAGAACTTAATATATGTTAGGATTCATTATTTTGCTTCTCCTCAGAACTTCCAAACTAAGATGTTGAATCTGCAAGTATCTAATGAGCATAGCAGTTTACAGCTCTACTCTTAGTCTCATTTTGRGCTTATGATTTTCTTTGCCCCTTAGTCTGATTATTGTGTTACAGGATGTARTCTTCGGATGGCATAGCTTTGTATTTCATTAACAAAATTCTGCTCAATTAAAGAGGCAAAAGGAAAGAAGGAAGAAGCAGCCAGACAGAAACATCCACTATCATTTCTGGAACTTGTAAAGAGAAGAAAAGCTTGAGATTTAGAAAAAGGAGAARGCATATTTACCTGCCAAGATAATACTTATATTGCAAGAAGACATTTGGAGTTTTGCGGTTGGACAAATCCTTTGACTTCAAGAAATTGTGCCGTAACATATCCCGGCGCCTTTCCATATTACATTTCACATCTTGCCACATCTCCTCAGCAAAAGATCGCTCCTCAGCAGAGCTTTCAYGATCACCAAAATTCACCTCTGGGGATGTAGCAAGTGCAGCAGCATATTGTTGCATGTCTTGAGGCACAGGATAACCATTATGAAGCATCCATCTAACAGGAAGCTCTTCATAACTCAGATTGGAACTTGTGCTTGGTTTCACCATGCCTTCCAAAACATCTATAAAATAGTCTGGGGGATTAATACGTTCAGGGACATTGATACCAAGGCCTGCAAAGTACTCTTCAACTTTCCCCACTGAACCATGGTAGACAGTAAGACCACCTTTTGCTAAAAGTATCAAATCGTCAAACATCCTAAACAACGTATAGCTGAAACAGGAAATAACCCTTAATAAATTAGATAGTGAATAATTTCTGCATGAAAGCATCACATCTACATCCAAATTGTATTTCTTAAGCACAAATACTGGTGCTGCTTTTCTTCTAGGCAATATTAAAATCCCTCACTGGGATCTGAGGCATCCCTCAGCACTGAGGGATCTTTAGTTAACTTTAGCAAGTTCCATGAATAAGTACAATAAAATTTTCTTTAACTTTTGGGAACTAAAATGTACACCATAGAAATTAAAATTATCAAAATGATATATATGAAGGCAACTTACTCCAACATAAAGGAGAATATGAAGAAAAATTAAAATTAGTTTTCCACCTAGTTTAGTCTGGAGATTGCTTTATTTACCTTGGTTGGTGGACCACCATGCAGATGTTTACCCCCTCAAGAGCTTCGCGTCGAAGGGCTCTTAAAAGMAGCTGAGATGATGAGCTGTCCAATCCAGATGTCGGTTCATCTAAGAAAAGAAGAGAAGGTTCCATTACCAACTCCAGACCTACATTTACTCGTTTCCTCTGACCTCCAGATATTCCTCGTTTCTCCACTGTTCCAACTAAGGAATTCCGTACCCCCTGTAACCCCAGGAATTCAATGACCCTCTCAACAACAAGAACTTTGTCTGCCTTTGGCAAATCTGCAGAGAGCCTTCAATAAATTTCAAAAGTGAATCACAGTTAATAATGACACTATAGACTCCAGTAATTAAGAATTACATTGAAAGGGAAAAGAGAAGAAAAGGCAAAAAGGAGAGGAGAGCTCAAGGACATTAATATGATGCTAACATTCTACGATACGTGCAACTTYTWTTGGAAATTGTTAACTTTCCTCCACAGAAATAGTTTGTGAAAGAACTATCCCAAAAAAAGTAAAATTATCCTGTAAGATTTCAGATTCTGGACAATAGACATATCAGAAGGTATAATACTAGTTTAAGTGTTAAACTCCGAAAAATACAGATATGTTTGTTAGTGGATTCCCATTAACTGATTGTAGAACTTCTTATAGTTGTCTAAGAATTTTCACCTAACATAAGCTGTTGAGTCGTGCAGTTGGCTACATACCTGAGTTTATTGGTATTGTGAACCAGTAGAAAGTTTGATGAAGAAAGAAACAGAAGAATTAGGTAAATATTCTTGTTCCAAGAGAATCTATTGATAATACACTTTTTATGCATCTCCTTCTGAAAGGTAAAATACTAGAGAATAAAGGTAAAATACTAGAGAATATATTGATGGCAAATTCATCATTATAGTTGAAATAGCACAGAGGATCATAGAAATGCGCTCTCATTCCTTTCAGTATTTTAACTCCATCAACTTCATTATTCAAACTTTACAACTGAGTTTAATACCCTTAGTCCACATGAAGATGATGCACTACAATTGCATAGAAGGCAACTGTATTTGCAGCATAAAGAAATCAACGTGATAATTCACGAATTACATGGCTGGGCTTGTACTTGAGTGGTAATAGAAGCATGATATTCAGTTCAATGAACAGGAAGACGACTCAAGAATAAAAAAGTATTCAGCAAACAAATAGGGCAGCAAGTGAACAAGTCCAGTTGAAGAAAGAAAAGAAGGCCAYTTATTTAACARTGTCCATTCCCTACTGATGTTTTAAAGCTCTTGGGCAATTCTGTCACGTCTTGGGCCCACAGGCACCTTAATTTGATTCTCATCCTTGCTTGCCAAAATGGATATTGCAATTTGTCAAGGAATAGTTTACAAACTGGGATATCCATTTTGGCAAATGGAGCAAGAATGCCAAGGAATTGCGAGTGCTGCAAAGCCCATGGGTGCATCCCGGCGTCCCATCTAGCGCGTGATAATTTTCCTATCTATGAGAACTCCAGGAGTATATGCATAAATGTTGAAGATTTCTCTCCAGAAAATAAGTACCACTTATTTGAACTGAGAGATAGAAAAGTCTATCCATTCAGAACTATTACTATACTGCTTTCCTAAGTAACTTTTCTAAACTGGCATGCAAGGATGATGAACTCTAACTGAAAGCAAATCTAGACACATACTGGCRGGACAAAGCAATRCTAAGAGAGGTGGCCAGTAGCATTCTATTCTACCAATAGAAGTGTATGAAAGGATTATCATAGCTATGCCACTCAGGACATTTCCAATTATCGTGGACACAATCTAACTATGAATTTATGACAATGATGTTAACAGGAATTGCAATCAAAAGGGGCAATAGAACTTGGCMTCACATACCTGCACCTAGCACTGAACCATAGGTTTTCCTCCACAGTTAAGTTTCCATGCACTATGTCGTCTTGTGGAACAAAACCAATTATCTTCTTGTACGAGTGGATTGATTCAGTCTTTCCATTTATATGGATCAAGCCACTAATTGTGCATCCAACTGCTTTTCCTGCCAGGGCAGAAAGTAAAGTTGTTTTTCCGGCCCCTGATGGACCCATAACAGCTGTAATACGGCCAGGCATAATTTTTCCAGTGACTGACCTCAATAGATGTTTCTTTTTCCCTTTCAGAGTAACAGTTAGGTCTCTGAAAGCAATCTCAATTACAGYTCTTTTTATAGTTTTAGCATTTGCAGCCATAGAAATTACTCCTGAGAAAGTAAGATTCTTGTTCTGCTGCTGCTGAGCTTTCTCTTTCTCAAGTTGTGAATAAGCATACTTGAAAATCTGGCTATGGGTGTGTATTTCTTTGTCCTTTGCTGTTTTGTTTTTGGCATTTTTGTTATCAGTTTCTAAGCTTAAACTTTGAAAACTTTCAGAATAATCTTCTATTTCATGCATCATCCGCATAAGATGACCAGCTTCCATCCTCTTCCCTCCAGCTGAAGCAGGTGATTGCTCAGATGCACTAGAAGTACCAGGGTGTATGGATGAGTATAGATCGGTATCTGYTTCATACTCTGTTTCATTCAATATCTTAACCTTYTCGTTATCTGTGGCAACTTTCCTGCGAGAAAATGTCTGAGATACTTGAGTCTGCAATTCAGTTGCATGCCTTTTGGCTGCCTCTTTTGCAGATTTCCACCTAGCACGTGCTTGTGCCTTTTCCCTTACAGTTCTAGCAGCAGCTTCCCTGGTCTTTGCACGTCTCCTCTCTCGAGTATTGAGGAATTGGTCAGAGCAGTTATATATTATGAGGAGAAGAGTTGTCATAGCAGCCTGCAAAAGGTGCAGCATAAATTTTGACATTCAATTGTTAGTAGTAGTTGCACTAGAAAAGACAACACGGACTAGGAGATAGGTGGTGAGGCAAGAAGCACGCAGAGAGAAATACTGGAGGAGTCAGGAGACATAATTAAGATATTAGATATCTTTATACAGTTTCAGAAAGAGAAAAAGGAAAAAGAAATCTGCAACCAAATCCATGTGAAAGGCTAATAACAGAGAGAGTGAAACAGGAAAATGTTGGCAATGATCTTCATCTCAACCACAACGGTATCATATTTGTCCAAGGTAAGGCATTTCTACCTAGACGAAGGCTGGTAGCCCTGTCCCAAAAGACAAAAGAACGTCGCTAGCATATCCTGAAGATAAAGAAAACTGCAGAACTTACTATAAGCATTGCTCCATAAGCATGAATATTTTGACTTGCAGTATTGGGATCACATGAGGTCAACTTGAAGCATCCTGCAAGTTTTATGAGAGAGAGAGGAGGGGGGAATCACTATATAGAAACCATGTAGAAAGGGTAATCACTGCTCATTTTAACTGACATTTATTTTTCTAGAATTCATGCTCGATAGAAGTGAAGGAACTAAGTTAAAAAAAAAAAAAAATTCCAAATGGACTTACGTTTCTCAGCTGTAGAACCCCTGGGACAGTAATGCCTGGAATTTAGAAAGGAAATTAGTAGCATTTTAGTAGTACTAAAATGGGATTGGCAGCAACAGTAACTGGAACATCATTCAGAAATYATAAGCTGATGATGTACTATAACTATCACTGTAATKGAATGTTATAGAACCAAACAAACACTTAAGTCTGAGACAGAAAGTGGAAAAACCAGACTATTGAGGAAACTTGTTATTTTGCRGKTGGCATTGCTTCTCCTGAAGTGCATTTTTAAATAAATTAAAGCTACTAGGAGTGTTATGGATAACATTTGAAACATTTAAACGAGACAATTAAGCAATTAAAACCGTTTTGGAAACCAGAAAGAAATCCTATTCAAAAACCAWTAGGAGTTGCATTAGTTAAATTTTCATGATATTGATTTATACATTCTGTTGATTCTGTCAAGAAAATTTTCATTTATTAGAGAAATTTTGATACAAATCTGTAGGCTTCCTTCTGTATTTTATCATATCCATCGACATATAATTTCCCAATAATCTTAACCGATTCTCAATTTCCTTACAAAGAAAAAAGTCAAGCATTTATTTTTTCACTAATCCTAACTCGAATAAGTAGAAACATAGAGATCAATGTAGGGGATCAAAATCAGTACCCCTTGCTGCATGTGCTGTTTTCTATGCTTGTTGGACAATATGATCCTGCTGAACAGAATAATGCACCACTACTACGTACATCTGCCCAAATATTTGCTCCACCACAAGTGTGGTTAGCTTGGCCAGGTGGTAATTGGTAATTGTACCTGAAGAGTTCCATCCATCAATTGCAAGTCCATACAAGATGGTAAAATAAAGATTAAAGAGGCATTATGACCAATATCTGAACTTACGGTTCACATAAGCCTGTAATCGTATTGATTGTAGCAAGTGGGCAATATGAACCTAATGGGCACGCTTCGCATACACAGGAAAACATCTCATCAGCAATCATAAACATAAACTTCAAAGTTCAAAGTTATAAAGGTTCATGGAAGGCTAATCCAACAAAAGAAACATCCAAAATCAAATAGACACATTTGAATTGGTAAAAAAATTTAAGAAAGCATTTGATCATCTACATATTACAACCTTCCCCTTAATGATTATGATGGTGGACCCATGTATGATGGTGGCCTCATGTCCATCCTGGTAGTGTACAGTTAGATTGAAGAGTATGTTTCTATTAGGAAAGCAACATTAATTTTGGGAGATTTCAAAATATAAATGTAAAAATTCAACTTGGGGTAGAGGGAGTAGAAGATGCKGTCCATGTTGAACAGGAATGTACATTGCCAACAAAAGCAAACATATAAGTGCCAACATGGATAGATAACAATGTGCACACTGGCAAGAGTGAAAAATATGTTTGAGGTTGCCGCCCCTTCACCCACCCTCCCATGCACACAAAAAAAAAAAAAAAAAAAAAAAAAGAAAGAAAAGGAGTCATCTTTTAGTAGCAAACTTTTTCATAAGAGCCAACTTTAATTAGGCAACAAGATCAAACAAGACATTCAATTTGGGTTTGAAATAGCAATACCAGTTGGATTATAAGAGAAAGAAATATTTGGTCATTGGGTCATACTCACGTATCATGCAAGTTAAGCCACGGGGACAAAAGAACCCCTCGCAACAAGGTTGGCAATTCCGAGTTCTTGCTGGTTCCTGAAAACTTCTAAGATCAATTGGCGCATCAGAGTCAACACTACATCCCCAGCCTGGCTCACAACCGGCAATCCAAGAGGTCCGGTTACAGTTCAGGTTCGGCTGTATAGCACCTGCACTCCCAGATAGCCTGAAGCTGTCAAAGTAAAGGCTCATCTCTTTAGTTGTACACAGTCTGCGTGTAATGTCCTCTGTTTAAAATATCAGAAGCTAGGAATTAGGATAGAAAGACTAATTTGCATGTAATAGTTTAGGCCACAAACAATAAATTCATCAAACAAGGCAATTCTCACACTACCCATATATTTATCCACGATCTATCTCCCTTCTCCAGTTCTTTCTGKGTTTCTTTTTTCTTTGCTTCTCATAATCAGTGTTATACTGCACATAATCCTTATTTTCATCTCCCGAAACTAACTTTTCATGCAAACACCCGTTCCAAAGCTACAACTTTGGTAACTCCGCACACTCTTTCAAAGWGTTAATTACATAGTCAACCTGAAAGATGATCACAACATTATAGCATCTTCAAATTGCAAATTCCGTATCAGTATGATATCATCAATCCATTTAATTCAACTTTACCTCCCATTTCCCAAYCTTTATGCTATTCAATAGAAGGACAGACGCATCCGTAACTAGAAAGCCTATTTTCTCGAAAGCCATAATAATGTCCATTAATAACTCATACCTCTGGTTCTTGAAATGCAGTTCGAAACGAACGTCAAATTGGACGAAAAATTGAACGCCCTGTCCCATTCAACTTGCCTACGTCCATAACAACCCAGGAAAAATAATTCAAAAACATGAATCCACGTTCAAATCTTCCATTTTCGGATGAATATATCCAAAAAAGAAGCATACTAATAGTAGCAACTTACGGATCTTCAATGCAATAGCCGGAATCCCTAGCTAAATTACTATGGATAACAAGTCTAGTGAGATTTGTGAGTCGATCATTAACCAATCCAGTGAGATAATCAAGAAATATTGGTCTGTCAACGGGCAACGAGCTCGCATTGTAGTCATCAAAGGATTGGCACTGTACCGACTGCAAGGAGCTCAACTGTAGCAACCCAACTACTATAGCTACCAATGTACAAAAACTAACTGTTTTCAMCTCTAATCTTCTGCGTCTGCTCCGGCTCCCTCCGTTTCTGCTCGTCATTCCGACAAGTACTTGAGGAGCAACGAAGATTTCTTGCAACCCAAGTCAAATATGAATCAAAGAAGAAAGAAAAATATGTAGGGATTGACAAAGGCAAGGGAGAGGGGAAGATCAATCATTAACCATCAAAACAAAGATATGAATGAATTTATAAATGAGACGACAGGAAAATGGGGAGTTTGAGGTGGGACCTACAAGAACATGTTTGGATCCTAAGTCCTAACGATTTGCCGGCACGCACAGAGTCTAATTATGTAAGAGGTTTTGTCTGCCTCTCGTCACTTGCTTGGTGGGATTTTGTGCTCTGGATTTTTGGTACAAGACGATGAGAAAGGATTGCTTTAAACCACTGCTATGAATACTAAAAGTAGTACACARTTGAAATCGAATATGGGATTTCGTGCTCGTGGGAACGGTGAAGCCATGGCGAAACAGTGAAGGAAGGAGAGTGTGTTTGAGTAGAAGGGCTAAACAAGTAGTACACCTGAAAAGACCAATTCATAGTGATTGTCCAAAGAACTTCGACAAGCGTAAAGGTTGAATCTTGGAAGAGGTCATGGTAAACCACCCATAATATAATCACCTTACYCATACTAACAAGGCACATAACATACAAATGAATTATTTTTACAATTATCCAATCAACTCCACTTTTTATTTATTTACTTATCACATTTCACGTATTTCTAAAACAAATATTATTAAAAGAAACACATTTTGTTGTATACGATTAAAAAATAAATATCTTAATTAATATTCATTATGATATTTTCAATTATACTCATTTTATTTATCAATCGATAACAAAAGAAAAAAATAATACGAATTCTAAGTATTCATTCCTTTTCTACATTATTATGTCTCCCAAAAAAAGTATCCCATGATGAACAAGTTGGAAACAAAGAAACCAAAGTAGGAAGTGGGACTTCTTCTTGATCATTTTGTCAATTAATATGAAGATAACAAGGAACAAAAGGTACAAATTGCAATGTGAAAATTGAGGATACATGTGGAGAGGAGGCTGCCAAGCAATTTTCTTAGTAGACCTAGTTGTCTTGTAGGGTGTTGTTATTGCCATTATATAGCAAAGGCCAGTTGTAGCAAACACTTGGCTTTGAAATACTTCAAAGTTGTATGATGGCATCAATTTGAAGTGTTCAATTCGATGTATCTTAGGCCTATAAATATATTATTAGTATATTTCTTGTTCAAATGATGACCAATCCAAATTGGTTTTTGCGTCATCAATTTGTTTGTTTTCTCATTTAATAGCCTAGTGTCAAAGTCCACCCCAAAAAAACTTTATTATTCATTATTTAATTATTGAAAGAGTTAACATAAGGTTTTAAAATAATTAAATAAGTCGTATATATTTAAAGTTATTTGAGTTCAATCTACTATATCTTCTCTCATCGAGAATCTTATAAACTATTATAAGATATTTTAATCAATCAAAATATAAGGTTTAAAGTATTTATTTATTAATTGTACATAAATTTATTATTAAAATATAAGGTAAGATTGAAAATTCTTAAAATCTATAATTTCGAGGGTTTGGAGAGACAACGAGTGAGTAATTTACTAGAAGAAACTTAGCATAAAGAGATCAAAGTGTGTAAGATTTTATTCTTTCTATTGTTTTGCGTTTTTTCATGTCTAGTATCCGATTAAGATAAAATGTTAATGTTTTATACATCGTATTTCTCTTCTCTCTCTTTTGCTTTCAAGCCATTTCTTTTATTTGTTTTGAGATAATATCTATGTACATATCGTTCTCAATTTCAAATATTAACCATGAGTTATTTATTTAAGTTTAAATGTTTATATAAGTACGGATCATGACTTCACGTTTTAATATCTTATATTATAAGTCAAGTACTCGATTAATTCATTGACTTRTTAGATTATTCTAGTGATATTTGACCCTTGATTCATCATAATAACTTAGTTCATAATTAAATAATTATGAAACTATTTTATTAACGTGATCAAAAATTATAATAAGTTAAGAACTGTTATCGAATATAATTTATTTTTATATCGATTAAATCCTTGAAAATAAAAAAAATTATCAATTTTGTCCTCTGCAAAATTACCGAGTAGTTAAAAACATAACAAATTTTGGTCCCTTTTATCGGTCTATTCCATTTCGTCAACCAGCCTTTTGGCTTGGTTAGGGCTGCGTTTCTTCTTTATTTAGAAATAGCTAGTGGCAATGTTTGTTATCTGTTGGGAGCTGATCTTCCCTGGAAGAAGACTTTGGTCCTGTCTTTTCTGGCTGCTCGCCGGAGAATCCGTTTCTTGACCCGGACGGACAGAGGAATCATTCCGATAGCTCTTCCTGCCTTCCTCGATTTCCATTGCAAGGCAGCCTTTCTAGTCAATTATTAAAAATATAAAAGATACTATTACTTTATTTGTTTCTAAATATTTATTCATCTGAATATTTTTATTTAAATTAATTATCTTTTTAAAAAATTAAAAATATATTAAATTAATATGAGTATAATGTTTATTTTTTATTTATGATGCTACGTTGAAAAAACTTTAAATTAAACCTTCATTCGAATTTTGAGTAAGAGATAAATTTTACGGATACAATCCGGCGAAGTCGGATTAGAAGGATACTGAAAGCTTTTAGAGAAAAGGGATAATTATTTTGGATTAGGCAATAATATCATCGAGAAATTTAATGGTTATAATAATGAATTTAATTAACTTTTTMACTTAGGTTCATCAACCAACAGATCAATTGTACCTACATTACATAGGGTATCCAGTCCAATTGTACTTAAAAGCCCAAATAACTTGTTTCATGGGCTTTCAGCCACTGAGGAATTAATTCTCAGCAGCAGGGGAATTCTTCAATCCAGACCAATCCTTTATGTAGACTGGCCCAATAATYCAGGAAGAAAARGGCCCATAAGCTCATTGCTTCCCGTTACTTCTGGAATGAACAAAAGAGAGGAAAAAATGAAAAGAAAATTAATATTTCACGAAAGACTTAAAATTTTACTGATATTGACATTCAATCCTCATAATGTCATTTGACTATTTTACCTCTGAATTGGAGGTCACATTAGGCTCATGCTCCATCAGATTCGRTCGTGACGAGACAGAAATAAAGAGGTAAAATTAAACGAGAAATATAAAATTTAAAAAATGAAGTTTAAAAACATTTTGTATAGAATGAAAATAATTAAAATATAAAAAATTAATAATTTTTCATATACAAAATATCACTCAACTATTTTTTTAAACAACGTTGTTAACTTTTTTTAATTTTTATATCTTTCAACTATGTATGTCCTTACACGAAGAAATTCAGCAAATGTGAGGGTATAATCGTTATTTCAGTATAAAAATTTGAAAAAAAAAAAGAAACAAACGAAGAAAATAAGATCTAATCCGATCTCATCAACTTTACTTGTTAAGAATGACATGATTTCAATTTATTACAATTATATCGATCTAATGTTAAATATTAAATCTGAATAAAATCAAATTGATCCATTCCGCTCACATTCTCGTAAGTAAAAAGCAAGACTCCATCAACTCGAGCTCTCTATCCATGCTCYCAACCGAGTAGTCCATTTGCCAACAACCATATCAGAAAAAGCCAAACAAATGGAGTGGAGTTTTGACCTTAATGCTAAACAACGTATGCAAATTCAGATATTTGAGCCAGGTGTACATGATACATGCCAAACGTGGCACTCGTATCCTTAGCCACGTACCTGAGCTTTTTCTCTATGCAAGAACTCAACGAACACATGTTCGATCATTTCTTTTTTCTGCGAAAAATGCGAAGGTTTCATTGACTTCCTTATAAGCTTCTAGATGAAGTTGTAGCTGTCTCATCTTCATATATTCTCAATATTTTCTTAATCTCTCTTCTTCTGGTGAAGAAAAAAGTTTATATAATTTAAAACTGATTAATTAAAAAGAGAAAAGAACAGAGGCCTGGGATGTTGCAAGTGAACTTAGATGACACCTAAATCCGCAGTTCTTAATTAGGTGTGTAAGCAACCTGACATTCCATATCTGATTAGCTAAACAAAAGTAATCATCTTTAATATATGGAAAAAAGAATGTGAATCGAGGGTCCAAGCCATCAGTATACTCGTAGCCAAATGCAGTCACCTGGCACGTTCTTGCAGATGAAACAGGTYGTCCGTTGATTCACAGGATCTAACAGTGTACTACACGAATGTCGTGTGAATTCATCAACTTCCAGCCTTGAAGTCACTGATTGTACTAATGCATGTACTTCTATGTCATTCTACAAGTTATCGTCTTCTAAAGAATTCCTATTACTTCAAGATGACTTTGATTACGACCTGGGATTTACTTTTAATTTCAAAACTTGGCTCCAAAATTTTCTTTTGATTAAAGCAACTCTCATAAGTATAACTTGGGTCTTTTCTGCTCTCTCTGTCATTTTCACATTTATGGTTGGTGAACTGAATTCCAGCTGCCTGCCATTGACTTCCTGAGATCATGGGATGCCATTTCTCCAGTTGGGTTCTTCAGAATTGTTTTCTTTGGAGTCTGGGCTTCTCTTAAAACCCCTCGAAATGATTCGCATTTGAGTCTTGGAACTGATCGCAATAGTTTTTCCTGTTATTTCAAGAGGTATACACTTCTTCCAACTCTTTTCGTGTCTTCTTGAGATGCTTGTTTCACTCTAAATTGGCATATCTATAATCAATCAAATTTTCCTTCTTGTTTTCTGGTTTCTGAACTTCGAATTTATGTATGCTGACAAGATTGGATGGTAAAGTTTTCTTGTTATGTGCTGGAGTTTGATTTAGGTGTGGATGGAGGGAGGGGTTGCAAAGTTGGTTCTTGGAAATATAATATATAGATGATCAATGGCGAAGGAGCCCTCTTTATGTAGTTTTTTTTCTTGGCATTATACTTGGGAGATCTCCAGTACATTGAAATCAATATGCAAAGACAAAAGTGTATATGTTATCAAGATATTATTTTSTAGCAAGATCTTAATTAATTGAAATGCAGAACTCTTAAAAGTTAAGGWAAATTGTTCTGCAGCCAGCCAGGGAACTGCCATTGCAGGGGACCATGCGGTGTTTCTCATTCTCGAATACAGATATAAAAGATGAACCGAAGACCACGAAGTCTACTTCAACTCGGTCCTCTACTTCTTTATCTGATCATGAGACGAGGAGATCAGGATCTGAAAGTAATTCACAAACTGTCTCAGACACAAGCACTGAATCTTCTGTGAAGATCTCATTTACTTGCTTGTCTCAAAGACTGAGCACCCTCAGGGTATTCTCATTTGCGGAGCTCAGGACCGCTACAAGGAATTTTAGCCGCTCSGTTATGGTTGGAGAAGGCGGATTTGGGGGAGTTTACAGGGGCATTATGCTGGATATAGAAGACCCCAACAAAAAGATTGATGTTGCTGTAAAACAACTCAGCAGAAGGGGTTTGCAGGTGAGTTTCTTCCTCATTAACCAACTTGACTTATTCTGCAGAAGTTTGATGTCAAATACTAAACATGTTCCTTTACTTCTGTATGCATAGGGACACAAGGAATGGGTGACAGAAGTGAATGTTCTTGGCATTGTTGAACATTCGAATCTTGTCAAACTCATTGGCTACTGTGCTGAGGATGATGAAAGAGGAATCCAACGTCTGTTGGTATATGAATATATGCAAAATGGCAGTGTACAAGATCATTTATCTAATCGATTTCGGACGCCTCTGCCATGGACCATAAGATTGAGAATTGCACAAGATGCTGCTCGGGGTTTAGCATACCTTCATGAAGGAATGGATTTTCAGGTTCAGTGTACCTCCCGATGAAGTTATGGCCATTAACTAGCGAATCTATCTGGGAAATGCTGATGTAGTTTCTATTGTTGGGTGCAKATTATCTTCAGAGATTTCAAGTCATCCAACATTCTCTTGGATGACCAATGGAATGCAAAGCTTTCAGATTTTGGATTGGCCAGACTTGGACCTTCTGATGGATCTAGTCATGTCTCAACAGCGGTAAATTTCTATGCAACATTGATTCTTCAGTGTATCAATCACTTGGAAATAACCTATCTAACAACATTTCACTTGGATGCACAGGTTGTAGGGACTGTTGGCTATGCTGCTCCAGAATACATCCAAACTGGGCGTCTTACATCCAAGAGTGATGTCTGGAGTTATGGAATCTTTCTTTATGAACTCATCACTGGGAGACGTCCCTTGGATAGAAATCGGCCAAAAAATGAGCAGAAACTCCTGGAATGGGTCAGGCCWCATCTTTCTGACATGAAGAAGTTTGAACAGATTTTGGATCCTCAACTAGATGGAAAATACTCCCTCAAGTCTGCACAAAAGTTAGCAGCCATAGCCAACAGGTGTTTAGTCCGACATCCAAGAACTCGTCCCAGAATGAGTGAAGTTCTGGAGATGGTAAACAAGATTGTGGAAGAAAGCACGACCGGGAGTCCTCAACCTCCCATAGGATCTCGCTCGAAAGACTATGGGAAATCCAAGAATGAAGGCCTGACTAGAAGGTCTGTTGGGCACGTAGCAGGAGAAAACATGAAGTTACTTTGGAGAACATGGAGACCTAGGCTTGTTAGGGCAGCTTGAGCAAAGAAAGCCAATTTGCAACATCCGAGTAGTGCAGCTCTTTTTTCTGTTCTTGGAACCATGAAAGTTGTATATTATGTTGTCTTCAACTAGAAAGTCATCCTAAAACTAATAGCAGAAAAAGCAAAGAATTTTTTCATTTTGGAACGGTTATATTCAACAGATTGATCAGATATGCATGAAAGATACAGTAACTGTGGGAATCGAAGCAAAAAAATATAAGAAACTTTCTTCCTAACGTTCAGGCTTTCATTTGGATCAATCTACTTCTGAGACACCCGCTGCGGCTTAAGGTACTTTTAGCGTAATAATTATTTCTTCATGACCGTTTACAACAACAATGTTCAATGTAGATTTTTCACACGGATTCTCTTGGCATCCAAAGCCATCCTGTGAACAAGAAAAGAATCTATACAAAACCATGAGGCTAGCGCATCTACACTAATATTTYAAAAATCTAGCACTTGAAACCAAGTTACCAACCAAATAAAGCATTTACTATGCTCTCAAAACAAAATTCCAAGAGAAAAAGGTAGGTGATCGTATCTCAGTTACTGCAAACAGCATCCAACAATTTTTTACCTTCCTCACTTAACTCCACATTCTCCATCTTAACCCAGCGACGCATGATGGCACTCGTTCTTCCAGCAGCTGCATACGTTCTTATCAAGGACTCAAGCACATCTACCCCCAACTCATCTGTAGATTTCTTCAAAAGCTCCACAAAAGCTTCTGCACCATCTRCATCTTTCTCTTGCTCATAATGTYCCATAAATTTTCTGACAACGGCTGCTGATGGAATCCACTTAGAACCATCTCCTCTACCAATTGAAATTGCATTCCTTAAACACTCCATTGCTGATTCAATTTTCCCATTCTTGAGATAATAGTCAAGGAAAATCTCCCAGGTTTTAGCATTAGCCTTGGCCCCATTCCTCCTGGCTCGCTCCTTGAGTTCTTCAGCCTTCTCCAATGATCCCTCTTTAACATAAGCTCCTATAAGGGTGTTCGCAATACGGATATCATATGTTGGGCAGCCAGATTCC
This sequence comes from Rhazya stricta, assembly GCA_001752375.1. NCBI lineage: Eukaryota > Viridiplantae > Streptophyta > Magnoliopsida > Gentianales > Apocynaceae > Rhazya > Rhazya stricta. Next base: position 2,790,753 of record MEJB01000018.1, read on the forward strand.
CACTCCCTGAAGCATTTCTCAGCACCTGGTAAATCATTTARGTTAACTAACACTTGAATCATGTTTAGATAACTTATATTTGCGGTTTTGGGAAAAGCAAGCTTCAATGAACGCCATAGACGGTAAACTTCAAGAAGATTCCCAGTGCGGCCATACAATGTGATCAAGAACTGATAAGCAGGAAGATTTCGGTGAGCATTTTGCTTCTCCAATTCCTTGAGTGCCTTCTCGGTCTTATCAAACAAGCCTGCATCAGCATATATTGATGCCAGATTGCTGTATGTTGTCCAATCCCCAGATGATCGACCATCCCTCTTCATCTCATCAACTACCCTCTCAACCCCGGATATATCATTTGAAGCAGCAAGAGCCCTCATCCAGACATTATAAGTATAAGAATCAGGCATAATACTTTTTACTTTCATTTCTTGGATTAATCCTGGGATCTTTTCAGGTTGACCAACTTTTGTGTAAAGGGTCATTAGGCTATTGTATGACATCGAGCTAACTGATAGTTTAAGTTCCTTCATCCTTTCCATTAGAGCCTCTGCTTTATCAATCATCAATTCSTTGCAGTAACAGTTCAAAAGAGCACCATAGGTTAAATGGTTCTTTGCTGCTTCAGGTAGCTCAATAAAGTAAGTTTCTGCTGCAGCAATACCTCTGGTTTTTGCAATAAGATCAAGATGTATAGCTTGATCACTAACCGTCTTGTTCATACCCCTTTTAGTCATATTCTCTGAAAGCTGGGAAAAAGTTATACAGATTTATGTGGACTTCTCAGTACATATAAGATCAGAACAAGCATTTGAAGGCCTCTAAAGGCAAAAGTCAAAAGAACAGAGAAGAGCAACTAGGAAACAAAACTAAATGAGATAAACAGCAAAACCAAAGCAGCAAAAGAGAAAAATAAGAAATTTATATGCTCATTAAGGGAAAAAAATGAAATATCTAATCTAAACACCGTGCAAATATGTAATATAGTTCCACAAAGCATCCAAGTTGCACAGACTCTATGAGTCAATGTGTCATAGAACTTAGAATACACCAACAGTCACCCACCCTAGGGAAGTGTCCAGTCAATCGACCATCAAAGACAACTTCCTTTATTTTCATTACGAATCTCCTGACTCATTTTATGAAAATAGAAAGATTCTTGCTTATAGTGATGCTGACATGTTGAAGGCTAAGTATCAGGTTATCTTTTGCATGGGGCTGGGGTTTGAGGATTGGGGAGGACAATAGTGTAAGTAGGAAATCAAATAGAATGGGAAAGTATTTTTCACAAGTTATGTAAGCTATACTAGAGCACAGAGTGCAAGCGAGAGAAATAATGTAAATCAATCTATATCCTTACTGGAACACTTGAAGTACATAACACCACCAGTTAATGGCGCTCCAGATAGCACTAGGGAAAAATGAGAAAGAATGACATCGACATGAAACTAACACATATTGAACAATCCTTAAAATCACGAAATCAAAGGAGACAATTTACAACAGGGAAAATGCATTTTTTTTTCCTTTTTACCCCAGAAGAAATTATAAAGTACATGGTGAGAAACAATGAATAGAAAATATGAAGTTTCAACGAACATTGATGGAGAATTAGCTTACAAAAGATTACAGAAATCAAAGAGATGTAACTACAGAGTCTACAGATCCCTTCTTCACCCTCAGAAAACATTAGCATTAAACGAAATCCTCCTAATTTACAATCGCATTAAAACCATATAAAAGTACACAAAGCCCTTCTATATATATTTTATCTTTTTGCCATCGAGAAGTAAACAAAAAGGCAACAAAAGATACAAATTTTCTATTTCTTTGCATTTTTCGACTCGAAATGTTCCCKTGTCAAATTTCTATAGTCAATCCCAATGAACTCTTGCTTTCTTCTTTCTGAGAAGAACATTTCTCTTGAACTTCAACTATGTAGCAATATCTCGTATCAGTATTAACAGAATAAAGTGCAAACAAAATACTCCATTCAGCAAAATCATTTGTTAAATTAGCTCAATTACAAAACCCAAAACCTATAACATTGAATAGCACCTACTAGCATACAGAAGAAGATTTCTACTTACATCCAAGTACGTTTAGGGTTTAAGTACCTTGAGGGCGGGGCCATAGAGCTTCCGTTCTCGCAAGAGTTTAAGGGCGACACCAACTTCCCATTTATAGGCAGATTTACGTGACTTCAAAAATTCGTTCAGATGTTGCCTTACGTAGGTTTCTTCACTTCCATCTTTCAAGAGCTTCCTGTAAAGTGCTTCCTCTAAATATTTCTTCGTCGACCGCTTTTCTATGGTTTTCGTGTTTTTCGCAAATTGTTGCATGAATCTAGACGCCATTGTTGCTGTTTCTTGTTGCTCGTTTGTACGCGATTGATTGATTGATCGGTTATGGTTTGTCTGGCATGGAGTTTGAAAACCCTAGGGAAGAAAGCTGCACCTGTGATGGCAGTGAATGTTGTTGGAGATTTAGGAAATGGGCTGATTTCATGATGTCATAATTGGGCTTTAATCGGAAGAGTAGCACTAGTCTTCTACGGTCCAACTCCTAAAAGTACCGGCTCACTACTCATATCCAATGTTACTTAAAATTCATTAATAGTGCATCAACAGTAGATTTTTTTTACATTCATTGACTTTTTTATTTATTTATTGTGCCTGAACTGAAACGAACTGAGCTAACATACACATATGCTAGGCATGAAATTAGAACTGAGGTTTTAGGCTCACGTTCAGATTGGTTCGAGCTCATACACATAGGCTGGGCTCGAGTCAGTCTGAGCTCATTGACAGTCCTAGATAAATGATAAATCGTAGATGTATTACCTTTCATGATATTTCAAAATAAAAAGGCAAAAAAAAATATATAATCTTTTTGCTTTTTTCCATGGAATTAATCATCATTTTTTCCCAAAAAAATGACAAAATTATTATTTTAACAATAAATTCATATTAATTTATTATTCTACATTTTAACTTGTTACGACATACTTAATAAAATAGAGGACGTAACATATTTAAAAATGTCAAAATTGATGTAAGACGATCTTTGAATTTTTGTTTTTATAATTTTAATATCAAGAATAAAATCGCTCTMGGTATGTCCACATTAAACTTTGCTTATGTCAATTGCTTTGAACATAATAAATACTTAAAATATTGTTTGATTACATATGTTAACCTCGATTCATTAAATTATTGAAACATACAATGATGACTTATGTATTAAGAAAATAATGCAAGAGAGAGATTGTAACTCGATTCAGTATACTTTAAATTGATGTAATCTACATTATTCTCTCAATAAGTGTCTAGAAATCATGAATAATTTCCTTTTCTTTTATAAAATTAAAGTTTGAACATCAAAAATTAAAATTTGATATGTAATTAAATTTCTAAACATTGAAATTTTTATTTTATAATATTTAAATCTAAATATATTTTATTAGCATGTATGATAACCGATTTAAAAAAAAATTATGAATGTGCTGTCAATTTTATGAACTTGTCATTTTTTTAATTCTTCAAAAACTCATATTTCGTAAGCATATACTATTAATTGAGTGTAAATAAATAAATAAAATTTAATATATATGTATTTTTTGTTTTTATTTTTGTTAATTGAGGGGAGTTTTATTGAATTTGCTAAATTCGAGGCTACTTTGGAGGCAATTAGCATCAGTCACTAATTGAGAAAAAAATAATACGGAGGAGGATGATAGTGTTAATTTTATCTAGTTGATGAAAAGTTACTATAATCACTAATAAATATTAAGTCAAAATTTTTATCGCTTGAAATTTATTTTAAAAAATAATTAAAAAACACTTAGACATTCCAAATTATATTATCAGATCATTTTAATCTACTAAATTCTTAATTAGTGCAATTTTTAAGTGTTGATTTGTGTTATCAAAGAGCCCCTTTATATTATTATAAAGTTTTACCCAAAAAATAAGGTACGAATAACTTATAACACATGTCATATTATTTGTCACGTAACATTAAATGTATTATAAGATGTAAAAAAAAATCTCTTTACCAAAAGGATAATTATTTTTTCTCACTGTTACTATTAACTTTATAAAATATTTAACCTATTAAGGCTACGTACATGAATTGATAAAGTTATCAATATGTATAGACTAACTTGCCCTTATTTAGTACTGATATTTATAATGGCAATAGAGTAGTAGGAAGTATTACTCCCTCCATTCCGTTTTATCTGTCTCTTAATGTTATTATTTATATTTTTAAATATTTGTCATTTTATAAAGTTAGAAGAGCTTTTATTATATTTTTTTCAATTTTATTCTTACTCGTACTTAATTCAATCAATGATTTTATTTATCGACCATTGTTATTTTCAATGTAAAGTCTTCTTTAAAACTTGATGACGCATAATTTCAAGTAATCCAATCAAAATTTCAATTATGACATTATATGAATTTGTATAAATGTTTAAACTCATTTGTTATTTGAATGATAAGAAATGATAATTTAATATTTTAATTTTATAATTTAGTTTATTGATGGTATTTCTTAATATATATATTAAATTAGTATGAGATAACGTGTATTATATATTTTTCGTATCACATGTTCTTGTATTATTTTATAAAATGATGTCGAATAAATATTTAAAATATATGTAAAATAATATTCATTAACACAGATTTTTTTGTTGCAATATAATATGATGTCAAAAAATTACATATAAATTAGAAGTTCATATATAATGTCATTTGAACTAATTATAATTATAATTTTTAATTTATTATACTTATTTTGTTGGGGTCATGTGTTTGTCATCGTGACGGTTTAGTGTATAATATTTTTCTCGTATCTTAATCAAAGTTGATTATGATCAGAAAAATTGAACGTGAAGAAAATAGTTTGGAAGAAAAGAAACTTAGAAGAAAAGTCCTATTATATTTTCTTATTAAATTATTAAGATTGTTATTGATAATATTTAAATAATGAATAGATAAAGCTATTTAAAAATAATCCCATTTAATTATAATATTTTAATATAATATAAATAAATTTTACACTATATATTTAAAAGAATGGGAAGAAATATTTTTAGTTGCGCTAAATTTTACGCTAACTTTTACTGTTTCACGTGTAGTAAATGCGTCCACAGCCGACCAAGCACACTTTTACACGTGAGAGCAACTACTCCATGTAAAATCCCTTTACCGGACACGTGTGGGCCATCAAGAAAAGTCGGTTACGTAGAGGATCTAAGTAGCGGGCCCCAGTTAACTAATTTTCAGAAAAAATTGGCTTAAACAGACGGCAAATCTTTAATCTCCATCCGATTTTCTGCCGAAATCCGGGCCGTCTCATTCCTCTTCTCCATTCAAAAGATTTGTTCGACCTTTAAGCCCTCGCGCCTAACCCCTTCGTCCTTGACGACAGCGTTTGAAGTTTGCTTTCTTCTTTTCTCCTTTATTTTTTACTGTACAACTTGGATAGGAATTGAATTAAGTAAAGGTTGCATATGCAAAAGCTTCTGCTCTGAAAAAGATAAAAGGATATCTGGGTTTTCCGGATTCAAAGGTTCGTGTTTTGTTTCTGGTTTCTGATTATCTGTTGAATTTGATGATGTTGATAGCTCTGAAATTTCCAGGAATTTTAAAGGAAGTCTTGAATTTGCCTTTTACTTCATTTTGTTTTGTTTGGAAATAGAATGTAATTAAGTTACATTCGGAATGTGTATATGCAGAATAAGTGATAGTTTCCGGGAGTTCTTTTTGATTAGTTTTATTCTTTTAAATGATTTGACTCAGTGGTCTTGGAGAAAAAAGTTGGTTGCTTGACGAACAGAGAAACTTGTTTTACTTTCCAGGGTTTGGGGATTGAGGTTATCTGAAACAGACACACTAAATATATAAACAAGGAAGGAAGAACGGATTGAGAAGTTTGAGGGTTTTGTTTCTGCCTCAGCCACTTTCGCCGGTTGTAAAATTTGTGTATGATAATTTACAGTCAAATTACTGTCTTCCGAAGCATTTAACTATAGACACATATTTAATATGGTTGGTGGCTTTATTTTTCTTTTCTGCTTTGACATTAATTATTTTAGGGAAAAAAGAAAAGAACAGATAGGTTTCATGTTAAGCTTGAGGATAAATATGYATACATCATAAATAAGTATCATCCTCTATTTTCATTTGGAAACTTTTGATAAAACCAGATCTTTGGTAGGATTTGCTATGTTGGAACTTTTCTGTCATGTTAAAAGAAATTGCCTACCCTTACAATTGCAATTAATAGAACAAAATAAGGTTGGAAGATATTTCAACCTGAGTAGTACTTCTGAAGATATCTCGCCCTTCAGCTCCATTTGGATTTCTTTGTCAGAGTATTTTCTTTTTCTAAGAATAGAAAATGCATTYGAATTAAGATTGTTGGTTTTTATGTTTGGTTTTTTCTTATTTTGTTCTAATTGGGTCTCACATGTCAGGTAGATTAGTAACATAATTAAAATTTAGTTGATAAACTAATGAACTTTGTAGAATCTAATTGAAAATATGAAAAACATTTATATTATATCGGGATCCGATGTTAACTTTTGGGATAGTTTGAGATTTGAATTTTTTGTGGGATTTTCTGCAGCGAGAATTGTTATTATAGAGAGAAGAGAAAAGTGAACTTTTTTTTTCTAGTATAAAATATCAGTCCAAATACAGCTGCAGTGGAGCTTGAAAATCTTTTTACAAGAGCCTTATGACAGAGTTTTGAATTTGAATTCTACTCCCTGGGTTCAGTTGGTTTAACTAGGAATGCTGTGGTTGTTAAATTTCGACTCTTAAGCTCTTCTTATATGGAATAGTATAAATGATTTGTTTCTATTTTTCTGTTTTAATATTAGAGCTGACACATCTTTGCATGCCAATGACATTTTGCCATGTCTCATCGCATCTCTGCAAGTTCTTCCTTTTCTAGTTTGGTAATTCTGTCTGTCTTATAGTTATAAGTTCCTTAGGCAATAGGTTCTGAAGTTTTATTTTATTGGCTTGTAATTTATTTTATATTCAATATACTTGTTTTACTTTTGGATTCTCCTTAGTTTTGGTTTACTTTTCAAAACTTCTTAAAGCTTGCAAAATGACATGTTTGCTTTGAAGCCCATCAGCAGTTTCTTGGGGTAGAATCTTGCAAAAATTGATTACTTTCTATTTGGTCTTTCATTCAGGAACACATAAGGATGAATGTTACCTGATTATAGCTCAGTGCTTCTCAAACTAATTAAAGAAGAATCACTTATATGTATCAAGATTTTCAAATGCACTTTTCTGAATCTGAAAGAGATTCAGTTTTACGATAAGTTTGTCTAAGATATTCTAGAATAAGCTGACTTAACTATGTGTTAAATACACAAGGTTTTCATTTAACTAGCCCGCCCTTGGTTGAAATGTATATAGTGCAATTTAATTCCACTTGAAGTACATATATACACATATACATTAATTTCAATATATTCAAACTTCTAATCTTCTCTAGATGCTGAATGGTTTTAATGTATCATTACTGCTCCGAGAGGTTATTATCTTTATGTGTTCATCTATGGAACTGAAATGTAGCATTAATGTGCCAATAAAATAATTTTCTTTATTTGTCCATTGTGGAGCTGAAGGAGAGGCAGATTGAGGATTGACTTTAGTCTTATCAGAAATGATTGAATTTTCTTCCTATTTATTGCTAGTCTGTTTCAAATTTTAATTAAAAGATATTCCTGTGTTGAAAAAACTTCTTTGGTGAGAAAAGATATTAAAACAGTAACTAGTGCCTAATATTTGTAGTTGGAACAGAGTTTGGTACGAGTCGCAGGAACAGATGACCATGTATGAGCCGGATCCTGATGTGCTCCGTTGGGGACTTCATCTTCTAGATGTTTGTTCTCTCACTAATGACAGTTCTCAAGAGACTGTTACTTGTTATGAAAAGGATTTTTCTCAAGTGGAATATGTGAAGGAAGGATATTCTGAGCCTATAAATTTGACCGTGGAAAATGATGAGATGATTGCTCATGCTTACCAAGAAGAACTATCACGTCTTGCGGCTTCAGAAGCATCGAGATCTTCACATGCTCAAGAGGAGCATCAACAAGAGTTGATTCTAGCTCAGGATTGGCGCTGTAGTTCTGGTATGGAAAAGGAAGCAGCTTCTGTTTTATTAGCAATTCATTTCAGTTGATCTGAATTAATGATATTTCATGATTTCTAGACTGTCAAAGCACTTCAGAAGACGCTGATGAAGCAGGAATATCTAGAATATGCTCGAGCCATAACGAAAGTGCATTTGATGTGGATGATCAATCAGGCTTTCCAGAGATAGAAGATGAGTCTGTTCTTGATGGTGAAGTTGGGAAAAGGTTGAATCACATGGTTCCTGTTCCTGTAAGTTTATCCCTTTCTCTGGTGTAAATACTAACTTTTAATATGTTGTAGGACATGATAATTCTTTTTCTGTGAGGATTATCATATATGTTGATATATGTTATTACATAAATTTATGCATTATTTCTTGGGTGTGTGAATATTGGCTGTCAGTCTGAGAGTGTGAGTACTGCTAAATTATTGTATAGATAACTATGTTTGAGATACAAATTTTAGGTTGTGAGATTAGATAGCTCGACATATCACAAGTATAGTATTTAATTTTGAGCCTACAAGCAGTTATAGTGAGGTTTCTGTCAAAAGAATTTGAGCCTCCTGCTCAACAGGGTTTATACTTCAACTTGTAACTAACTTTGTTTGGTTGTCATTGCTAATGCAGCATGTTCCTAGAATTAATGGAGAAATCCCTTCAGTTGATGAAGCTACGTCTGATCATCAAAGACTGTTAGACAGGTCTTTGCAGCACTTTTCTGTCCCTTAGCCTCAATTATTTGTGTCAGTGGTGGTTTCTTGAGTTATCTGTCTTTTCATAGGCTTGCATTTTACTCTTTATAATGACTGTCATCTTCTGGAGATTCTGAGGTTTTCTTTTTTCATTTTTATTTTCTTTTTCCTTTATGGTTGTAAGTATCTGCTATTGCTTTCCTACTGTTTTTCATGGTTCCACCAAATTTCTTCAGCATATCTGTTTGTGAATGTCTTTGCATGAAAGTTATAGTGAAGCTCGATCGCCCCATATAGTTTAGGATTCTTAAATAGTTGGTCTTCGTTGGGAATGCCAAAAATTAGTCACTGAAGGTAAAAAGGTATTTCTTTMTATGGATAGTGTATGATGACTGTTTTGCTCSTAYCGTTCTCTACAGATTCTTGGCCTTGTGTCTTATTTAACTTCATTATACAATTTGTAACCTGCCTTTTTGGAATGCTGATCTAGTGTTCATTTAAATTCTAACAAGAAATATAAGGAAGCAGAAATAGCCTTGTTCGTTATGGATTATTGCCTGCAAGATTGTGTTTCTTAGGAAGATTTTCTTATGCAATATCCTGGATTTACTCTATGGTCTGTACTCAACTAAGATATCTCAGAGCATTTTCTCTCCCACTTGGCTAATAGTTGGACTTTTTTGTCCTTTTCCAGATTGCAGTTGTATGATTTGGTTGAGCTAAAAGTTTCTGGAGATGGTAATTGTCAGGTTGGTGTTCTTTAAACATTCTGGGAGTCTCTCTTGGATGTCCCTCTTTTCAAGCAAGCAATCATATGGTACTATCAGTTAGTGTCGGGTTTACTGGTGCAGTTCTGCTTTGTAATTGTCACTAGTTAAAGTGTTTCTCTGAAAGGTTTTTCTAATATTTCAATGGCATTCAACRTTGTATGAGGGTAGAGGTCCTACTTTTATTGCATTGTAGTTGTAACTGAACGGTATCACTGGCATGATATGGATTTTCTGCAATATCTTGTTTACTCTAATGAGATTGTTATGGTATTTAAGATGCAATGTGTTTTCCTGCTCAATTCCAAGTTACGATCGATATGTTATGACAATGTACATACTTTAAGCAGTCTGTTCCCTTAATCTCCTTGATAGTTTATACAAGTAGGATTATTTCCATCATGCTTCTTTTAGTCTTGAAGTGGCATTTTGCATCTTGTACCTACTGCTATCCATCAGACAAGGTTTTCTTTACTCTAGTCTATTCCTCCAAATCTCTCGAAGTGACATTTCAGTGCTGCTGGATTTGTGAAGTGAAATTTGCATCTTTCACATATGTTATGCATCTGCAAGGTTTTCCTTACTTGAAAGAATCTGTTGTGTCTTCATACAAGTTTTGTAAGGGAAAACTTGCAGAAGGATTAGTTTTCAGCTGAGTGTAAATGCTTATCATCCCTCTTAATGGGAATTCTCTCTTTTCCATGGTTAATCTTGTGATCTTGTCAAGTTATGGATAAAAACCTGTCACTTTTATTATATTGTGCAGTTCCGTTCGTTGTCAGATCAAATATATCGAACTACTGAGCATCACAAATTTGTGAGAGAGCAGATTGTACACCAGGTTGGCTCAAGACCAGATATTTGGAGATATAGATTTGTACTTTCACATTTACATGTTTCTTCTTGAGGTTGTACTTATGTTGTGAATCTTCTCCTTTGTGCATCATCAGCTGAAATCTCATCCAGAGCTGTATGAGGGTTATGTTCCTATGAATTATAGTGAATACTTAAAAAGAATGAGCAAGTAAGACATTATTATAAGGATTTTATCTCTTCCTTTGTATTTATGGCTTATTACAAGGTTATGGTTTACTTCTTTCTTAATAACATCAAACTAAACAATTACAGGACAGGTGAATGGGGTGATCATGTCACACTACAGGCAGCAGCAGATTCGGTATAATGGCCTTCCCCCTTCCTACTTTTCCCTAAACTTTCTGTTCTCGAGTGAAAAAGAAAAAAAAGAAGAAATGTCAGCATGATTTTTTTTCATGTTCTTGATTCTTAGGCCTGTCGTAGTTTTCAGTTTACTGATAGCTGTTGTATGGGAATGCTTCTGTGTGCATATGCATATCCAGGCTTAACGTGTAACTGAATTCATGGTCATGAATTTTACAGTTTTCTGCAAAGATCAGTAGTCTACTGCAAAATGTTGGTCTCATCCCAATGTTACTCTCGACATGTTTTGCATAATTTCCATGCTAAATCCTTTCTTTGCTGTTGGGCTAGAAATATGCAGAGGATGGCGGCTTCTCTATGACTCATAACTTAACCTGGATTCTAGAACTTTAAATTGTCATGATTAAATTATCAATTGTGTAGTATACCAAAATTCACTTGAAACTGGAAAAATTGTTTAGGTGGTCCAGATCCAAGTATTCGCACTTGAGGCTATTCTGAAGAAATGCTAACCAGAGGTCACATCTACCAAGAATTTATGGTGCAATTGCTTCCTGTATTGGTGAAATTGCATTGTAGAACCAATTTGTTTGGAAACAGGCTGGAGCCACAATTTATGAAGTTATGTTGTGGTGTTGGGGTGGGGTGGAGGGGTGGAGGGATGGAGGGGTTTATAAGTTCATATCCTTGCAGAAGATTCTCAGGACCATACCTTTGTGCAATTTAGTTTYCCTAACTTCTATGCTTGGAGATAACAATTTCTTGTACGTATTTGACTGATGGTGCTCGCCATAATTTATTTGGCATTCTGAAACATGTTCATCTGAAAGGGTTTGCGGTTTCTTACTCTAATCTGCATGCTTAAAGTTCATACTATCACTTTTCATTCCTGTTTCTCTTCTCTATTTTATCTTGCTGACATTGTTTAAATTTCTTCTTTTTGTTCGTAGAGAATGTAAGAATAGATCGATGTAATGAGTTGTTGATTTCAACTAAACCTGTGGTGTAATCTTCTTATACAGTATGGTGTCAGAATATTTGTCATAACATCGTTCAAGGATACTTGCTATATCGAGATTGTTCCACAGATTCAAAAGTCAAACAGGAGTAAGTTTTCAGTTTTTATTTTTAGTTTAGCATTGATATTTTTACCTAGATTGCAAAAGGGAGAGCAGATAATGGGAAATTAGAAATTAGTGACTTTGTCAAGTGGCACTGTCGAGATGATTTTGCTTAGTTGGCATTTTGGCTKGAGTGCAGATTAATATGCCACTGGAGATAAAAGAATTACCAAGGGACACATGGAATATGGTACTTAATGAGTATGCGCTGAATCTAAATAAAATGAGCTAGAAGGGGGGCCTTAGAGCCTGTTAAAACTGGAAGAAATGATAGAAATCCTCTATATAACTGAACCAAAAGATGCAAGATCTGAATCCCACTTGAGGATCCGCTGCCATGACGGCCTTCTATTGAAGGAGGATGGAAGGCTTTCCATAAGTATGTTTGATGCAGGATGACAAGGATTCTCTAGTAACTCGTGATGTTAAAAAAACTCTAGGTGAATTATATTTTGAATGTAATGTTATTACATCTACTGTAACCTATGCAGAAAAGAACAGGCTCATAATCAAGTTATGACAATTTTGCTTTGTCAAAAATACTTTTTCTTTTTGAAGAGAAAAACATTATGCAGGTGAACTATCTACTGGATAATTTTTGTTTACCTGAGATCTTGCCTCAACTTTTCTCGGGTCTTCCTTATTCAGCAGATTATGAGTTTCAAAACATCATGGGAAAACAACCACCTGCCTTATAGACTTGTTCACCTAATCAGATACTTGCTTTCCATGGCGGGAAAATTTCTAAATTCTGATTTAATTTAATATACATGAAAGTCATGCTTTTCTCTCTTTTGTGGTTCTGATTGCTTGACAAAGTATACTTCAATATTTTCACTGATAGTAGGATGAATGAGGATAATCTGCGTAATTTCAAGTTTCTCATCTTGTCTTTAAATTCTTGAAACAGTGGAGGTTTCAGTATTGCTGGTTCTAGATTTGGTTAGACGTTAAAGGCATCACTCTCATGTTTGGCCTTATTTTCTTCGTTCATTTTGGTTGCACTTTCCTTTTTAATGTTTCTCTTTTATTATTCATCACCATTGTATTTCCTATTCTTGGTAATTTCAAATATTGACGAAGAACTAATTATGCACTGAACTTGCTATCTATATCACATGCAGTTATAAACTTGAGCTTTTGGGCAGAGGTGCACTATAATTCCATCTATCCACAAGGAGGTAAGTGTCTACAGCCTGCTTCTGCGCAACTTAAATAAGTCACTGAGGAGAGAAGACTCCCTCTTAAACACAGTCTTGCTTTTAAAGAATTCTTTTAGGTTGCAAGTATCCATTTTAGAACATAAATAGAAGTTGTTTGTCTGCTGTTTTAAATATTAACAGATCATGCCTTTGTGCACGTGTGTCTATTTTTAAGCATCAATTTAATTTCATAATGATGCTTTTATCTGCAGAGTTACCTGAGTTAGAGACCAAGAAAAAGAAGAGATGGTGGATACTTGGAAATTAATCGCCATACTCAGTAGGACGAATACTGTGAGCTTTGTCTTGAATTTAGGTTCTGGAGCTGAGCTTATCATAGTATGGAAGAGTTGTGATGGTCACATGAAGCCATTGATTGGGGCAGCTCCATTATTTTCATGAGTTTGTACATGAGGCTTCTCCTGTACATAAAGTGTCACTATTTTTTTTAACATGCATTCTTTTTTCTGTATATACTGGATATTTGCATATAGATATTTTTTTATTCTTTTTAGTCAAGCACAGCTATAATTTTCAGGGTTTGTTGAAAACCTGCTTGGCAGCTTTTTTTAATCCACATCCACAAATGATGGTTTCTTGCATATCATGACAAAATGATCTATTTGAGTAAAGCATCTCAAGAATGTGATATTTTTTATACTTTTTAACCATGTAAACTGTAATGTGTTTCAATTTATAAACAATATTTATAAATATTTTAATTTCTATACTATAGAATTCTTTTATACCGATAAGAATGATGAGACCATTATATAATATCTGAATGCCAAGAGAGAGCTAGAGCTAATAAATTCTTAAATACGCTATAATAGTTATAGAATACTTATTGTTGCGAATGGTTTTCTAATTCAAAATCCAAAAGTTGCCTAATATAGATGATGCACGAGTTACTAAGTGCACAAACAAAGATGTTTCTTTTTGCAACTCTAACTATCGTATTTCAAGCATTCATTAAAGTCATCATGATTTGTAGAATGTATTAGTGAAGCGATAAAAAAAAAATAAAGCTAAAAAGATTTTTTATAAAAAAAGTTATAGTTTTGACATACATGCTTAGTCTCAACTTTTTAAGCTTGTGAGTTAAAAATAGCCATTGAGAAGGGGTTAGAACATCTCATAGATATACATAAACGAACTTCCAATTGACCAATCAACACTATATCCTCTCTCCTCCCAACCATTCACATCTTCCTAGGCTAGTATATCCAAGCATGGCTTGGATGAACTCCCACCTACACTTCATAGCCAAATCACATATTTTTGTAAAATTCCACAGATTGGCCATCTTGAACGACTTAAAATACATTGGTCCCTTTAAATTGGAAATGGTAGTGCAGGATGCTGACGCACAAATATGCATGTCTCCATCACCTTAGCAAAACTCTTCAGTAAGATACTTCACCTTTTTGTGTGTAATTATGCCATAGGAGGATCTCCAGAAACCTAAAATGTAATCTGATCAGTTTTACCAATGGTGCACACGAGGAAGTGCAATAAACCTTAGATGAAAAACTAAAAGCATGCCAAATAGAGGCTCATGGAAGCAACAGAAATTGAGGACAAAAAGAGGCAACATCACCAAGAACAGAAACCAAGTTTGAGATGCTCACCAATGGCTCAAACTCTCTAACATTCCAAAATCAACATTTACAGTCAATTCTGCATAGCTAATGAATAAGTACATCATATATTTACTTTTTCCTATCACTACCAACATCCTAATAATGCTGCAAAATCATGTTTTGTATGTACAATCAAGAAGAAATATGACAAACTTCTTATTAAAGAGGTCCAGAAGTGGTCTATTTACAACTAGTAGCAGCTCCGAAAATGAATTACTCTGAATGCTGTGAAATGTCTAGGGCAACACGCTTGAAGCTGTACACTTTTCCCAGAACAGATTGTTTGACAAGGAATATCAAGTGTTAACTCCCATATACCTTTCTGCAGATCACATTGAATATCATGAGAATTAGGGAGCAGAAAATAGTAGAGCATTACATACCTATGTGAACAAAATACTTCTATGAAACCATCATTACTCACCTCCAGTTTCAATAAGCTTTTCAACACGAGATACAATATGTTTCCCATAAGTATACCTCTTTAAAGTATTCAAGTGGACCTTAATACGTGAAATGATCAACTCACGGCTTTGGTCGTCGCAAGTCTCAAGTACCTTTTGTACGACGTAGTTTCCAAAGGGATCTTTCATCATCGCCTGCATGTTTCTATGCGATCATTAGTAACTATTTTATACGCTTTCTGATGAAATGGACAGGCCAAATCACTCATTTATATGCTTTCCGAAGATCCCATGAAACTGTAGGGTATGAAATTAATATGTTATTCTAAAAAGGTATTTTGAATGTGACTGATCCTATTGCAAATGATCTTATTTTAGCTGAAAGTTCCATGAGCCTAATATTCAAGATTAAAATGTCTAACTGCAACTATCTCATTTTTAGGAACACTTTGGAAGCCTAGCACTGTGGAAGTGTGGCTTACACGTTTTAGAATTCTGGTAAATTATATTGGTTATTTCTCATGTTCATTTTTATTTTCTTGTAAAATAAAATGATATTTTTCTCTCTCCTTTCTTTTTCTTTTAAATGCGGTGTGGTAACAATGGAGCTTGAAGTGTTTTTTTTTCCTTTTCCAATCCTTTATTTTATTAAAAATAAGTTTAAGATTTTTTTAATGATATTTTATTTAGATACATATTTATATTAATTCTATTAAGTATTTTCATTGAGGGTTAGCTTACTTTTAATTTCCATGCTATTATCTCCATGGGCGTTGTAAAATTTGGTCATCTATTGATGACTAAGGACTCGTTAGATAATGTAATTCAACCCTTCAAATTGAACTTAAAATTGAACTCATGAAGAGCATATTATATTACCATGGTATGATAATATAATTTGAAATGTCTTAGTATTTTAAGTGCCTCTTATATCATTTTATAAATTTTAAGTGATAAAGATCCTAATTTAAACACTTATCACCTATTATATGAGTTTAATAACTTTTTATCTACTGGACAAACTTAACTCTTCCCTGTCCTTTATCTTTTCCTGCTAGGCTGTTGACCAATATAAATTGGCTCCAACATAGCTTGAGTTTGGCAACTCCAATACACTTCTCCCAGACTACTAGCTTATTATGTATCCTTATTCATGAACATGACTATGCATATAAAATATCACGCGTATTTATAAATTAATAAAGATAAAACACAATGTACATATATTAAATTGTATTTATTTGCTTATTTACATTCAAGTAATTGAAGAAATTATACAGTTAAAAGGGATGAAAAGAAGCATAAAATTGTGTTGCTAAATTGGTTACAAGATGCTCTAAACAAATGCATTCAGATTCAAACATCACAAAGTAATTTTGAGTGCTTAGAAATTAGCTACTAATCAGACTTCAATCTTCAAATTTCAGTCTTATTAAAAGGGCCTAGATAACATTTCTATTTAGTGGTTATAAACCTTTTTGTTAACTCCCAAACATATATTAGAAAAGGAAAAAACACTCTTAATGTAAATCAGATTATTCCTCATTCACACTTCTTAGTATGACTATTGTTGAACTAGATATAAATAGATAGACAGATAGATGTAGTTGAGATCTAGGGAGAGAATTTTCCAAACCTGTAATGCCTCATTTTCATCTGTAGAACCAAGCATCTCATCTACCAGGATTTTACGCTCTTTTGGACCACCAAAAGTTAAGCACTTCTCAACAACGTTGGATGCGAATTTCTGCTGACTCATCTTCACTATTTGTCCAGCAAGCTTAGCAATAATTGCAGTCCTTTCATGGGGTTTTCTATGCTGCAGGACATGCTAAACGAACCCAGAGAATGGAAATAATGAGATGACAAAGCATTAGAAGAAGCAAATGAGTTGCATGATCCTGTCATCAACTTAGAAAGGACAAGCAGAATTTGCAAGCACAGGATAATCTTTCGCTAACAGCAAATCCTTTTAAAGACTTCCTTATGAATTGATGAGATACAAAAGAATCTGATACCTTTGCACATCTATTTTGAGGATATTGCCACCGGTAGCACTTATAATAAAAGGATATTTAAGTTGTTTCATTAGATTGCTTAGCTGTTTTATGTCTTCAATTTTTCTGCACAATGACAAGATTTGCTATTTAAATTGGTTATATGCACTGCATGCATTTTCAAATATTTTGTATTACCAAAGGCAAGAAAGTTGGTAAAACCGAAGATTTTTGTGAAAAGGATATGCAGGATGCTCTAGACACCAGGTATTAGACTTCGCAAACATTTTTCACTTTGTAACGAAGTTTTTTACAAGTAGGACACGGAACATGTAATCTATCATAGATGGGCACCCTCCGTCTCTTGCTAGTTCTAATGARCATAAGACCTGTTATCACACTTAGAAAGCTTAAAGAAAATAACCACCCCTTCTGCTTCATTCATTTATTTCATAATTGTGATTCTGTGTATGAGGCTGCTATAATATCAAGCATAGGAGGCTGTACCTGACATAGAATCCCCAATTCTCAGATTACAATTGGAGCAGCCTGGTTTATGACAAAGCTTATCAACTTGTATTATTTCTATGACTTCTGATGCTAAGAGGTTCTATAGATATGCTCAAGGTGGACTATGGAAGAGCGAGGATAATTCATCACCCATGCCTAAGTTAGGCTGCAAGGAAAATGAAAAAGAACAAATACATTATTCAGAACCGTGAGTGCTTACTTTTTTGAGATAAGACCTTGTTATCAACTTAGAAAGACTAGAAAATATTTACATCACCTTCTTCATTCATTATTTCATAATGTGGATTCTGTGTAGGAGGCTGCTATAATGTCAAGTAAGGAGGCTGTACCTGAACATAGAACCCCAAATCTCAGATTACAATGGAGCACCTGGTTAATGACAAAGCTTATCCAACTTGTATTATTCTATGATCTTCTGATGCTAAAGAGGTTCTAAGAAGTGCCAAGGTGGGAATATGGAAGAAGCCGAGGGATAATTCATCCACCATGCCTAAGTTAGGCATGCAAGGGAAAAAGAAAGAAAGGAAAACAAATCATATTCAAGAACCATGAGATCGTATACTAACTTGAATAGATTACTGAACAAAAAAATTCACCAAATGACAATAAGAAACATCAAGATTGGGCATATGAAAACGAGCCAAGTTAGAATAATCACATATTTAGCAGAGGAGACGTAATCATGCCCATTGCAGTGATCACAAATCCAGGATATACCTGAATGACATAATTGCCATATTGGTCTTGCGCCAGGGTGCAGACTGACTTCATTATTTCATCCATGATGATTTGCTGGGTATTTGGATCATTGCAGTGTTCAAGGACCCTCTGGCAATATGAAGGACATTGAATGCAAGATTAAAAAGAGGTTGTAATCAAAAGGGAAGGCAAAAATGTATAAACCAAACCTGAATCACCCGGCATCCATAAGGATGGCTAGACAAAGCAACAATTTGGCCAAAAAAGCATGATATTATAAACTGAATTTGGTCTTGGGGGACACATTCTATACACTTCTGAATGACATGATTTCCATTCTGATCATGCACGCACTTCATAACTGAACCATTGAGTTCACTGACCATTTGGCTCTGCTGCTCCACATCAACCACTTCCAAGGCCTACAGTGAAAGTTGAAGAGATAATTGAAATGTTCAGCAGTAAGAGGAGAAAGGGCTGATTGTTGGTAGAGGAACATAAAATTAACTTAATCCAAGGTGCAGAGACATTCCAGAAACAAGGCCAAGGCCACAGCTGCTGGAAAAGATTCTTCTTTTCTTAAAAAGAGGGGCCTTGTATCTTTATACAAAACCAAAAACCCCATAATCCTAATTTGACATAACTCCAGTATGGAACACTTTATGCTACTGGATAAATAGATACCTTTTTTTTTTTTTTTTTAAAATGAATAGAAAGAGAAATAAGTAGCTATAAGCAAGAAAAGTCTCAGAGGGTTGCTTATGAATAATTTGACAACTTTTATTTCCTTTTCTATTATACCTACTCTCTCCTTTTTAATTTAGCAAATTAGAGCAAGTTAAGACATATTTGTCCTGTTAAATAAAGGCCAGTTCTCAGCTAAAATACAGTAAACTTATATGTACATATTTGTCCTGTTAACTAAAGGCCAGTTCTCAGCTAAAATACAGTAAACTTATATGTCGAAAAGGATTTTGGATTCATGGCAATCAAATTTTCTCTATCCAATAAGAACTTGCATTTTTCTTGTGTCTGTAGAACAAAGATGGTTTAGAGCAGGAAATCACTGCAAGATCTTCCATCCTTCATCTGACTGCTGAGGAATGATCTCTACATCCTGATAACTTCTGGCTATGTAGATTTTGGCTTACCAATTATTTTATAGTATATCGAGATAAGGCACACCTTAGGTGTGCCTTATCTTTTCAAGGGATCAGATATCATGTGTAAGGAGTCGGGCAGAACATAGAAATCCACATACAACCTCATTGATATTACCACCACTGTATTCCTTTGGCTTCTATTAAAAGGCATTTAGCCAATAATATGAGATATGTTTCAGCATAAGAAAAGCAGCTTGAACCATCAATTCTGCATACCAAGGATTTTATTTCCTGAAACAAGTGAAATTAGAGTACATGCCACTGCAACTACATGCACAAAAAAATCCAACAGTTAACTAAAGAATCTTTTCCCTTGAGAAGTGGGAAGTTACTTTTCATGCATTGCATGGCTAAGATCAAAGTGATCAACAACAGGCACTTCTGGCTGTGAGTGATAGAACTAGAAATTTGTCGGTCTAATCACATCAACATAAAAAACGTGTTATTTATTGCCTATAAAATTCAGTGAAAATTCCAAATCTTTTAGATTTCTATTGTGAAAGAGTTCTTCTGTATATCACCAAACTGAATAACTTCACTTCAAGTTCGAGATAAGCTGTAGTGATGCATTACTCATGAAGATAAGGCTATGCTAGTCAATTGCAGAAAATTTGTTCTAGTATTTAACAATAAAACTTTAAGAAGAAATCTCGGTGGGTAATTCATGGAGTTAAACTGTATGTTTAAAATACTCCTAAATTGAATAAAAGTAAATCGCAAGCAGATTCAGAAGAATAGTACCTACGTACTTGCAAACACTGTACTGTCTTTTACGGAAACGCAAAGTTCCAAAAAAAAAAATAAACTTGTTAATCATTGCAAGCAAATTTACTGGACCAAAGTTTTGCATGATCRGTGCGCTTCTAAGAAAAGTTTATGTCCTCGGTTATTTAGTGTGGGAGTTCACAAGTTAAAAGATACAGCTGAGGACTTTAATGAATTGATATACTTGCCAGTGAAGTTATTTATCATCCTCCCACCCTGAGTATTTCCACATTAGCCAGCGCTTATATATGCTCACAAGTAGATTACCACAAGCAGATTATGCTTCAATACATAAATTGAACATGATATTGATATTTCTTTCTTTCAAACAAAATTTGCTCAATAAAACTGTGTCCTGACCCACACAATGCGTCTGAGTGCACTAAGCAAAACGAGTTCAGTTTCTTGGTTGCATTGCTAAGGACACTACCTCATGCAACAATTATAATTTTAACACATGAAACATGTCACCTCATATACTTCTTGTTTTCCAAGAAATGTTTACCATGATATATTCTACACTTTTAGAATATTGTACAAGCCATAGATTTATCTACGCATTTGGACATATGTTTTAATATAGCTCATCAAGAAAATAAGAAAGATCAAGTATAAACCTTTTGAATGACTCTGCAACCATACATTTGAAGACTGAGAGGCAAAACATGACCAAGAAGTTGATTGGCTAACTCTTTTCTTTGGCTTTCCGTGCCATGTTCAAAAAACTGCATATTCATGAAAGAAATACATTACGTTATTTTAAACTTTGTCAATCTYGTTAGATAGCCCCAGATGATTACCTTCTGTATCACATAATTCCCGAAAACATCAGTCATCAAGTCTTGTGCGTGAGGAAGGATCTGTGGAAATATTTTCACCTTATCCGCGATAGTGGCCGTCTCCAGCTTCTGTTGAATAAAGCGACTCCCGTACTGATCCATGCTACATGATAAAGGAGAAAACTGAACTCAGAGAAAAATCTAGAGGGGTAAAGAGAGTAACAAGGTCAATGGGCAACATATGCACCTGAATTCAACAACATGATCAAGAATATCGGAAAGTTCCAGAGACTTGCTCTTATTATTCTTGAGCTCATCTAATAATGATGACGATAGTTTCGCATCTGCAGCTGTTCCGTTTGTTGTATTGCATGAACCAGAAGACCCTCCCACTTGAACTTTAGAAATAGGAAAATGTGAGGATCGTTCATTCYGAAATGGAACTCCAGATCTGATGGCAGGATAAATGGAATTTACCATTGGATCTCCTTGATGCAACACCTGTGTACCAACATTGGGATTCCCATGGTACTTGTGGTTCAAAGGAAACTGTTCCTTTTGTTGCATAAGCAATGCCTCAAAATAAATTCTCTCCAAATCTTGCAAATCAACAAAAGCATGGGAAGTGCCAATATGGTTTCTTCCTTGAGAAAGATTTCTCAAGGTAGCCGCTGCTTGCAATGTGTAATTAGTTGATTGCTCTAGAAACTCATGAAGATGTGCTTCTGGTGAATGAATGTTAGACTGACCACTACTGCTGCTTCTCCTCTGGCCATTTAGAGTATAACTACTTGAATGTGAACCTAAAATAATCCCAAAAAAACAAAAAGAAAAGAAAAAGTGACAATGTGAAAGACATTAGTGAACAAAAAGTTATTAGACGAGAGACTGTAAATGCGATAGACTGTAAAAGTTGTTAGATATGGAGCCACATTCTAGACAAGAAACAGCATATCAGGGAGCTTATTCACCTTGATATTTGATTTTGGAATCTTGCAGCACCGAAAACTCAGAAGAATTTGCTAGAGAGCGAAGGTTGACAGAAGATGATGTTCTTCTTGGAAGATTCACTTGTCCGTCAAAGTTGAGATGATTTACATCGGCTACAACACCATTCTCCCTAGTAAAACCAACRTAGGGTGGGATATAGTTATCAGCTCTAGATTTCTTAAGTTGCTGCAGCAGATTCTGAATATGGGCATTTGATAAACCCATTTCGATTACAGACTGTAAAAGAGTGCTCTCATTCGCTTGGTCTTTTGACACACTCAGTCTAGGAAAAGAAGTCAAAATATCAGAACCTTGAGTCTTGCCATATGAAGGGTCATGTAAATTTGAGGGAGCAATATTTTCATCGCCATCAATGGAAACTTGACTGCGCAAAACAGGAAAACCAGGAGGAGATCTCAGTGTTCTGTGAGGCTCAGAAGTCCTACTCTTTGTCGAAGATGAACCTGCTACAGGAAAAGAACTAGGGAGTGCTAAACCCCCAGAAAAACCTGGGGCAAGTTGGGCAGGATGCAAATCCTCAAAGGATTCTGTTTTATTGTGAGAGTCTGTGGATAAGGTACTTAAGCTGTCCGTAGTATCCAACATTGCAGAAAATGAGCTATGGCTTGGAGGACGCGAAAGACAACCTCGAGAGGTTGGAGATTGGCCAAGTCCTCCCTGTAAAATGTTTATTTCAGCTAAAAGATAGGTAGATGAATATACACAAATAATGTAAATTGTTAGACAGATACATCAAATGCATAAAGGATATGCAGCATTATGCCTAGAAAGGCAAATCACTTCATTATGATTGAGCATTTGGATAAAACTATGGATGTGTATTCCATATGTGAAGTGGTGAAGTTCAGGAAAATCAACAGTATTAAAAGGTAAAATATTCAGAATCTAACAATTCAGAAACAAACTCTCCATTCTGAAACATTGTTATCTAACACTTGGTAGCTACAGAAATTAGTTGCAAACAATAAAACCTACTTCTCTTGGATATAGAATAAGAAAACTTTTTGACAAATAACTGAAGCTAACATAGACTGAAATGAGAACCCTGCTTATACAATTTCACCTAAACTCTTGCATTTCAACTCTCTTTATATTCAGGAAAAAGTTTACAAGGGGATGTTCTATGGGTTAGATGCAAATCAGTTGCCGAAAATGTTTTCACTCCAGCTTCTTAATTTTCTGAATTGCAGCTTGTGAGTTAAAGATCAGAAACATGCTCCAGTGCAAACATCCAAAAGGAACAAGAGGCAGATACATAAAGTTTCAAGTTAGTAGAATTAAACCATATTTACCTATCTGATGAAATTAAACACTTACAAGATCAACTAATCCACCATTTATGCTAGTTCTAACATTTTCTAAACTAGTTTACTAGACATGTTAATATGCATATCTGTTTGATTCTGAGCTGTTCCTGCTAAACTGACCAAGTATAAAAGAGGCAATCGGTTCAGGAGCAGTAAAAGAAATTCCCTCCCCTCATAGTTAGGTTCAACATATTATATGCAGAGTTGCCTGCTTGTTGTCACGAAGTATTCCATCTGAAGTTCATTGCTGTATGCACAAACTCCAAACTTAGGCCCTAATTAAAGGATTGATACTTATTGAAACTGTAAATAGATAGTCCAATTATATCCTTTAAAATTATTATTTGGTTGTAACTAAGGAGGTGTGGTAGTGGGGAAATGGTGATGATGGCAATGACCATAATAAAAATGGTGATAGAGAAAATTGTGAACAAAAACTGTAATTATTCTAAAGAATTAGTTCGACGTAATTAACATTGTAAGGAAATCACAAGGGAGGTCATGTGCAATATGATCTAGGATGAATTAAATGTAACAGTCATCATCTCAAGGATAGCAGAAAAGCAATCCAAGTGCAACAAAATCACAAGAATAACACAAATAATGAATTAAAATTAAAAGTAAAAAAGCAATCACCTGAACTATATCTGCAAAGCTCTTCCTCCTCAGACCCATTCCAGATTTCGGAGGCATACCTAAAGCAGCCAGTGATTCTGCAGAACTTTTCCTTGAAAGATTCCTCACAGCAGTTTTCCTCAGATCGACCGGCTCAACCTCTGCCTTTTGTATTGGAACCCGTGGCTGCATTGAGAACAATGATGAGCCTCCCCCATCAACCAAATTCTTGTTTCTCCACTCTCCAATTCTGCCAATTGTAGACCCTCCTGCCTGAACCCTCTTAGCTACCCGCCAATCTTCCCTAGACAGCAATGGTGGGGGTAATCTTGGATTAGAATTTTCATTTGAATAGTAGTACGCCAAATATGCAGGGTGTGATCTAATTTCTTCTTCTGACAAGCCTCCATTACTAACACTAGCATCATTATCTAATGATGTAAAATTGGG
The DNA here is from genome assembly GCA_001752375.1 of Rhazya stricta. Taxonomy (NCBI): domain Eukaryota; kingdom Viridiplantae; phylum Streptophyta; class Magnoliopsida; order Gentianales; family Apocynaceae; genus Rhazya; species Rhazya stricta. The sequence goes on from MEJB01000018.1 coordinate 2,815,250, forward strand.
ATTTGTTCGTAGACTTCCAGCAGCATTCAAGGCTCCCTCTACAGTCGGTGGAGCACTACCACTCCTGGATATATTGATGTCCCTCTCCCTGTCAATAAACAAACCACGATTTCGCTGTAGCAGCATTTCGAGCTCACTAGCCAGAGTATTATTGTTCTGTAAATCCCCATTTAAATTTGATCCTTCTGACATAATCTTTTCACCTAAATTACTCCCTGAACTCACACTAGATAGCAAGATATTATTTTTCTCGCTTCCAGTAACCATCTCGAATCGCTATTTCATACACACAACCAAATCCGTATCAAATTTTCAGCTGCAAAATAAACACAGCAACAAATAAATAACACCGAAATCAAGACAACCAAAACTGAAAAAAACAAGGTAAAAGTTCAACATTTTGGACTGGGAGCTCGAATTGCCGGTTCCCAAACAAAAACAAAAGGGGAAAAACGAAATCAATCACTTAAACAGAGACAAAATCAGAATACATTGATGACCCACATTATCTACAAATTAATGGCGTCGAAATGGTGAACCCCTTTTCACAAAATCACATCAAAGAGAAAGAATTTCAAGAACACTCACAAGAATAAAATTGAATCCCCCGTTCTTGAAGGGAAAAAAAAAAAAAAAAAAATCTCTTCACGTGAGAACTTTTAGTTTGGTTTGTTCTTTAATACTATGTCAAAAGTTAAACGAAAATCTAGGAAAGAAAGAGAGTTTGGAATAATTCCAACGAGAAGACCGAACAGAGTGGAGATTTTTCGGAAGAAAACCAATGAGAGATTCAATTCAAAGACGACGATGATGCAAAGGTAAATATATATTGTACCTGTGACAAACCCAGAACGTCAATTTTGTGGGCGTCTGTTGTAGTTGCTGCTGAACTCAAATCTATGATCCGAGATAACGGATGAAAAATATGGAAATGTTGAAAAGAATTGGAAATTTGCATGATTCTAATGCCAGTGCGGGATCTTATTTACGTGCATGGCTTTCGATTTGGCTTTGTGCGGAAACTGCGTACTGAACAAAACTTGTTTAGGAGCACTTTTAGACGTGCTCATATTCTTCCTTGTAAGATCTCCATTTATAAGTGGTTGATGTATTTAATTTCGGAAGTAGTTTAGACAATCAATGTTAACATAGGTAGCTTTAATTGTAAGTACTTTACCTTAATATATATTTTTCAACATCGAAGAGTTATATATTTAATATTGAACACAAGAAATTCTTTTTCATTACAATTATACTAATAATTTGATTTCATCAACCGTTTTCACCCTTTAAATATTTATCAACAAATATTGTATACTAACGTTTTATTATTAACTATAAATTATAAACGTTTAAAACAATTTACCTTAATATAGATAAACAAACTCCCGCGATTGGGGAGATTGCTGAGAGATTGTATCAATATGAGATAAAGATCAATTTACTATACTTAAATCTTTTAAATTAAAAAGATACCAAATATACTTCTGTTGCAGAATTACATTATTTTGCATTTTAGCTTACGTATTCCTTCTCTCTGTCTTAAAAACAAGCCTATTTTGGTCTCTGTAATCTCTCTTCTTCTTCTCTCCTGCCTCTCAATCTTCTTTCCTAAATCTTGATCAATCTGCAAAATCATTGATCAGTTAATGTAGGTTGTGAAGTAGTTTCAAGGAAATAAGCATACTGCTTAGCTGATAAAGCAACAACCAAGCAATTGTGTGGAAATTCAGTGAGCTGAATATGTTATCTCCATACTTTTAACCTTCCAACTTTATCTGTGTTGCAAAATGAAATGTCAGATGCTATATAGGCTATAAGGACAAATCAATCAATGAAAATTGAAAATGTCAGAAGTTGGGGGAGTCCCTCTTCTTGTTCAKTTTTTTCTTTCTTCTTTATCAGCTCCATCTGTCACACTATGTTTCCAACCTTCCTGTTCGTGTGCTGTGGAAAGCAGGACAGCAGAATTAGGAATGAAATAAGCCTTCGCCAGAGATTACATTGTCCATCCTCGTAGCAACCATTCTTTTTCTTTATCTGCACAATGACAATAATCGGAATAAATTGTAAGGAGGGTTTGGTAACAGATGAATTCAATGCTATAGAKATCAAGATTATTCAGGAGCGCATACCTATTTCTCTTTTTTGTTTTTCTTATATGCCTCTATGACTGACATAGAACTATCAAAGCTAAAAAATTGTCTCTTAACATTGTATCTGCAGAAGCTCTAAATAGGTTTCCAGTGTACCATATTTCACAAGGAGAAAGTATCAATATTAGTAATTAGTGCAATGATTCTCCAAACTGCAAAAGCCGTGCTGAGATTGGTCCCAGACCTATGTGGAAACAGATAAGTTATTAGGTTTAAACAAAGGACTTAAAAGCAGTTTTTCCTCCTTAAAAACTCAGATCCTTCTTATGAAACAATGCCCTGTTACCACTGCCTTTTCCATGGCTGTAAGGGCAGAAAGACAGATGAATTATGCCTATGCACATCCATAGTCATATTCTATACAGATATTGGCAAATTCAGCCTCTGGTAACACTTCTTATGTTGGTAGAGGAGTAACTAGTAACATTCAGCAGCAGCCTACTCTATCAACAACCTCTGCTGGTAATCTTGGAAAGAGAAAACCTGTTGTGGATGGACAGAAGAAGGTAGGTGCACTTGCTGTGTTTTTCTTGGACATACTATTGAGAAATGTTGCAAGAAGCATGGTCATCTACTTGGTTATATAGATAGTAGTAAGGCTAGAGGTGATTTCAGTCAAGTAATGGTTCAGTGGCTACTCGCAATGGTCAAGCACGTATCACTCAGGATCAATACAACCACATCTTCAATCTACTTCAGAACACTAACCTGCAATACATCAATGCAGGGATATCCTCTGATCTTGTTAAGGCATCTGATCATCTGGTGAACCAAACTACAGTTTTAACTGCTAATTTTGAGCAATCCTCACCGGGTGAAACCTTGAACTTTGGTCCTTTTACCTTGGATCATTGATTCTGGAGCCATAGACCAAGTGACTGGCACTTAACTGAATTCCATTCTCATCATCCTGTCACTAACATTTCTATACAACTTCCTAATGGATAATCTGCTATTGTAACCCATAAAGGAGCCATTAGAATATCTGAGAAACTTACTCTACAAGATGTTCTGTATCTACCYGCCTTTACTTTCAGTTTGATTTCTGTCAGTAAACTTGCAGCAACCCCCCTTTACCAGCTGCATCGACCGTTGCAGTCTCAACTTTCTCATTCTTTAGTTTCACCTAAAATGCTTGATAATTCAGGGTAGTACATCATTCTTCTGGTTCAGCAGTTTGGCCTACTGCCAAAATTTGAAACTCAGAAAGCTGTAAAGCTAAGTCATATGTCTGCTGGTTAAATGCAACTTGCACAAAATTTTGATTCATCAATGAAACTACCTCATGAACACGTTCGCTAAGTTTGTCCTTCAGCTAAGCAACATAGATGCAGATTTCCTTTGAGTAAGTCTACTTCTGTCAATCCTTTTGCTTTAATTCATGTGGGCATTTGGGACCTTATAGAGTTCCTACCAGTCGCAATCAACAATATTTCTTAACCACTATTGATGATTTTTCTAGGTTTACATGGACCTTTTTACTTCAGCATAAATCTGAAGCAAGGTCTATTTTTACAGTCTTTTTTCACATTTGTTGAGGTTCAGCTCCATAAGTACATTCTGGTAGTTAGATCACATAATGGACAGTTCACAAAGCAAAAAGAAGAGGAAGGTGAAGTTAGTTATGTGGACCAAATCAGAGGTAGCTTGGGCCAAAATGATGTTGCCCAGATATCTGGATTTGGTGTTTGTCACTTAAGAATACAAAGTTTGGCCATCAGTCCATCAAGCAGCAGCCCAAGTCCACATGCAAACAATTTAGCCCATTACACAATCAGCTCCCCATCTCATTCACTTATACAGCTGGAGCCACATCACACTACAGCTCAGCTGTAACATCCAGATCATCATCGTCATCATCGAGTGTTTTCCGAGATGTCCATTAAGACCAGACTTCAAATTTTCCTTGTACGTAATTTAAKTGCTTTTAGATTTCCAGTTAGTTATGTTTAGTTCCTTGATCAGAAAGGATGATTCTCCTTGTATAAATACACGAGTCTTGCATCATTTTCCAGCGAATGAATTTTCACAAGTTAGAGTTTACATTTGGCTAGGATATTATTTTGAGAAGGCAATGGTGCTTTATTGACCTGAGCAGACAGGAAAAGAGCTTAAACCAAAGTATTGAGTGGTTTCTTGACAGACATCATTAGACAATGGTGTTGATTGTCCAAAAGACAAGGTCTCCCCGGGGAGGGGGGAGGACAGAACAGTAGCATATTAAGGATTTATCTAACAGGAAAAGTGAAAGGCCTAATTAGAACTTCTCCTTGCAATTAGAAAATCTTGATAACAGGAAAGATATACATCACTAGGCAATGGTGAAGAAAACTATTAGAAGCTGAATACACTTACCTAGTTGAATTACAAAGCATCTTCATTTTCAATCATTTCACGAATCTCGTTAATGACCAAGTGTGCCTTATGTCCTCCAATCACCTCTGCTTGTTTGTCACCGTCCTTCCAGAGCTGTTACAGGGGCCTCTCTACTGTCAGCGAGTAGACAAAAGTTCTTGAAAATGTCTATGCTAGAACTTCTATAAGAATTACCTGTATGGTTGGCATTTTCTGCTCAGTTTGGTAGTAATGAGGTATCAGGTACATGAAAAGGTAGAATAAGTGTCAATCAGATTTTCTTCATGTTTGTATGCATTAACTGTTAAGGAAAAGTAGAACCATAGCGTACTAATTGCCCCATAAGTGTCAATCAGATTCTCCTTGTATGCATGTGCAGTGACTAAGTCGAAACACATAGCACATGCTGGACCTGCAGCTCCTACTGCATAGAAGCATACAGGTTGCTTCTAGACATTATGGGGCAGTTAGTACGCTAACAGTAATTATATAATTCTAGCACTAGAGAGCAACTCACAGTGATTCCTGCTCTGGTTACGAGCTTATGAGAAACATTATTGACATCAACACAATAAAATCGCATTCTGCATCAGCAAATACACCATATATATCTGTATTATTGGACCATATATGTGGAAGCAAGATACAATTGAAACAGTAGAAAGAACATAAAAGCATATGCAACATAGTTCACATGAAAAGACCCAGACTTATCAAAATCTGCAGCTGCAGAAGCCAGGCAGACTCACTTTATCCACTACAAAGATTCCATCACTGTAATAATGAACTTATTGGCAAAACTTCAAGAGTCAATGCCTTTCAAAACAAAAGATTCATTCGTGGGACTTTCAAATATTCCTACAGCATAAGCACATTGGACTCAATTAAAAATTGAAGATGAAGCAATAAGACTGGAGATTGAATGCAACAAAACAAAAAGTGAAAAAAGCTACTTCCAGAATAATTTTCAACTAAACTCCATAAATTTGCATCATTATTCAATCCTCTAAGACCTCGATTTTCCATAGGCAACTTGCATTTAGTGACAGAAGAACAATAAGGAGTAAATCTTTTGCGGGGGAGCACATTCATTAAATAGCTGTTAACCATTTGAGGAAGTGTAAGAAAGCACCTAATAGGTAACTGCACTTTCAGTTACTGAATTAAAAGGCATACAAAATGTGAAAATGTAAAGAGAGAAGAAGCATATAAGGGAAAAAAATGATAGCATTTTAGATTAGGCGGTAGATGCAGGAATCAAACCTGGGATAATAATCCGCAGCTAGCTTTTCCAGTTTTGGTTTCAAATATATACACTTCCTGCACCAGGTTGCTATCCTGCATACCAAGGAATGTTTAGAGTAATGAAAACTTCAGTGCTCTCTTCCAAAAGCTTCATTAACAAAAGAAAATGGGAACCATACCAAAAGCAAGTGCTAAGGTGATTCAACTAATGTGAACCTTCAAAAGCATAGGACAAAGCATATAAAGCATAATTGAACTCAACAAGCAAGTATTCTCTGAGGTTAAATACATTACATTTTCCACTACCGTGCATCCTCTCTGGTCCAATTTGTAGAGGTTAGATAAAACACATTCCACATTTGTTTCCATGGTTAACATATGTTTCTGATTCAACATTACCCATTTTCAAAATCTGACTGATGCAGTTCAAGCAAGGGACTTGGTAAACAAGATGGGAAATGTCAATGTTATTAAAGCTCATTGACAGGCTTTAACTGTTTTTGCTGATTTGTAGGAAACACATGAACAAAATGCATAGATACTGTTTTGCAAGTTTGTTTTATTTTTCTTTTCTTCTCTGTTTACCTTTTCTGCTTCATCTTGTTATTTGTTTTGGATTACTTGTCCAACAAATACAAGAGAACTGCATATAAAACTGGACAAGGCAAAACATTTCTCTTCTTTCTATTTTAGGAAAATGTTAAAACATGGACTTATTTTGCACTTACTCATTCATACTGGAGGAAATTATTCATAACAGTAACAAAAATGCCTTTTTTTTTTTTTTTTTTTTGCCCTCCCCACTCTCCTAGACATACATGTTAATTGCTGAGACTAAAACAAGATCAATCTCGATATAATAATCTTCAGGACTATAACTTCCATCCAATGCACAGTTGTAGTTTCAGTCAAACAAAAGTTCTTCRGATCAATTAGTCATGTTGTTTTGTTGACATTAGAGAAGAGATTCTTTGAAGAATGCTACAGTAGAAACTATCGTGAATTAAACTTCCACAAAGAAACAGAAGTTTAAAAGTTTTTGACACTTGATCAATGAATCAAGTGTGCTACCGAATAATCTTCTAAATTCCTCCATTTTGTTGGCAAATGCATTTCGTTAGAATCTAGCTGTTTACATTTTGATCATATTCGTAGATCAAAACATATCAAAATTTTCCAAAACTCAAGAAAATGAACTTCCCCAATTACATATGGCTGTATCATTCAATGAGCTAAAGAACTGAAACAATAGTAGAAGACAACACCCGGGCAAAGCCAGCATTAAGCCTTTCCAATCGAATCAATTACTCACAAACGAATAGTCCATTAACTAAATARCAAATCCCGCAAATTTCACCAAATTAGATAGGAAATGAAAAGCACTAAGATTATGCGAGATGCTGATTACTTACCATACAATTAAAACTGATTCTTCAAGCTGTTGAGCCTCAGCAATGACCCGATCGAACTGGGTTTCGCTCAAAATGGGCTGCAGGTCAATAGAAACCGGCAAATTCTCCAGGGCTTGGGAGGACCCTTCTCCACTATAATTAGCTAGAAATACTTTTTCCCTAATATTCCCTCCTCCAATTAGACCGACTCCAATTTCCCGGGAGTAAAGTTCATAATTTGAGACCAAAGAAACCACTTTGATCACTGACTTTGGAGAAAAGAAAGGCTTTCTTGTATACAGCATTTGCATGGATGAAGATACTCTTATAACGTTGGACATTTCTCTATATGCTGTTGTTGCTGTCTGCTTTCTTGAAAGAAAAGTGGGCTGAGATGGGATTTACACATGAAACAGGTGAAAAAGAGTGATGAAGAATTTGACGAGAGGGCCCTTGGTTCACGACAAAAGTAGAAATTTTGTGACAAGAAAGGAAGGATTTAAGGTAAGCTAAAGGAAAATCCCATGGACTGGGGGTTTCGTGGCTGCCTCCTTCCTAGTTCGTGAGACGTTTTACCATGAGCTTTCAAGCATGGTTCAAGGCAAGAGAGGGCAAATTTGGTCGAAAAGAACAAGGCCGAGCAGTCTTGTTCGACCTCTCGTCCATGAGTCAACCAGGGTTCGCTATTTGACTATTTACAAGGTAGCTGTCTGTGTCCAGCAAACATACTCCCTATGAAGGAGCCCCGGGAGACGCCGAATCAGTTTTTTCATATGGACATGAGTGAGGGATAAGTCCAACTGAGTTATTAATTATTATAAATAATTTTTTTCTTCAATATGATCGGAACAAAGATATGCAAATTTAACTTAAAATTAATCACTACAAAATTTCCTTCTAATTCATGAGGATCACCTGACCCCTTAAAGTAGAGGAAGTAATTTCATTGTGCTATCGAAAGAAATTCCTCACTTTTTTTAATATCAACGTTCATACATTTAATCATACCAACTAAACATTTAATGCGATGAAAAATTAAAAAGATAGTTTCATGCAACCAACCAAATATGTAAATTCTTTCTGCACAGTAATGCGTACAGAAGCACTCAGAGTAATTTGGCATTAACCAAGCAAGTTTTCCAAGCATAGTACAAAAATTGCAGTGTCTAAATCTAAAGAACTCTGAAATCGACAAAAGGAAAAGAAAGGAAGAAATCTATTACTACTGGAGTTACTACCAAAACTTTTCAACTCAGGTTTTGAATGATTTTCGAGACAGCTGAATAAGTACCAATAGCAGATGAAGTACCTCCCACTGCTATCACCAACACACAAAGTGATACCTGCAAAATCAAGAAGGCGAAAAATGCCATAACATAATTGTGATCAATCAAGACATTCATCAAGTTTGTTCCAGGGCATTCACCAACACCGATCTCTCCTATGAACTAGTTTGTTTCAGGATTAGAGACTTTGGAGATCTTGACACGTTTAACACTTTCTTTAAAGTCTCGATCAGGCTTCATTAGTTCATCGGGCTAAAATAATCTTTATTATCAACTCAACAAGTTTTCCCGATGTGGAAATATCTAATCGTATTACTTCTTATTTTTAAACACATTCGTAGTTATATTAAGAAAAATATGCATCCGAGTTTACGCTACTATTATAGACTTGATTTCTTGAAAAACAATGGCATGAAGAATGGCATTTCATTCTGTTTAACAAAATATTCATAACCCAGGAGGGGGGAGGGGGGAGGTGGGGAGGGAATATAAGAAGAGTAAAGAGCAGAAGTTGGTCTTACCTGTAGGTTACTTATTTTGCCCTTTAAGATCCGAAGATAGCWAATGCAAGGAAGAATCAATGTCTGGAAGAAATGCTCCAATCAGTACTGAATAAAACTGCAAATGAAAARGCCGAAAGTGGTACAAGAAACCAAAGAGTAAAAGTTGAACGGGAAGGCATACCACTAGCATTGTAAGTAAAGATCCAATGAATGCCATCACCAGACCTGTAAAGGAAGATTGAGTAATATGAAGCCAAAAGTAACTTGTCGCAAAATTGAAGATGATATGYATAAATGCATCTAGTGCAAGCATTGCACTATCTGGGGAATCATCGACAAATTTTGCAATAGGAAACACCAGAAACTGTAAGGTTAAAACTTACCAAAGAATGGTATAGAAAGACCAACAATCAAGGTTGAGATGACCAATGCCGTTCTTATAAGGATTGAGTAAATGTGAGACTTGATGTGGTTTGCAGGTATCAGTTCCTCCATACATAATGCAACAGGAGTCATGGTTAAAGCATATTTTGTAAATGGATTCACTACCTGTAAAAGAGCAAAAGTTATTATGTCAAAATTTCAGTACAAGAAAAAACTCAAGAGTCATAATTCGTCGATGGTGAACAGAAAAGGAACTGAAGGGAAGTTACCAACCTAACCATCTACACGTTGTGGCTTTGCTAAAACATTCTTATAGAAGTTTAGAGAGGGAAGAMGAATTAATATAGAATTTTAGTTTAAACATCCTAGAACGCCTTAACATGACAAAGTTATAATTTCATATCCAAGCGTAACTTCTAATGAAATGATATATATACATATTATAGAGGTTAATGCAACTTCCGAGTGAAAACGGGAAATGATGGGTAAAAGCATTGGCCACAGCTAGGAGACTACATGTCCAATGGAAGATATTTTTGCCAAAGCACTTCAAACGACTCTTTTCTCAACTAGAGGATCTTTTTCCATATGCTGATATTTCGCTAGCTACACTAAGAATCAAATAAACGTCTTATCTATCCTTGATATGAATATCTTGTTCTATTACCATCCTTCCAGAATGCAATACTAAACCTCTTTTCTGACATATGCGGGAACCATTCGTTCAGATTGATGAACGAGACAATAAAGACATTCATCAACCTATGTCTGACTTACAGACACTCAATTAAATATCTAGTCTTGAATTATGCTGGATAGTCAATAGACTGTAAATTGGAGCATAACAGAAATATGAGCTACTGATTAGCTCTTGCTGGCGGGATATTAATTCTAATTAAGTTATACTTGAAGATAATGAATTCAGGCTTTGTTTGACACAAACGCGTATTACAGAATAACCACAACTACAGTTTAAACACTCAAAAGAATATAATTAACTAGAACAATATACTTACCGTAGTCCAAACCGCAATTTTTGAGGCAACCAAGTCGTGGGGCAGGTTCAAGGTGAACTGTGATTGCGTTGATTCTCCAAACATCATGTATCCCATTACAGCAACTCCAGTATACAACAATGTACAGATCCCAAAACTGGATTGACGATCCAAAGAAGTTGAATAAACAGAAAAGAATTCCCAATCTCAAAATATCCTCATTTAGATAGAGGATTATGTGGGAGTGGGGGTCTATGTATGGAGATCGTTTGAAGGAACCTGGAATTAATCACCTGGCTAAGAGGACAGCTGGGTACTGGCTAGGTTTGTCCATGGAGGAATAGATATTTGGAAAAACAGCATGCCCKGAGTAGCAATAACCATACAGACCAATGGCAACGGGAAGAGTAGAGAGGTTTAGGGTGTTGGAACTGGGCTGAAAACCAACTTTATCCACCAAACCAACCCAGAATAAGCAGATGACCACCAAAATTGATGCAATAACTCCTCCAGCTGAAGACAAAGAAGGCAAGAAATATCAGGATACTCATATGCATGATCCACTTGAATAAACAATTTCTAGAAAGCATTAGAAAAAACTGGTCCCAATTTCGCTTGAGTGATAATTTACTGTTATTGTAGCTCTGTGCATATATGTAAACCTTGTCCCAATAGGTTATTTTCCTTTGGCTAATCAAGCTCTATCAAGAAAAATTCTTATATGGAAATTAGGCTGAGTTGTTTGATTTCAATCAGTTTGAAAGGAAATTCTTATATGGAAATTAGGCTGAGTTGTTTGATTTTCAATCAGTTTGAAAGGCCAATTTATTAGGTCCAACAGTAGTTTGGTTGGTGTTGTGCCACTTTAATATGAAAATATGAAGTTGAGTGCTAAGTATCTAGGTACAGGACCAAGATCCAGTAGATTAAGCTTTTAGGTAAATGTCTTTTCCAACTTATATATGGCCTCTGTGTTAGACCCCTGCATAATATCTTCCTTATACATCCAATTCATCATTTACAAAGGCAGCTTACATTATTAAATCTTGTCATTGTTCATTGCATGACAAAATCAAAAAACAAAGAAAGCATATAGTACTCTATTATTTATCTTTTTCCAGAAATTTCGAAGCAAAAAAGTACCTCACCTGATATGTAACTAAGTATACTGAGGTCCCGCAGCCAAACAGTAGGAAGAACAGTTAGGGCAGTAATCAATGCAAAAAGATGGTGAGAATCTAGTTCCAAGCCTCCAAAACTTAAATGCGCATTAGGAAATAAAGATGATAAATTATCACTTTCCAGAATTATATATTCAACGCAACAAGCCTGCAATGGTAGAACATGAAGTGCTTTTCAGTAACAATATAATGTAAATGATACAGGAAAGTGGGAAATGCAAGATACGACAACATTATACTGCCTAAGTACAATTTATAACCATCAAAAAACAAAATAATTGTCTGATATAGATTTCTTATACTTCGGCATCAGGAAGGCATATTCTAATTAAAGCCTATGAACCTTATCAGGGGCATCATGATAACAACAGGAGAAGAAATCAAAAGTAGGAAGATTAAGACAAACGGTGATAAACACATTGTAAGAGACACATAAATGTAGGAGAAAGGGTGCTCTATAGAGTGCAGTTTCCAAGAGATATTGCAAGAACAAACCATAAGCACCAAAACAGTCCCATGAAGTAGTTAGAGGGAAACATGCCGAATTACGGGATCATGTTAATTGTAATTAGTTCAGCCAATGATATGAAATGACTTATTTCTCCTTTTATTTTTTCCCATTAGGTTCATTGGAACACTAGTAGGTGAAGTGACATGTCACAAAGTATTGACAAGAAGCAACACAGAAGTTGAGCTGGATGTACTTACATATAACTCCACATATAAGATTATCTGCAACCACAAAACACAGAGCAAGACCATCAGCAAATGTTGAAGTTCATAAAGCGAAATCAATTTCAAAACCTAGATCTACCAAATAATTTTGCTGGAAGGGAAACATGAAGAAAGAAAGAAGATAGAAGAAAGATTGAAGCAAGGCTAGTTCTCATGAGAGGGAACTTCAGAGTTGGCTAAAGATATTTAAATGGTTCTTAATCCCCTTAACAAAACAAAAGAATTAGTCGAAGGTCATATGACCAAAGGGACGGTAAACATAATAATGCTGATGATTGACTAAACCCACTGCAATCAAGCATTGTCCCAACATAAGGGGATCTGCCAAACAAATTCAGTTTTAACAGGTTATTCAACACAGGTTACGTTCCCTACTAAGCCAAAARCATACGTATTCTTTTAATTACTCATTTGCCAAGTTTTCCAGTCTACCTCTACTCCTAGTTCAATATCTTATACTCAGTCACTCTTTCTACTCGGTGCATCTTGTCTTTGCCACTCCCGTTTCCCCAATATGCGGATAAGAACACTTCTTACACTTTTAGAATCCTTCCGCTATTCAGGAGAGGAAACCAACTAAAAGATAGAAAATACTTACCGATATGACAATACGTCCCCAAGTACCAAAGGCAGCTTGGCCAATGTCTGGATAAGTCTCAAGGCCTGGTTGGCTGTCCAAGCAGGAACGTAGRAGAATCCCAGTGTAATAAGACAGGATAGCAAACACGATCAGCACCAAGAGCCCRACCCATCCACCCTCTTTGAYGGCATAAGGAGTAGAAAGAATTCCAACCCCACAAAGRACATTCATGCCTGYATAAAGGAGCTTGGAAAATTTATTATTTGCTCATTCATTGCAAGAACATAAAAGGAAGTATGCAAAAGAGTACACTTTTTCTGTGTCTTTTTAACAATTTCAGATACAATTTTGGTCTGTCCCTTTCTAATTAATTTTGGCAATAGAAGTACAAGACAAACAGTAATCCTCTTTACTTACTAGAAAAGTAAAAGATCATATCCTACGTACAAACTGGCTCTAGTGATGTGAAGAGAGTTACCGAGGAATTATGCTAGCTGAGTCAGAAAATAAAGCATTTTCCAGGTAAAAAAATAGAATCTAACAGCTGGTTTAATTTCAGTGTATGAATACTTTGTATGTTAACTAACAAACATAGACCATTATACCGCAGCACACAAATTACATTTGTAGCAATCTTTATTTCTTGAAGTAAGATTGGGAGAAAGGACAATTAAGAAGAGCAGGAGCAGACACCATGACCTCATCATGTGATGCTTCAAATAACACGATCAGCTTAACATCTGACATATGAAAAGCCTGAGCATGAAGCAGCCAGTTTGATGAAAGGCTAGATACGTAATAAGGCTTCTTATGACAATATAAAACAGACAAAGAGTAGATACAAGAAAAATGGTCTGTTAAAGAGAATGAGGTTAAGAGTAACATTGCATGACAGGAAATAACATGTGTCTCAAATTAGTAATGCACAACTATTTGTTTTTGGAGATTCATATGCAGAAAATGTATTAGGGGCTTCAAAAGTAGTTAAGTCGAAAGGATGTGCTGCATGATGTATATGGTTACGGCAACCCCAAAACAGTAAGTTTAGTGGTATGATGGTGGTATGCAATGTATGACATATGGCATTATCGTACTGTCATTGGCAGCCAAAAAACGATCACTACTACTGAGGATAATCTAACATTTAACACGGAATAACAGCCCCACAGTCGAAAGATCCCTTATCCTTCTTTTTGTCAGMTGTTGTTTCCAACGGACAACCTTCACCTCAATGACTTGATATCAGGATAGAATGACAGCTGATGGTAAGAGAGCTATTTTTTGTACTAAAATTTACTGGGAAACAGAAAAATAATATAAATGGTAGTACTGATTTTTCCAAGCAACTAGATATTTATATATGATAAGTCTACAAGAACACGGCAAAGACACAAATTCAAATTAAGTGAGTTGCTAATCTGCAAGGATGCAAGATAAGGGAATAGTTTAGGGATGCTACAAACAGCACACATAAGTTATGTAWTTGTCAGGACTATGCAAATAGCAAATATGAAAGACCAATAACCAACTTAACTAGCTTTTTCCTCTAATAAATGCATRTACATCTTGGTRCACTTTATGAAGGCATGATTTTCAATCACATCATTTACCATTCAGCACAGCCTGTCCRTATGAGCTCTGGCGAGAAATAGGAAGCTCGTGTGAGATAGCAGAATGTTTCTGGTCAGRAGTGACCTTTTTTATGTGAGACCTCCTTGATGGAATGGGGGGCAGCAGAGAATGGGAACTACGTCTATCTGGTGGTRGTTGCTGATCTACTGTTGGTAGCAAAGGTTTACTCAAGGARGGTAATTGTTCATGAGTCTGTTTCGTCAGTGACGATGAAAGAAAGGAGCTGCCTAATCGTGATAGTGTAGGAGTCCCAAGGAAGTTAAGACTTGGAGATGGGACACTACTGTATAAGTCAATAGACTGCCTGAAACAAGTATTGACAAAACATCAGAAATTGAACATAGGCCAAAAGAAGAAACTAGACTTGAATCCAGATATATCTTTTGCAGCTTCCATCTACCACCTAATGAATGAATGATGATATAATAACAATCACATTAGTAATTCTTCGAATCTTCGAAATCAATTTTACGCTTAGAATCCAATATTTTTATTTGTCAATATGAAAACTTTACAGGTGGGACAGTACCAATATACATTTTTTATGACTGTTTCAAATTTCAATTTGTTGGAGTAAATATTGATTAACATAATCATTCTCAATACTGTCAGAGTGGATTTGGGCATTCAACCGGAAATCTCAGCTTTTTTGGGAATTATGATTAAGTAATTGACCAAAATTTATAAAGAACTATCCATTTTCCTTTCCAACGAGACATAATACAGATGAACCCTCCCTGGAGAAGAACCAGAAGGGTTAACCACATAACCTGAATACTCGTTTATGCAAAATAACGCAACAAATAGATGAGAATTTACTTAAATTTGCAAGTCGATTTCAAAAATCAGTTAAAGAGAAAACTATACAGCAAGAATGGCATACAATCAGCCCCAACCTTACAATACTGTTATTTTACCAACAAAGAGCCCATCACATAACCTTATCTGAGTTACTGGATCCCAGCACACTCATTAAGCAAATTCAGCATCCTCGTTTCCCCACCCCAATACTTTTTGGTGAAAAGAATGACACTTTAAAAAGTAATCGGTTCAAGTAAATCGCAGTTTGAAACTCCACATTATCAATGAAAAAAATCTGTAGTTCCCACTTTATCATTAGCCATCTCTGTCCGAGGGAAGAAATGAAACACAAAAATCTAAACGCTTCATTAAGGAAACGTTAGTTGCCCTGAGTGAAAACTTTGTCACTGCCATTTTTAGTACCCAGGAAACATAGAAAAAGAGAGAGAGCGGAAAAGAAACACACAGAGACACCCAGATCGATGCATTACAAGACGCRTACCTGTAACTTTGAGGCCAAGAGGTGGTTATAGATTTGCTCTGCTCGCGTTCATTCTCATTGTCATTAGAATAATTGGAAGAATCAGAGTCACTTCCATCTTCATTTTGATCTTTATCCAGTTGCTTCTCCTCGTCCTCCTCGTCGCTCTCTATGTAGAAACTCTGGTCGGATACGGAGTTCTTCATCTCTCTTCCTYTTTCTTATGTCTTCTTACCAAGAATCTCAAAATCTAGAATCAAACCTCACCTTCTGTAACAGATGGAGCAGTATTAGAATGAGAATGTTGTTGTCGCGATTCTCACAATTTATGGGATAAAAATTAGATCTATAGCGCAAAGAATTCCAATCAAATCCCACAAAAGTGGCAATTCAGAATCGCCTGTCATATTTTGTGTCTGTTTGTATTGCGAGTACATGAACTTTACATAGAAAACCCAGGGACAAGTCAAATTCTCGAAAGAAGAAATGGAAAATCTATGCATGTCAACATGCATAAAGATAGCTAATTCTCTGAGATTGAGGAGTTAAAAAGAGAAAACCAGAAAGGAAAAGAAAAACAGAAATCATTGCCTGAAATTACGGGCTTGAATGCAAACACACATATGGATAAAAAAACTGAAATCTTGAAAAGACAATTTCAAACTTAGAACTGAACTTTAAAGCAAAAGAAACGCATATAGAAGTTCTTCGTTCTTACTTTCTCTAGAGGACCAAAAGGCAAGAGAATTTGCCACGCTTTTCTTGTAGGTTCTGCCCAAAAGATCAGACCCTTTTCTTTCTTTATATATTTATATGCCTAGAACCCACAGAGAGAGAGAGAGAGAGAGAGAGAGAGAGAGCGATTGAATCCTTATGAAACTCAAAGACAAGCACAGCACTGCTTCGTGCTCTTGTGTTCTCGTGTTTAGCTCAGTGAGCTGCATTTATATTGGTTTTAGCTGTAATGAATTCTTGATATGCTTGCTTACAAAGAATGTCCAACGGATAGGGTTGAATTATAGAGAAACCGTACTTATAGGATGCTGCCCTTTGGATGCRAGTTTCAGGTGTTTTTGCAGATTACACTCCAGTAATAATTACAGGATAACCAAACTTATCAATGAATGTGACACTTATTTAATTATTATAATTTTATTTTCTTTTTTATATATTAATATGTTCTTTGATTTGTTAGTTATATTTACCTGTATTGCAAGTAACAAAAGAAAAGAATGATCAGTATTGTAATTAGGCAAGGAAAAGGGAGAAAGATATAATTATTTAGAAGGATAAATAGCATTATGTATTTTTATTATTTTAAATAAATTGAAACAGTTCAATTCGAACTTAAATAATAAAGAAGCGAAGTTAAACAATACATAACTTCTGGTTTGAATAAATTCTATGACCTCTTATGTGTCATAAGTTTTAAATAGTTGTACGATATTAAACTCTTTCTGTCCTTATTGAAACTTTGTCGAATTAAAAAAAATTATTTTAGAGTATGTCATGTATCGAATATCAATGAACAATTAATTATTTTAAAAAAATAATATTAATCAATTTAATTGATATTCATTTTTCCAAAACATCTCCCTTCTCTATATTAATCATTTAATTGATTTTCAATTTTATATAGTCTTTGTTTGGTGCCTTGATGTTATTCTCTAATTAATCATGCAATCACTAATGATCACCTCGTTGATATAACCTGAAGCTTGGTACCTACCTAGAAAGCGAGCCTCAGACGAGTAGCTGAGGTATGTGACTTATTGCCTTTACTAAATTCGTACGAATGAGACATCCATATTATAGTAAAAATAGAATAAATATAGTACGGACGGGTTGATCTATGGACAAGATGGTTAAAAATAGTATACAGCGTTTCGCTAACATCGAGCTGCATGTTCTAACTGTAAGTTAATGGATAAAGTATGTTTATTCCTTTATTTATTATATCCAACCACAACTCTTTTTCCAATGCTACTACTACTGTGTTATAAATGTAGAATATACAAGTGAGACGTTTATTGAGTAGGATTAAATTAGTTTACACTGGCACGAATATTAAAAAATTTGATTTTTCAGAGTACAAGATAAATTTTTTTTTTTTTGTTCTATAGCCGCTTACTTCTCACCGAGAGTAAATTTATGGGGTACTATATCTCCTCTCACTCTTCTAACAACAATAAGCCGTATCTTCTCTATCTGATTCTCTGAATATATGTTGTTAGACTT
>MEJB01000018.1:2833237-2850620 GCA_001752375.1 Rhazya stricta
ACCCGGTCGAGCTCGAAATAGTTTTCTTATCGCCTCCACATGAATTCCTACACTAAAATTTTTCAATAATTGATAAATAATCCCCAGTAAATTGAATCCATTTCATTTTATGCGAAATCATACTACTGCGCAGTTCCTTGAAACATCACTTTCTTTCGTCCCTACTTAGTCTTATTATGAGTACGTTCACAATTAAGCAAAACAAATTCATCTTAATTAGGTAGAATATTCTAAATTTAATTACTTATTATTTTAAGTATCACTAATTAAGGCTAAACGATAAAAATCATTATTTTAGGAGAATGTTTAATATTAATTACTTATTAATTCTCGCCCCTCATTTCCATTCTCAAATTTCATGTGAATTATCTGAAAAGGGGTTTTTTTATTAAAGCTAAGATTGAAAAAAAAAAAAATGAACCTTATTCAATTTATCGGGGATTTTGATATAAAAATGTAGAAATAGTAAGTATAATTATTTACTAATTCCATACCTTATGAAAAAGAAAAAAATACCGGTTACGAGATGAAGGATAAAATTGTGACTTTTTTAATTTATAAAAGAACGAAGAGATTATTGCTTACTAAAACTTCAATATACGATATAATTTATGACAATTAATAAATATGCATCCACTGCATGATGATAATCGATATTTTTCACTTTTCTTAATGAAATATGTAAGAAAACACTAGCAAAATCAATGTTGCCATCTTAGGAGATCATGGTATTTCAAGTTGCGCAAGTTGTTTGCCCACGACACATAAAACATTCTTAATAAACTCTTCAATATAGTACTATATGACGTAAACATATCATATTACCATTAACCACCAATATCAGAACAAAATTGTGGATGATTTAATGATAAGATAATGKTAATTGTAATTGATAAATTATTTTTAATTAAACAATTCGATTGATGACAACATGAATTATTTTACTAGTATAATTGTGTAACCAGCCTTGGTAGAAAATATGTTCAACCATAATTAATTAATTAATYACTTTGGACATATGATCCTTTATTTTTTGGTAGAAAAGGAGAGTTGTAAGGAATTCGGCACGGACGAGACTAATTTGAACTCAAAAGCGAGTTATTTTTGCAAATTTGACTATTAGGCTCCGTTTAATAAAAGTGAAAACTAAAAATTGAAGATTGAAGTGCGAAGTTTGAAACGTAAATAAATTTATGAACATTGAAAATTTACTTTAAATATTTATTTTTGATATTAAATTTAATAATCTAATATGCAATATATTTATAAGTTAAAATATATCCCTCAAAATTTGTGAAATGAATTAAGAGTAATTTAATACATATAAAACAGAGCTATCACCTAGTTTTAATTTAACGAATTATTAATTCATTTAATTTCAAACGTAGAATATACTTATCAAATAGGATCTTATTTGAGAAAATACTTAATGCATACATTATATGTAAAAACTAAATATAATACATCGTTTTCATTTAATAATTTGACTAAGACTATCGTATTTGTTAATATCCAAATTAACTAATAAATTACTAACATATACCTTCTCCCAGCCCAAAAGGGAAGCTCAAATATACCYTAAGGTCTTTCAAGTCACTTGATAGTCAAATTGGAACCGGTTGACTAAAGAGTCCCGTGGATATTCCCGCAGGACGGGGGCCACCGTAATAGACCTTGCCTCGCACGCATCGCGTTTCATTCATCAGCCGCATAGGAACGTCTAAGTTGTACAAAGTTATTGACTATAATAGATCAGATCTGCCCATCTGTTCGTGACGCATCGGGAACGTTTGGGAACATAATATTCGGTTCCCGATTCTTCACGTCCCTACAGCAYGTCTAGATTCATTAAACATCAAATACAACCAGAACATAACTGACGAGGATCGAATTAGATGCACAAGGGAATCCCAATTAATCATTTCTTCTCATCCCTGATCCAAGGACCATCCCATTCTCTCTCACCCTCTCTTTTTTCTTTTTTCTTTTATAACTTATTTTCTTGATGAAGGGGTCTAGGAAGTTTATAGTACCTTTTTTTTCATCTTTTGAAATGCTTAAATTGATATTGTGTAAATAGAAATTAATATTAAATTTTTTAAAAAGAACGATCACCAAAAAATAAATTCCGTTCTTATATTATTAGACCTTATCCTAAAATAACAAAATTGAAGGTGGAGTGACAGCTACATTTACAAAAATTTTACATTTTATTATTTATTTCAGAAAAAAATTAAATTTTTACAAATATTACATGTTACCTCTCCAAAAATTTTGCAAAAATATTTTAACATGTATTTTTATAGGTCGTCCTCCAAGTWGTGAAACAACTTCTACCCATGGTCCCATGTTTATGTTTGTCACCTATTGGCGCATTGGATATGTACCATGTCTAGAGACATTATGATTTACTTGATTGAAGCCCCGTGAATAACAATTATTTAAATTTTGTCTCATTGTAATCAAAATAATACTCTTATAAATATTGAAGTTCTTATCTCCACGTCATACACCATAATTTGTTTTTAGTAAACGTACACCATGATATTGACCAAGGGGYGGCAATTCAAATTAAAATTTTCCAAATTTTTATTCTAATCCATATGCTAGTATGATTGGTATTGWATCATTTTCCACGTGATGAGATATAACTTATAAATGGTTCCAGATCTTTTAATATTTTTTTATTATATTAATTAAAATATATATACGTCGTGTTTTGAGAGAAGTCAATAATATATACAAATCGTGTTCTGATTGATAAGAAATTTTTCCTATTACATATTTTTTAATATTTTTATTTTAAATTTAAAAAATATATATAAAAATCGTGATCTGATTAATATAATAAATAATATGTAATAAAGTTATACGAAAAGAWCTTAAAATCAAATTTATCTTGTGATCAAATTGATAAAAGTGTCAAACTTAATTTATATATGAATTTCTTTTTTAAACTACGAATTGTATTGTTATATTTTTAAATTAGAGTCATGGGTTTAATTGTTGTTATCTTAATTTACATATTAATATTTTTTATAAACGCTTTTTGTTTTTATAAATTTATAGTTATTTTATTATGGTGTTGAAGGTGATGTACACCCGGACAGCATTATTAAGGATATTTACCTAAAAAGTGTAAAATTACCTTTAATTTATACAACTTGAAAAGGACCAAAAAGAACTTGAATCTCAAGATTCCAAGAAATAGCAAGAACCATCAGCCGGCTGGGAAATGGGAATCACATTTTGAATGTAACTTTATCATGGCTTCATGAGTCATAATTGAGTTAGTGATCTTACCTTTTGGGATCTTGAAAGGGAATATAATTAAATAACATTTTCACTAAAAAAATCGAGTAATTTATTTTTACCTTTTAGTATAATACTTCAAATAAATTATGTATGTTTTTATAATTTTATATATAAATGTTACTTAAACATATTTCATGTCATGATAAAGGAATTATTATTTTAATAAGAAATTTATTATTATAAATTATATTTTCAATATGTTTAATTTTCTGACTTAGGACTACTTACATAAATCGATATTTTTATTTAATAATATTAATCATTTATTACTTMTGTATAAAAGCATGATCGATATATTGTATCACCTAATTTGGAAAGACGAAATTATWTATGAGTTATATACAAGTAATATCAAGTAGGAGGGGATTTTAGTCATATTAAGTTAAAATCCTTCCTCTTTCGGCATAAAAAAATTAATTCTATCAAATATTAGACAAATGAATTAAGCTTTCAGTTTGGCTTTCTTTCCGAGCTTTGAAATGCAAAAAAGAATATTTTAATCTATTTTTATTCTCTTGAAATCCGATGTCACTACATTAGTTAGATTAATCTAAATTCAGCACGACTTTAATTGACGGAGACTAATTTTTASGTAAAAAATTTGAATAATAACTCTTTTATTATTATGTTACGAGTAAGAATTTAATTTATACTATTAATTTAAATTAATAATTCATATATCAATTATCACAAATTATTAAATTATATTTCAATCCATTTGAAGTGGATGCGATTTGTGTAATAATATCAATCCGAACATGCTGCCATAATCTTTCAAAGTAACCATGAAAATTTTGGTTGACCACGTAGGACTATACTAATTATAGGAGACAAATCATTTTAGATATTGCTTCTTCAATGGACACGTGTAAAGTGTCTMTCTTTCCCAGAGGGGAAAAGATGTTCGTTTTTCGAGTACCCACTTCCAAGTGTTGAGGGACTCGAAGCTTCCTAAACTTCGCAGAAAAAATAATGGAAAAAATAAAAAATATTATTAAAATAAATGTGGATGAATGGATTAAAATATCTAGGGTCTAATGAAACGTTTCAGAGGAAAGGTAAATTTTGATAAATTTTTAAAGTTTGAAAGCATGTACTTTGTAGTTTAAATTGGAGATAAAAAATAAAAAATTAAAATTAATCGACRTTATTTATTTAAGAAWTAAATTAATCTRTATAAAATCACTTAAATAATAACATTATAATATACAATTGAATTTTATTTTCAAGATCTTGGCTCCATYAACATTATTTATTTCATTAATCAGCTTACTCGAAAATTATTTAAATATTATTAAATTTATTATTACTTAAATCAATAATAATTAATTTCGTCAACATGTATTTGAATATATATTAAAATAGATAATTCAATAATAAAATGTTTACAATAGTAGAAAAGCCGACATGACTTGAATATACATATAGCTATGAATAGGAGTTAATAGGGTTCGACGTGCACCAAAGCTATTGGCACATGGTTGCCTTCCAAATACGGCAAGCCTCTCTTCTTGCATGGCGAGTATCATTCCATCTTCATCTGTTTCTTCATTTCTTTTTCTTCTTTCTTTTCTTTTTTTGTGTTGTTTATATTTGTTATCCATTTTTTCGAGCTCTGGGCCTTTTATTAACTCAACAATGGCAACCCTTAAGATTGTGGATAGGTCCTTCTCATTCTAGGCCATGTGTTATCTGGCATCCTTGGATCGAGTTTCTTCTCTTTTGTCTGTAGTGGATATATCACTCTATATTATCCTGAAAAAATGATTGTTATCACTGCTATTAGGGCATGGTAAGTATGAAATTATCGATCATTACTAATTTCCATTGGTTAAAGAGATTGAATTATTCATTCATTAATTTTATTTCGGTATATGGACAAGTTAATATATTAAAAGATTTAAATGTATGATAAGTTTATATTCGTCCGCAAACGGATTAATCAGTAATAATTTTAACTAACGCGACGAACATGGGATTCATTATTACATTGAGCTATTTATTTTTTAGGAATTCGTCCAATTTAAATTTTAAATAATCGAAGTAAAAATTAAATAAACATAGAATCACTTTGAAACATTTTTTATGAATAGGAGACTCGTGATATGTTTAGTATGAAACCAAAGCTGTCAACACACTTTAGAAGACCAAAAAGGTAATTTTCCTTCATTTARTTCTACATTTTTAGCTTAATGAATAAACAACAAATTTATAATTAAATCATTCTCGYGTCAAAATTAAAATAACAATAGCCTTTGTTCTCTTATCAAATTTCAACATATGAGGACACTTGGACCTGCTCATTTCTCATGCTTGTCTTGAAGTACTCTTTTTGTCAATTTCCTTGAATTATTTTAGGCCATTAATATCTCTTAATTCATGATTTGTTCGGATTATATTTATAGAGTCTGATTAATTCAGTACTTTCTTATATAACGTCACAAATAAAAATTAAATCTAAAATCCCATTTTTACTTAATAATCCATGCCAATGCATTAGGAAAACTGATTCCATTCTTCTCATTATAGCCAAAAAGACAACATTTTCCTCTAATCTCCTAAAGGCAAGGGAAATGTTAATGCACAATGATGAGGATCAAAGTGGATACCTCGATGTGTCAGATGTGGATCAAATAAATGACCTTCCAAATTTTTACCAATTAAATTATTCTTATTTACGAAATTGAACCTTTGTATGTTCAAAGTATACCTAATACTTTTGTAATAAGATATTGAAATCACTAGTTGCTCATCGTTTTCCTTCTATTCTTTTAGTGTGAATCTTATCTTGGGAAAAAAAAAAAAAGGGAATTATTCTCAATAATACTTATTTTCACCTTGAAGGGAAAAAAAAAGAAAAAAAGAAAGAAAGAAAAGGGTGAGGGAGGAAACTGGAAGAACTCTGGTTTATCATAGCAGGGAATTGAAATACGGGAACTTAGATAGATGGGCTTTGGACCCCGAACTTGTAATGGGTCGCCATTTGAAGTCCAGTACAAAAAGCCCACATACGTGTATTTTAGCAACTTTTTTTTCTATTTTTTTTTAAGATCTATTCTGACAGTTTAGCTGATTTGACTAACAATAAGAAATATTAGCTGATGATGGTATTTTACTTGATTTAATAATTAATGAGAAATATCAGTGGACGATTTGAGTTTAGCCGATGCAATGGCTAAAAAAGGCTATGAAGATAGTGCATTTCAATCTTCAAATTGTTCATTAATTTTGGTAACCTTTTGATATTTATCTTTATATTTATATTTATGCTTTTAATGAATTAAAAATTTAAATTATTTATTATTTACTACTAGTCGAAATTTATCTGAGTGCTTTTTTAGTATCCTTGAGAATCCAAGCTGGAGAAATAATTTCCTTCTCAGTAGAATCAAGTAAATAAAAGAAAAAATCGCGATATTTAGAGCTTATTTACTTCTAATTTACTTTATTACTAAATAATTTCTCAAAAAAATGTTAAAAAGAAAAAGAAAAAATGGAAATCTTAGCTAGATTAAGATTTATTAATAACCGATCTTGACGCGGATCCTAAGGAGGAGAGCAGGACCAAGCGTTTCATTCCTACGGGAACATTCGGAAGATACCTTTCGTCTGGGACCCACATACACTGCAAAAACGCATGTACGTTTTCCTCTCTCTTTTTTTTTTTTTTTTTTTTTTGGTGGTTTGGCGCGAAATTCAGTTATTACCGATCGACCTCTTCACAGTCACAATGCAATTTGCATGTGATCTCTAAGCCCTCTCTCTTTCAAGCTTAAAAGTCACTCTTCACCCATAGCTTGCTTCATCTTCATCAGTTTCACTCTCTAAATCTCAGTTTCAGAGACTTCGATTTCTGATCAATGTTTTACTCTCACCAGCTCCTCGCTCGCAAAGCTCCTCTCGGCCAAATATGGTGGATTTCCTATTTCTTCTTGCTTAATTTGAATTTTACTAGGCCTTACCAACTAATTTTATATGGGAAATGAACTTTTTGAAACTCGGTTGACTCTGCTTCTGTAATTTGATTTTAGTTTTGGTTTCCTTGATTTTGAGTTTTGTTTATCTCTGGTGTTTTTGGTGTTTGTGATCCGGAAGGATGGCGGCAACTATGCATGCGAAGATGAATCGGAAAAAGTTAAACAAGCTAAATATAATTCGAATCTGGTTAGTCTTTTTCTTCGACTGGGATCCATGCTACTGATCACTGAAATCGATTTTGACTAATTCTAGTACTTGATTTTAGTTAATTTTGTTTCCTTTTGACTGCAGCGAAGAGATTTTGAATCCGTCCGTACCGATGGCTCTCAGGCTCTCTGGAATTCTCATGGGTAAAAGCGATCTTGTCTCAAGTTTACCATGCTTTGAGAATGGGAATACTCTTATTAATCACTCACCGTAAGAGAGCTTCATGCGTTGTTTATTTCTCAGGCGGAGTGGTCATCGTCTACGAGAGGAAGGTCAAGCTCCTTTATGGTAAGGTTCCATTTGGTAGTTTGTTTTCTTTTTTCCTTCTTTCTCGAATTTCTATTCGAAATTGTGAAACATCATTCTGAAATCCAYTTCTCGGCAATGTTTTTGTTTACAGATGATGTAACCCGTCTTCTGGTAAAATGMAATTCCCTTCAATTAATGATACATTTAAGCAACTTTTCACTCTCTTTGTTTTGTTTCAGACTTGGTTTGAACTCAGTGTTAATTCCGTGACCACAATTTCAGGTGGAAATAAATCAAGCATGGAAGTTTAAAACAGTACCAGATCCAACCCTTCTTCCGAAGAGCAAAGCTCAAGCCAAGCAAGTATTTCTAATATTACCTCATTCCTTCTTTCACAATCTAAGCAAATCGACATGTTTGTCGACATTGGCCCACTTCATATATCTGGTGTCACTTCGGTTTATAAACTCTTCTAGCAATCTGGTAAGTCTAGAGATCATGAATATGGTACTCCCGGCATAAATGAAAGTTTTGAACATTTAAAGGGGCATTTGAAAATATACTTTTTTGTATTAAATACTTCCGTGAAAGCCGGTATCAGATTAAAAGAACTTAAGCTAAGGGCCAATTTTGGCAATTGGCTTTTGAATGCTATACCTGATGAACGGGTGGGGATAGCATTGTGAATATACTGATATATTGCTTTTCTTCTTCTACTATTTTCCATTTTTGTTTTTTTCGTCTTCAAACGTCAGTTTTTGGCTTCCTTCATTCAGGTATGAGGCCGTTACGCTGCCAAAATACCAGGAGAAAGACAYCGAAGAGATTGAACAGTCGCTTCATTACTCTGATCCGACCACAATGATGGGTTTCAAGCAAACAGCCTATTTCACCATGGTAAAATTTTACGAAAGAACACATTTCTGCTAGCTCTTTTCTCTCTGCTTGCATATAATAGAGCATATATTTGATTTTCGTGAATTGCATACAGAGCTACTACTTGTGCATTTCTCTAATGGTTTCATTTTGTGGCTGAGACAAGTCTTTAATCTAAGCAGCTTGGAGAATCTTGTGTAGGCTGCAATAATCATACTAACCTCTGTTTCCAATTTGAAAAACCATGTTGTCATCAGTTGATCTGTCCGAAAATTTTAAGACATTATCTCAAGTAATCAAAACCCTTAGTTGTAACTGCAAATACATGAATTCATCTCAATTTTGATATTCATTTCATTTTTTCATTTCTACAGGAAATGTGATTGTTAACTTGTATAAGTACATCTATCCTTCAGGCACAAAACCTTAGTGAAATGGTGATTAGGAGCTTTTTGCACCTTAATTTAAAAAACYTGTAGTCTTCTTCTGTGCACTGTGCCACTCCGTGATTGAGATGAAGGGGAGACAACTCATCACGGTAGCTTTGCCAAGTGTTATTGTCTAAATCTGTGCTAGCCTCTTGTAGCTTCCACAATTAATTACCAAATCCATGGTTTTACTCTTGAAAATTCATTGGCTTTTGGTGCCAGGCCAAAGATACCTTTTCCTTTCTATTGTTTGGCTTGTAGGTTTGTTTTTTTTACAATTTTTCACTTTGGTTTTTGCCTCTCCAAGACTCAAAAGAATCTTATGTGATTAACTTGAAGTTCGTTATCTTTAAACTCACTAAAATGCATACGAATTGAAAATACCACTCCTGTTTATTGTGAGCTATAACGCATGATTCCTGATTTTATCCTGGTTATCTCCAAGCATGGTTCTCGTGCTATGATAAATATAACCTGGACAGGAGTTTACTTAAGTATATGATTCTGATTGCTTTAACTGGAGCTTGTTTCAGTGTCATTTTCTTTTTGCAGAGACTTGACAACTTTGACGAACCATATATCAATCAAAATCCAGAAGATAATCTGCCCCAGGATTACCATCAAGGTATCTTCGATCCCGTTGCATTTTGTAATGGGGATAGAATAGCATCTGTTCTAGGTAACTCCAGCATTTTATATAATCCACTGACATGCATGCCCTCTCTCCCCTGGGTCCTTGGGGAGGTGGGTCTTTTCCCTSTTAGCTGATGCAGAAAATATTACCTTGTTTGAACGCTTTGATTCATATCAYGCGAACACAAGTGCGTATAATCGCTTTGAAAGGTGAYTTCTCATTTGCAGTAGACACTGCAAATCCTTTTAGAACCTAATTCCTCTTGGCTCTTGTTGTTGGAATTGTAATACTCAATATCTTTGTKMATTGGCTGCTTGGTCTTTTATGATTACCAAGTTAGGTTGTGCTTTCTTTTACATGTATWTTATTAAATAAATAAGATCTGAAAATTAATCACAACAGACACATTTCAGGTTCGATATTGAAGGGGATGATGAGACACAGTTGAATTTTACTGCCCAAGAAAACACAACTGTCCCAAGTACTCTTATACCATCTCCACCTCAGGAGAAATCTTATGAATGTAAGAGGAGGATACTTCCAATAACATTATATCAAATTGCTTATGGAAAGGCCTACATCATCTTCGTATTTCTTCTCATACTAAATTTTGATCACTCTGATGCATATGTGAGTGGCCGCTAATAAAAAAACAGCTCCCTGATGTAGGCAAAACCTCCAAACACGTTTTCACCAAAGATTCTGTGGTATGACGTTGTCTAATGACAACTGCAGGAATAAACAGCAGAAGGTTTTCCCAACCCAACCTTGACGGCCGAACTCTTTGTTGTTTATTCCTGCAGTTTTCTTGGTCTTTCGAAAGCAAGCAAAATTTTGAGTGTGGAAGTAATGGAGAAATCATTAACGTGGTCCAACTATATTTGAAAATTTTAATCTCCAATCTTTCTTGCAGCTACTGAGATTCTTGARCATCCTGAGGATCAAGTAAATCAGCAAGCTGCTGAAGGCAAGAAAGTTTTTGAGGTAATCAAATCTGAATGTTTACTGAAATGGATAACTGAAATATGTTCTTCAGTTGAGCATAAGTTTAAGAATGTGTATTTAATACTGTAACGTAATCAGGATCCAGTCGTGCAAGGTCCAAWGAAAAGGAGAGCAAGAAGGCCTGCTCCTATGGCACTAGATTGTGAACAAACTATTATCCCTGGTCATATCTATCAATCTTGGCTTCAAAATTCTTCTGAAATTATCTCAAGAAGAGGAAGAAAAAGAAAAGTATGCATCTGCTTGCATTGCAGATTTTCAATCCATCTCATTATGAGAATATAGGAGTTTTAACTATTAGTTCCTGTCAACTATTGCTACAAGTATTTCCAATCAGCTAAGATTGGTGAATTTCTGCTTATTTTTCAAAAATTTCCAAATGCTGAACCAACAACTAAGATTTCTCATTGCAGCATTTCGATGTCATGTCAACAATGAAGATATCCAAACTCATGGATTTGCCACCTCTTGTACTAATTGATAAGTTGTTCTCAAACGGTAATGGAGAAGTTCATTTTCCAGCCCCGCTTCTGGAGCTATGGACGAGAAGTATTCAACCGCCTCATGATTCACCTTCTGGTTAGACTTCTMTTTATATTCACTTAAGATATGTATGTATGAGAGCAAAGACTAACATTCTATTTTGTATCTTCCAGGCAGGAGTTCTACACCCCAGCCGCCTATACCATCATTGTCATCTCCAATAGGATTTCATGAGCAAGATCCACTCGGATATGTAAGCTACTTCTTTCACAGACTAAAATTTTACGAAAGCAGAGCCACGTATCTGTACCTGATCAAGTTCTTGAACATGAAGCCTTTTGAAGATCTGCACAGTGGAGTTGGCTCTCAATCATTAGAAGTTTCCATTGAGAAGCTGAGGACAAATTTCAAGAACAATACTGTGCCACCAGAAATCCTCAGGGAAGGGCTCAGAACCAACCATGGAAATATTGAAGTGCCAATACCAGAGGCTAATGGATTTAGCTTCAGTAATAACAAACTGATGGCCACACCAGGAAATTCGGGTACATTTATACCATTTAAGTTCGCTTCCAATTTCTTGTGCTGCGAGGATTGATTTCCAGCTGCTAAAACTCATACTGCTATTTCATGTTACGATGTAGGTGATGAAATAAGATCCATCCCCAGTTCAGGTTCTGGACAGGCATTCCTGTCACATAATTCAGAAGTTAATTCAGGGAGGTTAGTAGTAGCAGCCATATTTGCAAACTGAATGCAGAGATTAAAGAATGAACGAGGACCTACAATTGCTGGAACTTTTTCATACATAGAAATCTAATTAATATATAACAAAGTTAAAATATTGGGTGCATAAATTTGATTTATGGAGCTTAAAATTGTTCAGGTCCAACAGGAAAAGACCCAGCTCTTCTTCTATGCACAGTGGTAGYGGCCTTGAACCGGTAGCAGAGGAGAATCCTTGGGAATATCCTAGTTTCAAGTTGGCTAGACTATCTGCAAATGTTTTGGCACCAGAGAATGGTAATGGCCAAGAATACTTTCCATTGASAGTAGTCTACRGMTATGTTTTGCAGTATGCCTACAGATATGTTTTGCATTATGCGGTAAAGGGTTCYTTCTTTACCTTGCAGAGCTATTGATGGAAACTGGACCAACACAAACTCAAAAACATCCTATCACAAGTGARCCTATTGATCAGATTACTCGTTCCATTCGAATGTAAGAGCATTTGGTAAACTTTGTAGAGAAACATTCTGTTCTATTATAAGTTCGTGAGTATTTAATTCTTCTCATCTTTTGTCATATGAAACATAATGCCTTCAGGCAGCTGAAGACCCATTTTGAAACACCAGGATCCTCTAAAGTGGAATCCTTGAACCAGCTAGCTATGGGACTGAATAAGAAAAGAGCAGCATGTCTTTTCTATCAGACTTGCGGTATTCATCTTCACTTGCTTCTTATAAATAACATTGCCATTGCCAAAACTAGTCATCAACTTCCATTTCTCCTTTTGTCCTAAATTGAGAATATGGTATCCGGTTTTTCTCTATTAGTGAAAAACAATCATATATATGTATTTAGAAACTAATTGGGCATTCTTGGTCTCTTATATGAGCAGTTCTTGCCACGCGGGACTTCATTAGAGTTGAGCAGAAGGTGCCATATGGCGACATTCTTATTTCAAGGGGTGCAAAAATGTGAGAGAGTTGGTAGAGAACCTGAAGATGTGTCTTGCATTAGAATTGTTAATTTGACCTTATTCTTATAGTGCTGCATATTTGCTTATGTTATTATTTGCCACAATTTTGCTTCACACAGGAACAGGAGATAGTAGTGAAGTAGAAGCCCTTCTGTATTTAATCTCCGTTTGCTGATACAAATTTTGATTGTCTTTTCCCTTGGCTTCTGCTCTAATTGAATACAAGGACTCTGCAGTATACTTCATATATATATTGATAGCCAGAGGTCAAATTCACAAATATTTGCAAAAATGAAAACAGATAACTTAGCCATACTGGAACAAAAKGATCATCTCGAAGCAACCAAAAGAAGATATCTTTTGCTCAACAAATGCTGCTTACATCAAAATCTGGATAATAATAAAAATAAAATAAAAAGAAATGTCAATCGCTGTGCACATTTGGGAAACTGAATATTCAAGTATGAGTTATTCTACAAGTCTCCCCAATGAGAACATAAAACTTTTACATGTAGAGCACATTGCACGAAGGATCACCTCCAAAAGAGCTTGGAACTTTCATATACGTCTCAAAACAAAAGGGTGAAGAAAAACGCAACACACTTTTGTGCTGCTCCTGTATACTCACAGAGTTTCACGTCCATCTAAACTTTCCTTTGTCTTATTTGACTCGGACGGGAGCATCATGCAGCAAACTTTGAAAATGACCAGGAAAATGTGAAAGAGATTTGCTTAATTTAGAAGCATGCTACCAAATTGAAGGCAAACATTCCAAAGTAATCACTATTCACTACATCTCTGGTGCTGATAGTAAATAGTTCCAGTTGCCTTGGAGAGTGGAGAATAAGTATTCAACTTCTTCATTTAACAAAAGCAGAGAACACTACATGACCAGTGAATATCATTGTTGAAGCAGTCATGAGCCATCGCGTGTTGCAGGAAAGTTAAGTCCATCTTTGATATGGCTTAYTGCTGTGGGGCATAACCACTTTAGCATATGGGGACCAAGTACCTGGTTGAAAGGACTCCTTGATTATACAAAATCTAAAGAGTACGATCATATTCAACATTTTGACATACTTGTGGTCTCATTCATATAGAAATACATCTCAATGCATGAGGATGCATTCGCCACCTGATGACTCAGGTAAGCTAAGAAAGAAGTGCAAATGACACAGAAAGACTATCACTCAGATGTAGGGAAAGAGCAGTACCAGCGAAACATTTCTGCGAAACCCAAAGTCAAAAGGATGATGATATCCCTGACCAGATTTTTTAGCTAACCAGGCTGCTCGTTTTGCCTCATAGTACTGTTAAAATTTCCATTAGATAGATCACAAAAGGACATCCATGACGGCACTTTGACAAAAGGAAAACGTTCAAGTTTACCTCTATTGTTGTCATATTATGAACTGTAAGGTAGATATGCCAGCCCAAGAGTGTACCCAATGTCATAGTTAAGCCAAACACCATAGCCCCAGATGTCACCTATGATACATAAAACCATGAGAATTTTGTAGCTGCTTACAGATGTGAATACAACACAACTTCAAAAAGATGCAGACTAATTAGTAAGAGCTATTTGAGTCAGGACATCTAAAAATATTTTAGTTGATGAACAAATCAAGCAATTAATTCTATGCTGTCTGTAGATAAGAACACGAGCCTAGATAAGAGCTAGTTTGAAGAAAAAATAGCTTAAAGTGCTAACTCACATAAAAGAGCTTGAGAGGGAGCCTTCCTTTGAAATCCAAGTCCTTGTAGAGGGCACAGTTTACAATCATGATCTATGTAACACCAAAAAGAAGAAAATTTGGAAGCTTAAAAAGGTTAGTTCGATTCAGAAAAGTAATGCTCTACTAACAGAAACAAAATCAAGGCATATGACATACAGAAGAAAATAAGCTGGCAACAGTGGCATAGAAGATTAGAACCAAAAATGCCTTGTAGTTCCGGTGCCCAACACAATTGTTTATCCAAATGCAATGATGATCCTGCATTATTTCTCAAGGAAAAGAATCACTGATTGTTATAAGAAAAGTTATAACATACCATCTTTTTTTTCATTTTTCTTCCTTCTCTAAGCACTAATTAAAGCGCACCCACCATCCTCAAAACACACCTTCGACAGACACGGCAATGATGAGCCCTGGGAGGTTTGAATGATGAACATTTATCGCAACGCTGCTGGTGTGCAYGCTGTGAATCAAGCGCAGTTAAGAATTTATATGCATAAGCATTTGATATCCTTGTGCACATGTGTAAATGATGCAATTGAATTGAATATCTTGGCAGAGTTTATCCAATTCCCTTTCACTTCGGGGCTACCCAAGAAAAAAATGTACTCAATAGCTATGCAGTTGCAGACACGAGCAGAGAGATTTGCTTAGACAAGAAATTGTTGAGAGAGTACATATAAGGCATAGTTATGCATCTACTGCATGCTCCACACCAAGAGGATTGCTTAACGCACTCAATGGGTATACATACAAGAAAAGAAAAYTTTCTCACACATTCAACATATCCCAAAATCATTTTGAAGAATAAGACTCTTATAGGAATGTCCTAAACTCCCCACGATGACATTCCTCGATACTTGTCGCTTTTTCTCCATTTCCTCTCAATTCACTCACCCAAAATAACAAGGGAAAAGCTTTCCTGTTCAATTGAATCCGACAATTGAATTATGGATATTATAGGCAAAGGAATAAATCTGAGTAAGATTATGATTGAAAAATTGAAGCCAGCAGCAAAATCACAGAAGCTGCTAAAATGTGGTCATCCTTGAAGCAATTGAAAGTCCCAATCACTTTGAACAGATTTATTAGGACATTGAACAACTCATTGATCATTTTTTAATGATTCTTAAAATTTCCTTCTTTTTCTCCGGGGTACAACTTATATACAGCTTTATTTTTCTCTTTTAAAGAAAAGGGTAAGTACTTACAGCATTCTTATTGTTTTGATCTGAAAGGGGACTTTCTTCGACATCCGGCACAAATTCATACGGCACACCGCCTGGGTCAGTGAGCACACAGACCAAGAAAGAGAAAATGCACAGAAAAGCCAAGAAGGTGAAGATTAGAGCATTCCGTAATCCTGCTGAACTACTCAAACCTATGCAATTTTCAATGAAGATGAAGATGGTGATATAATAAACAAAACCTAGTAATAAAAACACCAAAAGAATTGGAATTGAAAAAACTCTTTTGTATTCCATTTGAAACAAAAGAGGTTTATACTTCCCGATGGAAAATCATAGACCAAGAAGCAATTCCGAACCAGAACAATGATACGAATTCCCGGAAGCTCAAGGGTTGTAGGGCTGGCAACTTCGTACCAATATTATTGGAAAAATGCTTTTTTGCCTTTTGTTTTCTTGCGCGTAATTTGTGAAGTGGTCGCCCCTCCAACATAAGGCTTATTAGGGGAGGAAAAAGAGGAAACAAGGGGTTTTGTGTTCAAATTTATTGCTCGAAATTAAAATCTATCAAGTTAATGTGTTAAAATTTTTATTAAAAATAATTTCTCTATCTTTTTTAAAATTTAATATTAAATTTAGATTGTATTTGTGTTATAGGTGCATATTAATAAGTAACTTTTAATAGTGTGTACTTACTATAATTACCCATTACTTTTTATTGAGTTTTACGTAACCATATCCCCACTTACCCGGGGGATGGAGGGTGGGTCTTAGGGAGGAATTAGTGGCAGGATTGTCGAACACACAACCCATTTGTGTATTATATTACCTTAAGTTTTTCTTAAAAAACTTCAAAAGGAATGTTTTAAGCTAGATAATATGTAGACTCCCAACTATATAATTACAAATTAACAAAAAACCTTTATGTTTGGGATGGAGGGATAATTAAAATACAAACCCTAAAGCTTTTTTTATAAAGAAAAAAAATTATATACCATAAAATATAAGTAAGATCTTAATACTATTATTTATATATAAAAAAATGAACAACTCCAATTCCAACGAGTTAAACCGGGTTTATATATATAACGTCCATCGATATTATATTGGGGGATTAAAAATAATATAAAAAAAATATATTAGTTAGAACCGAGTTGGGACAGTATTTTCTTATTAGCTAAATAGGTATACACTTCTATAAACTCTCATAATGAAACACTTACTCAGCCTAATACCAGTATTTTCTCTATATCACCATCCGCATTCTCACTTAATTATACTAATTGGAATAGACAATTCTTTCTCTTCATTAATTCATAAGTATTTTTTTTAGTATCATAAGTAACCTTAGAAGAGAAAGATGTGTAATGAAGGAAAGGAGGAAAACCGTGAGAAACCATATGGGGTATGAATCCTTTCAAAAAATAAATAAATAAAATAATTGTGATTGACTAGAATGGAGATTTATTACACAGACTAGCAGCATATTTTAAATTGTAAGTTATTAACTATATGTCTAAAGGAGCGCGGAGATATTTAGAGGGACTCTTCCTCCAACAAAGAAGCGGGCTATGAAGGTTTTT
>MEJB01000018.1:2850817-2950014 GCA_001752375.1 Rhazya stricta
AAAAAAAAAAATTTATCTTCCTATATCTTGGAGTCCTCTATATGTTCTCCCTCTCCAAATTTTAATCCAAAAATAAATTATTATCTATTTTAAAAAATTATAACTGACGACGTAATATTATACATATTTTACTATGAACTTATATATTCAAGAAGTTCTTGTATTCATACCGAATTACAACACATTATTAAGTTTTTTTATWTTTATTTTTTATATCAACCCATTTTAAGTTAAGAGATAGAAAGAAAATACATGAAGGAAGCAAGGGTTTGAAATAGAAGAGGAGTATGTAAATATTATTTAATATATATTTATTTATTGAGACGTGAATTTAGGTTGATGGTGAATGGTTATAGCACTATTAATCCCATTATGTAATTTGCCGCAATATGGACCTAAAACAGACTGGGCTTTATATTGGGCTGTCAATAAAGGTTGGTCCAAGCCTAGAACTCCTAGGTTCACATCTCGAGTAATCATTCGAAAGGTCGAAAAGGCCTCCAGGAATATCAGAATCTAGAAGAGTTCGCCGAACGAAGTCCCATAAATATATTCAGTTTGTTGCGAGCTTCTTTTAGGTCAACTTTTGAAACCAAAATCTTTGATTTTGCCTTGCATCTCTTGAACAAATATTGTAATATTCCTAAATATCTTTTCCCTTTGCTATGATTTCTTCCTTCTCAATATCAATAGAACAGTTGCCACTGTACTCATTAAAGGATGTCGATTCTGAAGCTTAGTCATCAAGGACTTTCTACAGCTTTACGTTCCCGAACCTTTCCCCAGAAAAGCCACATGAAGAATGGAAATGATCAAATCGATGAAAAGCTAATTGGAGCTCATGGGCTGTTTCCCCATGGAAGAAACGTGTAGCTACCTGCTGTACTGAAAATGAAAGAGGATGGAATGACATCCAGTGAAAATGCATGGTGTTATGAAGAATGCTTTGCTTGAATTTTTGCTTTCTAACTCGTTTAACGTGATTACAGTATCTTTCAGTTTCTTCAAAAATATTACATTATTCGGTTGGAAAATGCATGATCATTGCTGCAGTTTTACTAATTCAAGGATGCATCAGAAAATATATTTTTTGCAATGCAGTCCCCTCTAAAGCCCAGAAAAAAGATTTGATTCGAGTAAAATGTCATTCTGTTTGAGCAAAAGTCACGTACTACTATCATTAGAAAACAATGCTTTTGGGCACTACTTTTAGTCTTGAAGAGGACACAACAAGAAAAGGGTTTCACTATAAATTTCCATCTGTTAGTATTCCAGGTCATTGGGTGATGGTGGGAGCGAGGGGATGGAGGGGACACTGTATCTACACAGACTACTGAAGGTTGTAAGTTCTGACATTGCTAAGATCAAGAATCTGCTTTGAGCATTGTGAATGTTCTTTGGCGCCCCCCTCAATCAGCCTTTGCATACCCTATAATTTAAGAATGAAAAACACTGCATCACCATGACTCGTTGCTTAGTTCATTTCAAGAATGTCACTTTAATTTGTTGAGGTCAATCGAATTATGTTACTCTATTGCAATGGAGAAAAATTGGGACGACTTTTTTTTTTTTTTTTTTATCACTTTTTAGCATATAAACCTGGCAGCCCACTTCAAATTCAGTTCAAGAAGACAATTTGGACATGCTTCAGAATTCTGGGTTTCTAAAGCATTTGTCAATATCTTCCTATTCTTGATCCCTAGTAACGAAATAGTGTGCAAACAACTCAGGTATGCCATTYGCGTAATTCCCTTCAAATCAAGCAATCAGAACAATATATCATGTCGAACAGATCCTTAACAAAACTACTGTTGAAAGTGATCAATTCAGGAAGAAAGAATCCATGGCTGTGGCTCCGTAATCCCATAAGGACTAATATTGCATGAAACCGACACCTTCGCTGTAGGAAACACAAACTTTCTGTAGCAGAAAGAGCAGCTTTCTAATCTGCATTTTAACATGAAGTGAAACCAATTATAGTGGATATTTAAGCTCAGAACTAAAAGAAGGAAGGAAAGACTGAACTTTCAGTGCCAATAGTTTAACATATACCAACTCAATGATTATTTGRAAGGTCCCATGAATTTAGTACGGATGCTTTTGATCATTTAATTTTGGCTTTACTTGTTTASCCACTAGATTTGTGTAGGGACGATAAGATTTCATGGTACGATTGATTCTTCATAACTGAACCCCATATATAATGCACTTCTCATCATTGTCTCAAATGGGACCATAAATGTTTGATGGAGATGACGCAAATGAGCATCATAGGATATCAATATATAAGAACCAACCACTGTATGTATTGTTCTTCRTGTGGYTTGGGATCTGCAAAATAAGCAAAGGAACTGCAAATGGTTGACAGTGGTGGCCAAGACTGTGGCTGGCGATGGAAGAAATTGATGGATGACATAGTGGCCATTGTCTAAGCCATTGGCTATTGTTGGTTTGGGGACCATAAAAGCTTCAACACATCAGCCTTCATGTCTGATATATGTTAGAAAGGGAGAGCTTTGAACAGGAACCTTATGAGAGGCAGATTTCATTTTTTCATCCATGAAAAGTACCGAGATCCTAAATTAGATCCTCCAACGAGGTATATGTGGGTCTTATCGTATGATACATGATTGGTATAGTTTTAGTACCAAGCTATTAATTATTCGCTACATATATAATTCATCTTTAATTTAATATTTAATGTATATTGATATGACAAGACTCAATAATTATTAATAAAAATAATAGAAAATCTTGACATATACGCGTAAATGATTATGTTAGAACTGGATCAACCCTTTGAGATTCGATATTAAGATTTTCTCTATTTGAWGCTCATTTTCGTTCTATATTTATTAACATATTCAAGGAATTTTATTTGGCAGAATTTTACGAAATAATCCTTATAAAGCAACCTAAATCGTGGTTATTCGATAGGATGTAACAAGAGGGTGGACTATATCGATGGATCTCAGGTCCATTAAATTTTGAGATTGATTAGTCAATTTTTGAGATATTCCAATATGATACTTACAGCTCTGGCAGAAAGGAAAGGGTGATAAAATGTTTCTTCATTTGAAAGTTCAATGAAATTATTACRAGTCCTTTTTTAACAAGTTGCATGATTTTTCATATCTATATGTGGTCCATTTACATTTACAAATACAACATTTTATGCACTGAAAATATCAAAATGTAAACTCTGAAAGAGCTAAAAGGATTCATACATTGTTTCATTTCCATCACATATGTTCATGGAAATTGAAGAAGGGCCATCTGTTGAGTTCAAGAGCAGGCACAAGTTTTCATTTCTAGTTTCCATCTCTTTAGCAGAACAATTTTTTCCGTATACTACCTTTTATTCTTCTTTGGAATTAYCCTTTTTGATGAATATAWCTCGCGGTTGAGCATGTTTATGTGTATTTCATGGTACATAGATAATTTCTGTTACATTTTTGTTTGAGGATTTCTGATACAATAATGTTCTTTCTGCATTTCTGCTTGTTTGTTTGGTTTTTATATCTAATAACGAACACATACTCCTAATACAGATGTGCTTGATGAGTGCTGCAAAATCTTGGAAGTATGTATGAGAGTCAAACGTTGATTTATAATACATGTATAAGGTCAAGAAAATTTTTCTAATTATCTTGTTCAGGAAATTATGAACATTATAAACCTTTGCAAATAGACTTAGACTATCCAAGAGAAATATGATCAGTGTATTCAAATCAACTATTCTCCATAAGATTATGAGGTGTTTATTCGGCTTAAATGAGTGCTAATCTCATAATTATGACATCAGGATATTAATTAGTGATCAAGTCTATATTGCAATCGAAAAGAATTGAGAAAATGAATTAGATAGAACTCAAAATCCAATTAGCACAAAGTAGAATTAGAATAGTTCTTGATTGTAAACTATATATATAACATTACTTCATCATGTTGGAAATAAGGACCACTGTAAACAAGTGTGAGCAATTTGTGATGAACACAGATATAATCAAAGTGATCTCTAGAAAGAAACCAAAGGCATAACATAGTATTAAATGTATCAGCAAGATCCTTACTGGCAAACCCTTCTGCAGGTTGTTTTTCTTCTGAAATTATGTACATATGTATTGCATAAAATTAGGATTTTTGAAGCCAAAGTATAAAAAGTCCAAATAGGTATTGTTTAGAAGATAGCTCCCCTTGCATTGTAATCACACTTGGGTAATATACTTGAGTTTTTTGAAGGAAAAAATTGCAGAATATMAGACATAATTGATGGAATGTCTTCCCCTGTCTTAAAAATAAAGCTTCCCTACTCTTGGYTGTCTCTTCCCTTTTGTCTTTCTGAACGAAGGATTCTAGTTTCATGTGATTGGTTGAGCTCAACAAATCTATAATCACTATTAGCTGTTCGTTTTGCTGTTCTGCAGCATAAAATCTGCAGCATTAGCACATGCAAATTTATGAGGGTTCCTATATTACTCTATGATTCACATGTGTTTAAGGTTAAACAACTATTTATTACTCCAATGCATGCTGAAGAAGCTTTAAAATGGTCAATCCGGAAGCTCGAAGAGTTGAATGCTCTCTCACCAAAACATGTACCAACCCTTCCGTTTTCACGTGCTTCCATCAAGAAAACAACAAGAAAGAAAACGTTGTCGTAAATGGAGAGCTCATATACAAGTTTCTGAATCAAACAGTACAAGCTATTCTGAAGAAAAGCTAATTAGTTGAAATCATGAGAGCGAGACCAAGGATATTAACTACTTCTGTAGAAGACCAGCCAGTACAACCTTAATGTGGCTAAAAGAATTTCTCCCTTTTCTGGACGTGAGCTATAAAAGACTATTTTTGAGAGTATTAATGCAKTCCCAATAGTTCAACACCTATTCTGCTATAATGGTTTATTTGAAGATAATTACCAAAAGGAGTATGATTTCTAAAACATTGAGAAAGCCAAAAACTAAAATGTCAACGGAAGAAGGCTGCACCATACACACACAAAGAGTCAAGAAATATCCTGTGAAAGTACTGTTGTTACACAAGCAATAACAACATAGGAAACTCTCTAAACACATAGTACTAAGTAGMGATATAAGCATCAGAAATACATAGAGTATCTGTATATATACAGGTCTTACATCTGTGTACAAGTACTGATAAACAATGAATGAAGAATCAGTTTGCCTGACCTTTTACAGAAGCGGAGAGAGATGCAAAAAGAATGAATCTTCATAATCGATCCTTTTTCTACCTTATTGCTGCTGTTACTCCCTGCTGTTCAAAATTTGAACATCTGAAAGGTTACAGGAGAAGATCAAAAGTGGAGTCGAAATACTCCACAGAGATCTCTGATCAAATCAATTATGCACATAAAATACCATCAAATAAAGTTCAAAAGGGACAGTGCAAATTCGATATTCCTCCATCAGAAAACTGCGAATACCACTCCTTGCATCTGGAAAATCATTGATTGCTGATGCAGCATCATCAAGATTCTCACCTTCCAAACTAGGGCAGATAAGTAAAAAGCTTGCCACAAATTGTGCGTGAATCTTGATGATGCCACACCTGCAAGCAACAACTTCATTTCTTTTCCGTTTGCGATAAAATAGAAACAAGACTTGCCCTCAAAAGGACTAATTCCTTGTGGTGGATAWAGGAGTTTATAGTGAGATCAAGAATCAGATAACAAGTTTAGGTCTCTCACAGGGTCTTACTAAAGGAACAACCACTGTCTGCAGAGACTATAAAACTAGAAAAAATGATGCAAAAGAACCCTATGAAAGCAACAACTTCAGTGAAGAAAGGCACGAAAAAGAAGAAAAACGAAAATAGTTGAAGCTCACAAATATCAACCTCCCTTTAGCTTCAACCACCATTTTTGTCTTCTTCTTCCTAGTTAGCATAGAAATGGTTGAAGAAAATGGAAAATCAACAATATAAGAGAGAACTTATGGCATTAATAGATATAAAAGAGTAGAGGGTTTTCAAAGWAAAACTCCCAMTGAGTGTCGGGGGGGRGGGGGGGAGGGAGGGTGGCAAGAATAAGCTTGTGGAAGCAGATATATATACACAGTGGAGGATAAGCAAGAAACTGATAGGAGGAGTTTTGGGATATTCTTTGTTGACTGATGGTTGCGTAAAACTTCGGTACTTACTTTCCATTCGTGACTTTTGGGAAGTGAGCAAGAGATCGAGCCAGAGATTTGCTTACAAGGACAAAATTTACAGTATATTGTTCTTTGGAGGGACTGAATCCAGATTCTAAATTTGCCTCACTAAGCTTTGATGAGCTCTATCCCGTATTGTTTCCCATCTTTTAGAGTTTTATAAAATTAACTTCTTTTAAGCTTAAAAAAAACTTGATTTTAACTTAACCAAAAGTTACTTAAGTGATTAGTTGAAGATCACGACCCCTAAAAGAGAGTATAAATGCCAACTCGGTTAAATTCAAGTAGAAAATGAGATCAATTAGACATTAAACCATGATTAAGGCCCTGATTTAGTTGTTACTAGAAGTTAGCAATGTCCATATTAATTAATTAACCACATTTCAAAGGAAGGATAGAACTTAATTAGTAAAACGGTTAGAATAGTACTTTGTATATAAATAAGATACACA
Organism: Rhazya stricta; assembly: GCA_001752375.1. Taxonomy (NCBI): domain Eukaryota; kingdom Viridiplantae; phylum Streptophyta; class Magnoliopsida; order Gentianales; family Apocynaceae; genus Rhazya; species Rhazya stricta. The sequence continues at coordinate 2,857,443 of MEJB01000018.1, forward strand.
GGAGAAAAAAGTACTACCTCTCTCACAATAGAATAGTACTTTTACCTCCTATTGCAACCTCTAAGTTAGAGTTTGTAAACACCGTCAATTACTTCAATGTGTTTGTACTTAGAATGAACATAGCTAGGGTTTGTACTACTATTGGGTCTTTAAAAATATATCATATTTTTTTCTCTTTTTTCCCCCTTTTGACACAATTTGCATTATTCAAACAACCTTTTGAAGATTTTAAAAAAATAAATATTTTTTAATCAATTACTGAAAATATTTCTCTCAAAATATTATATGCGATCATATTCCATGTCAATTATGTCGGTAGTTACAAATTATACCTCTCAAGTGTCAATAAATGAATTTAACATGGTTATATATGGTGGTTACAACCTCTAAACCCACTTCTATATATTAAGTGCTTTAACCTAGATATATAAAAGTACAAGTACATAGTATTAAGAATGATGTCTTTAACTTAACAAATATTACACATATTAGGTATAAGGGAAGATGTGCAAGGCCGGATTAAAGCTTTTGCTCTCCTAACAATATCATAATTGTCGTTAGAATGAGAACTGTTATATATATTGATAAAATCATATCGTAATAATATGAATTACCTTAAAGATGATGATATGTTCTTTCTTCAATGCTCTTTCTTGCTTTTGCAACTATCTATAAGGACGTAATATTATCTTTCTAGCTATACTTTTAGTTCCTAAATTATTGGTATGAACAAAACAACCAGCTAGGAAGTTGTTCATTATTCATAAAAACTTACCATTTTATTCTTATTTTTACCTTCTGGTATGGGACATTAGTATCAGAATTATCTTTGCTTATGAATGCAGAGGATGTCCGTGATTCAATGGAGTTATGATGGTGATTAGACTATGAACTCGTAAAGCAACAAAACAACACACGAAGCCAACAATCTTGATTTGATGTCATTATAATGGCAAAAGACAAATCACTTCAAATCATTATAAATATCATTCTCTTCGCCACCATTTTATCTTATATCTATCTCTAAATTCTTCATTATCATCCCATCTTAATCATCGTTATCTTTCGTTTCGCCATCAAAGTAGTGTTTGAATTAATGAATCCAACGATCGATCTCCTGCTAAATTTTCACACCACGGCTTCTTCTGCCCAGATAGATATATATTTCTCTAGACATGCATATAAAAAAGCAAGAAAATAAAGATGTACCAGCGCATGTCAGAACCCTTTTGTTGCTATGGAGATTGATGGTGGTGCTCAGGTGGATGTTGGCCCTCGATAACTGAAACTGACGGCAAAAAATTAAAGAAAAAGAAGGAGCGGAGAAGGCATAAAGTAGTAAAGATTCTGATGCAGAAACCGTACATATCTGATGTAGAAACTCAGAGTTATTTAGTTAACATTTTACTCAGAAAACGTTTAGAAGAGACATGCAAACTCGTGCAACCTGCAACAATTCCCATGGAAGACAATGCAAAAGTTGTCTTCATCAAAAAGAAAAACGTTTATTAATCAGTTCAGAATGCGTTCCTGCAGGGGTGCCTGCCAAAACTACTGGTTCATTAGTGTCCGTGGCAGAGGAATTGTGAAGAGGATGATGACARTGGCAGTGGATAGCCACTTACTGGTGTTGTTGACAATAATTGTATCTTATGACATGTTCACACGACATGCTTTTGGTTTGTGAACTAAACAAAGACTTCAACAACTTATAATATATCATTCAACCTAAGAAAGAGATGTTGGCAATATTCGAATATATTCATGCTTGCCCCAATAAGCGGATCACTTGCCTAGTGAGTTTGGAGCACTTTGGAGAGAATGCCGGCCTACACAATCAAAATACATGGTGTTGATTCTCTCCGTTATACTTTTTGATTACTCTAAACAAATTTTTTATTATAATTTGCCGGTAATTAAGGATATTATACGAAGAAAATCTAATTTATTTCGTATATACGAAAAATATATTAGATTACTTAATCGTTACTTGCATAATTTTATCAGTTGAGTAGATTTTTTAAGTTTTGAAAATGCCTTTACTCTTKTGTTACCCTAGGCAGCTAGCTAGCTAGGTCAAATTAGTTTTCTTAAATCCAATTTCAAGTTTTGAAAATAAGGATTTTGACCAAAGATGATGAACAATTATAAAAGGAAGGAAAGAAAGTAAAGGAAACCCATATAACATGATTAGAACAACGACCCTGAAAACCAAAAAAGAAAGATCTTCCAAACTCACCATTTGCAGGCTTTGCTTTATTCGTTGGTTTTATATTCTTGTACAAAAAAGAGTATATAAAATGGAGAAAGCAATCATAACATATGACCGTTAAGAGCTGGATCATGAGTCATGACTGTCCTTTTTTTCTTTTTTCCATGATGATCTGATGCAGATTTTGATTTTATCTCAGCATCAGCMGCAGCAATTCTTTCCCTTTCCTGTTTCCCATTTGCTTGAAGCTGCAGGTGCCATTGAATCTTCAAATTTGTAGAAGTTGGTATAGGCAAACTCTTACACGAATGGCTAAGGTTGAATCACAGTATCTACAAAAATCTTGAATGGGATATCTGAGCTAAAATTCCAGCTGGAAACTGAAGCATCTTGGCCAAGTACTTCTGTCAAGAGGTGGGGCTCCAATGTTACATTCATGGCGAACAACCTAGTCCATCTTTAATATATTAAAATTGGTTTCTTTTCTAAATCTCTCTTTTTCATTTGTTTCTAATACCACACTCCTACGTGGTACAGACTCGACGAAAATAGTGTTTCTTGCTTGGTTTCTACATTCCCTTCATCGGAGTACACGGTGAGAAGAAGTAAGTGTTGTTAGAGATTGCTTAAGCCCATAGGCATGATGTACTTTTTCTGATTTTGACTGGGAGTTTGAATTAGTACAATCTTTTCTTGGTTTGATAGAAAGGTGATTTAGGTGAGATTCTTTGTAGGTTCCATTTTCACATATAGCTAATGCAGAAAGGAATTTTCTCGGAACCATCCATACACCATAGTTTATATGTATCAATCAATTAAGACCATGTTATCCATGATATTAGTAAATCCCATTTCTAAGGTAAATTTGATTTTTAAAATATATTTTACGAGAAAAGAAATTTTCAAGCGCACTACAATAATTACGTTCTCCCATACTATTATTAGCATCTTGACAGAATCATCAGTAACTGGAAGAAAAAGAAAGGCATCTTAGGACTCACAAAGACAAACAGCAACATTTAGAATGTTCGAAACCTTGTATCTGGAAGTTTTTGGGTTTATTCAACTTATTATGCTAATTCAAAAACAATCTTATAGTACTCGAATCGTTTCAAGATTCCTTATGATAAATAATGCCATTCGACCATACTCATCTGCTATTGATAGTGTGAGGGTAATTTGAATCACAATCCAAAGCTCTTACCAGCTCAAACTATTACCTAATTTTCATTAGTTAACGCGTATTTATCACAATTTATAAAGAATAATYGCTTATRCRTTTGTTACGATTTATGGAGTATAATCATAAAAAGTGACRTGTACGAATAAACACWTATGAGTAATCCACGTGCTTATGAATAATTTGTCGATGATAAATAATGATAATCTGACTAGAATCCTCACACGATGAGATGATAAGTTTGATACTGACCCATTATTCGTCGTTATATGTAACTAATATTAATTAAACTAAGGGGAATCATAACTCGTATGAACGTACGATAGTTAAGAAAATTAATTATTCATAAAGTATTGTTTAATCAAATTAATTACTTAAAACCATTCCTAATCCCGAATCTTTTGAAGTGGTTTTCGATTTTATTAATGTTTTTGGCTCGTAAAACTATGGGCTGATGTTTACTGTTTCTCATTTAAAACAAGATCGTTGGGGGAAAAAATTAAGAACTATTAATAATAATTTGCTGATCAATAGATGCTTTTTTTTTTTTTTTTTTTTGAGTAATCAATAGATGCATTGTTGGGAAGCGTTTATGGACATTCATTTTCTTTTCTTTTTTTTTTTTAATGGTACGGTTTAGTTGTTGATGTCTCTTCATATTTTTAAAACTTTGGACTTTCAATTTTCTTTAATATTACATAAAGCTAATAAGAAAGTTGTGATGAGGCACGACGATATAATAGATTTGAATAATTGATAAGTGAATTAAATCAAAGCGATATCTTGTGTTTTATTTTTAATTATGCTGACATGTTAAAAGAATTTCGATGGATAGAAGTTGAGTCTCCTTGATATTAGTAGAGATTCAAGACCCCATTGAATATTTCTCGATAGAAGAATTAGTGTAATTTTTTGAAAAGTTTGGAGAAAAAAAAATTGAATCTTTTTAGAATACAACACCCCATTAGAAACTTTAGATAAAACTCCATTGGAAAAACCTTCAGTCAATAACATGTCTTAACTTTTGACTTTAAAGCCAGATTTCTTTCGAGTAAGAGTTAGATTCTGTAGCAGCAATTACTAACATTCTAGCTCGTCTTGTGCAAATTTATGTTACGTATAGAGCGATCAAATATGAAATTAATTGGAAATACTAGCTCTATACTTATTTGGAAATTGGAACGAGAAATGTAATAATTCATTATGGTACTGAATCAGGATAATTTTGACATTTCAAATAATTAATAGTCACGTACAATAACTAAATTATGCATTTATATTTATGTCATCTATGAAGGGATTAAAAATGAAAATTAATTGGTGATATTCATTTTGAAATTTGAGACAGAAAATGCAATTCATTATAATGATGGATCAAAGATAATTTTGAATTTTTAATATTTATTAATCAGTTAAAGAACTCAATTAGCATTTGTAGTTGAGGATACAAGTTGGAATTATTTGGGTTGGCTCTTGAGAAGTCATTGAAGCACTGGATTTATCAGATAAAAAGTTTGGGCTAGAGAAATACTGGGCCAGACTTCTAGAATCAGATATTGGGCCTCTCAAAGTTGTAAAGTGTGTGGGCTCTTCTAAAAGGCCTCTCAAAGCAGCTAATGGATCTTGAGGTACATTTGGTACATAGTCTTAATCCAATTGCCACGTGGTAACTAATTAAAGCCCAACTCCCACTGCCGGATCTTAGTGAGTGGTGGTTGAGATGTGGTGCGTTGGCAGAGTTGATCCGGGCGCGTGAATCCTTTATGGTGACTACACGTGGCAACCGGGAACAGGTTTAAGGACAGATATGTCTATGCGGATGACTATGCGGATGACTCATTCGGAGTTGGCTAAATCGCTAAACAGGTAAGCTACTTCCTCCACGTGGACCAGTAATACCTCCGCTTTCCTCAAAGTCAGATTTGTCGGTCAGACTTTCTAATTTACTTGATTTTACGTTTACTTTCCTTTAGTTTATTTCAACTACTYGGTWCTCGGCTTCATTAAAGTGAAACTTATCTCCAATAAATTAATTAATAAAGAAAATATAATATTATGGAGCGTAATAATTTTGCTAATTCCTATTTTCCCTCCCATTAGAAAACCATAATTACACTAGCCTCTCTCAATTTTTGTAATTTTATAAACTTTATTTTAAATTTATAATTAAATATTTTATCATTGGAAGTTCTTAACTATATAATTTCTTATGAAACTAGTAGATTTTCAAAAAATACAATGCTAGACAAAAATGAAAATAAATATGAAATTATAGATATGGCAACTTTGTGGCATCCTAATAATTAATTTTTATTCGTGTCAAAGTTATTAGCCATAATTACTAGGGGGAGAAGCAATTATGAAAAAGTTAATTCCATTTAATTACACATTTAAAATGTTGTACTCAATGGTCCCTTCAAATTTGTTACTTCAAGTTTTAACTACASTTAAATATAAGTCCACACCAACACTAAGTTTCATTTATTAATAATTTCACATCAACCAACACCRAACAACGGAAAAATTACTTAAATAATCCTTTAACTATTTCTGGATAAGATTTTTATTCAAAAAAATAATTATAATTACTATTCTTCAATTTTGAATCACGATTTAATATCATATCCTTCATACTAGGGAAGTTCAAATATGACATATCCTTCTCAATTTGCATCCGATTCAATCTTGTGACGAGGCGGGCACATCCCTTGATTTCTTGGATGGTCCTTACTACTCAAAAAAGGTTATTTATGGAGGCATGAAAAATAAAAATTCATTTCAATTTTAAAATTTCTTTTTTTTCCGTGACGTTGATATCTCTACGAATTAGTGACATTAATCTAAATCTAATCTCAATTACTACTTAAATTTTTTTAACATGACACCATAAATAAGAGTTGAATAAAGGATCTCGCTTTTTAACTTAATATTCGGCTCCACAAAAATGTTGGGTTGAAGCAAGATTCGAATGAAGGGTGGGAGATTGAGTTTTATAAATAGAAGATTAAAGGAATATTTGACTTTGACCATTAGGAACAAGGCGAGTAATATTAATRAAAGGCACGAGCTTCTCCACCTGATTCTTGCAAAGGCAAATCTGGACTTCTCTCCACACACAAACTATACTAGGATTCGAGTACTTGGGTGTTAGGATATGAGCTGTTTCATTAATTTTTCTCCTTCACGAGACCCTATTTAAGCCCTCCTTTTCATTCAAAAAAGATACACCGATTACAAAGATTTCCTCGCATAATTTTCTCTTATCAATTGCAAATGTCGACACCCTGTTCATGTTTTATGCTCATTCTTCTACATTTTCTAGTACTCTTCTCTTCTTTCCATGTTTTCCCAGCCGGAGCAAGGCCTGTATCTGCAGTTGCAGAAGCAACGAGGCCTGTAATGGTGAGAACAGAGACTCAAGAAGATTATGTTTCTGTCAATATTCCCAAGAATGTTCATCCGAAACATGGCTCCGAGCAAGGTTTCGAGAATAGCTTGCCTAAAGGCTTTCATCAATCTTCTGCACCCAGCCGGTACATAAATTATCAACCCCTTGGTTCAAGGATGTTTTTTTCCAGCGAACCACCACCGAAGAATAGACCGTGATGATCAAGAAGAATCCRGCCACCGGTGTTYGATTTTGATCTCTCCTCTCTGTTGTGCTTCGTCTCTTTCATGCTTTCTTTCTATAGTATACGATGATGCAGTATACATGTAGAAAACAGACCAGTCTGATGTACTATTCAATTGTGAAAATTGTTATTTCATTCATTCTGGTTAATGCTAAAATTCTTACTATCTCGTCCTCTATGCTCGGTTGATGATAAGTTCGAGTATCATAGTTATAAGAAGTTATCCTGCGTGCTCGACATGCATAGAATGTTAATAACCTAAGGGATTAATGTTCTTCTGCTTTTTTCTTTTCTAGCCTAAGGTGGGACTAGAATTTGAATCAAGTTAAAAACGTTGATTATTCTTTTGCGCTATTAAGGCTAGAGGATAGAAAAGTTGGAGCAAGAAGAGAGCTCATAACAATTAAAGCTCGACTTAATAAGCATTAATAGTAGGCTTGACTAGTCTAGATTAAGCATTTCCCTAGATAGGCTGTATTCTTGGGACCTTGTAGAAAATGCAATTAAATGGTCTGAGAACTCACATTAATTCATAATTAATCACATTAATAAATTGATATATAATCCACATGGAACACAAATTATTTTGACTGAATGTCGTTTGACTTGGATAAAATTAAATTTAAAAAAATTAAAAAAAACTCGAATATATATATATCTTAATTCGAATATTGAATTTGGAAAAATAAAAAATTTATTAAACTCATGCATTTGTACAGATTAAGTGATAAGTGAGTCAATATCTTACGAAGTAAAATTTATGAAAGGATTTAAGAGACACTTAAAAATAATGTTATCAAGGCTCTTGATCTTTTGTATATTTTAACTTCAAATATAGAGGAAAAATGTTTTGAATGGACTAATAATACATACGCGTCGTGTTCTAATTGGTGTGTTAGAGTATGTATATTAGGACACATTGCAACAAGGAGTACAAAAATATCTCCAACATGTTATCAAGGAGTCTTCCCCRTTTGATAAAATTGAGGTACGAATATTGAAATCTCAACACTGAGATCTGAATGTTGAACTCTCAAAATTTAATACAAAATTTACTTGTATATATATGTACTCTAGATATGTATATATATATATATATACTCTAGATATTTTAGTACTGCTACATATCTTTTATTACATCAATTAGAACACGATGTGTATATATATACTTTAACTCATCCTCATTTATGCATTATGCACTGATTGGCGCAAGGAAAAATATGTAATAAATTAGAATATATCTAGTCCTATTCTTAATAGATTATTACTCTTACTAATTAGAGTTAGTGACATAATTTTTAGATTTAAAGGTTGTTTAGTTTGGGAAAAAAAAAATTGGACATGTATTTTGAGGTAACCTAAAATGAGAACATCAACAAGTATTTGACAAGTAGGGACTATCAAATTTCTTTCATCTCCTACAAGGACCATTTATACAAATATTTTTGCCTGATCAAAAAATTTTTTCATATCTTGTTCAATGGAGGAGCTACAACTTCTTTAGAAGTAGTACTAATGCTACCAGTAAAAGAATGTCATAAAGGACTAGAGATTGCTATACTCTTTCCATAGACGACACTCTTGCAATTCTACTTGATCAAAGTCCCACCAAGCATTGTATTATTTGGTAGCAAGTGGTTTTGACGTCTTCGCTGGAAGTACAACTAGATAGCGTGTGTTAAGACGAGTAGATGATTTTCACAGTTGTGTCACATCCTCTGATGTGTGCAAATAAGATTTTTCCCAAAAGTCACCAGGAAAATCTTGACAAAATCCAAATTGCTTGCCAATCTGTATATACTATAAGGTTCTATCAAATACATAGTATCATGTCAAAGGGTCAAAAATTTAAAACGTAAACTAACAAAGTAATCAAACCAAGTCGACGTTAGACGCGCATTATCCACCAAAATCGCTCAAATTCACCAATCATACAGTTACAATTAATGGAAAAAGGATCTACACGTCTGAAAATTGTCTGTGCTTTTGAAAGAGAGAAATATTTGACCATCTTCTCTCTGTGTAACTTGACCATTCATGTAATTGAAAATCAGTTATTGCTCTCATGATAGGTGCTAAAGTATTGATTAATCCATGTTTACATAATGAACTGAAAAGGTTAGACAACACTCCTTCAGAAATGGAGACTGGGAGACCCTACTCAAGCCGTTGTGGATACTCGTCAAAGGCGATATAACTAGTGAAAATTTTCRTCTGAAAGCCATAAGCTAACCACCTTAAAGACACCAGGATAGATGSAATAAGACCTCTCTACTTGGAAAAACAAATTTACTTATCCAACAAGATAAAAATGCAGCCAAGTATATTTCCCCTCTCAAAGTTTTAAAATATTGAGTACATCAAATGATTCGCTTTATCCCTCCACAATTTTAAAATGTACTATTCACGACGCATGTATGATTATGCAACGTCCTCAGCTTTGCTGCAGTTCGCCTGTTATATAGTCTTGGAGGAGGCAGTGCGTATCTAGTTGGCCCTCTAAATAAAAACTGAACCCAATCGTCGAAGAAAACTCCATGTGATCGCTATTCGCAAGCCTTCCAAAGGCATTGAAAAGAAACTTATAACTTTGAAAAAGCTGGTAGGTGTCTTCGTTGTCAATCTTGTAAACCACTTTAGTAAAAGGGGTCACTTCATCGTAAAACAAGCAATGAGTAGGAAGATCACCAAGGCGCCTCAAGTTCTAACATGAAATGGATAACTCGTCCATCAAAGTGTGCAATGTATTCGAGAGACACCAAAGCTTTTAAAAGGCGTGCATAACTTTGTCATACGATCATATGTGAACAAGGAAGCGTAAATAGCATCATATACTTTCATGTCACAAAGTAATTTCTTATGCTTTATGAGAATAATCTCTAATCATTCTAAATAGTTCCGTGTATAAATAGTCTCGCCGAAATTCTAAATGAGGCCCTTCAAAGAACCTTGGTCAAGATTGCAATTTGCAAGAAGACGATAGAAATTTTTTAAGCTTGTATTCTTATCATGAGTTGAAGACAATATGAGTAGAATTGTTTTGAGTCAATGAGACGAAGAATGAATTGACTACTTCTTTGGAACGCGCTTAAGACTAAGAGAACATTTGAAGTCATATTTTTAAATTAAAATCTCCTTCAATTGTCTAACATGAAAATATGTGACTTTAATTACTCAAAATCTTTTATCTTCATTTGTTAAGAAATTGCATGACCTTAAAAAAAAAAAAGAGGAAGAGAAGAAAAGATTGCCCAAAAAGAAAGAAATTTAGAGGGAGCTTAAAAAAAAACAACTGCGAAAAAGCCAAGCTGAATTACAGGAACATAGCGCAAGAAACATGAGGAAAAAAAAGGGTTTCAGAAATGTCATGTCGGACCTAGTTAATCATTGGCCAGAAGAAGAAAAAAGATGTAAATGTCCAAAGCTCAAGCAACTACGGCGTCAAGCACCAAAAGAAGAGAACATGGAGGAGCCAAAAGTTCATAAAAACAGAGCACTTATGTCGAACCCCATAGGCCAATTTTGCGAGCTCAGCAAAAAAAAAAAGAGGTCCATACCCAACTCCAACGCCAGCCTGCCAAAACAGGTGTGGAGCCATAGTCTGGCAACTGAATTACAAAAAGAGAAAAGGGGGCCTGGCCCAAATCCAATTTTAAAACTTCGGCAGGTAAAAAGGAAAAAAGGAGCCTAAGATTTAGGCCGAACAAACATCAAAACACCAAAAAGAATTTAAAAGAGAGCCAAATGGAACCAAACCCATTCATCAGAAAGAAAGAAGAGAAAGCGCCAACAATTTAGGCCCAAATTCTAAGCCATCTCTTGATTCAACAGTCTTCCCCATCCTCTCTCGGAAGCTTACGCAGGTGAAAGCGCATTGACAAACTTGCGGGACGTTGCATGCTGTCGCAGTCCGAGGGAAGCTCCGTGTCTCTCGTGTTCTTAACGCCTCGCAGAAGCCACCTTTGTTGTCTCTCTCTGCTGCTCCATCATCCATTCAAAGTACCATCTTCGGCAATAAGGATACCAGTCTCTATGTCTTTTTCGGGTTGTTCTTCTGTCCCGTTCACTACAAATCAATGGCGTTTCGCCAAATCCGTTTTGTTAATTATTCCCTTGTTACAGCAAGCTATTTAATTGGCAATTATTTCTAACCACCGACGAGTCTAACCATAGATGAATAACTTTTCAGCTTAAAGACCCAGCTGTGAGCAGCATCTACCACCTACTGACGCTTCTGCATCTGCAGAACCAATTCCTCCGCCAGCCTGCTGACCAAAATAATTTCGGATGTTGATTTCTTTTTTCTTTTGCGTCTCCATTCCGCTTTGATATATAATGATGCGCTGAATCTAAGTGCATTAAGGAAAAGTGGCTTACAAATTCCTAAGTTTCAGCTGCAAATTTTCAGGGAGACTAAGTGGTTGATTTGGAACCATGAGCGCCTACCAGGTCTCCCTTGATAACCGCTCCTGATGGCAATGGTAATGGGATCAGCCACCATGACGATAATGGTATGACGCCGAGAAACTGAAAAAGGAAATCACAAAGAGGCGCATGCTTACTGTGATTTCTCAAAAAACAGAAGGCAGAGACGGAAAGCAGAAACAGATGGCTGAAGGCAGAAGTCATTGCCATGGTCACCGCTGCAAAGCTCCGGACGCTGTTGCCTGAAATCAGAGGCCACCGCAGAAACAGAAGGCAGAAAATTTGGTGGCCACCGCTGAAGCGCTTGAAGTCGACTATGGGCAGAGAGACATGCGGGTCGGAGCTGGGCTGTGCTTCAGCCGGCCTACGAAGAAAAAGTAAAACCAAAAAAAAAAAAAAAAAAAAAAAAAGGGGGAAGAGCAAACAACAAAAAGGATCTGGGCCTCCGCCGCACTTCCAGTGGGCCCGCGGCAAAGAAAGGAAGAAAAATAAGAAAACAAAAAAAGCAGCACGAACGAAAAAAATAAAGAAAGGAAAAGGGCAAACAAAAAACACATAAGGAAAAAATGAAAAAAGAAAAGCAAAGAAGCAAACTAAAAGAAAGCAATCAGAGTAAAAAAGGCCGGAAGAAAAAGAAAATGATGTTCGTGATAAAAACGATTGTTCGATTGGCACAAAAGAAAGAGATGTTCGTGATAAAAAATAAAAAAAATGGAAGCTTGTTATTAAAACTTTAATAGGTATAAAATATGTTTAAATTATAATTTAAATTATATATATATGTCTAAATTATAATTTAAATTAAAAAAGAAAAAAAAAAGTTCCAGTCGAGACGGAAGAGGCAAATGAGCCGAATGAAATGTGAGCTGTGAAACAATAAGGGCCCAAAAGTAGAAAAGAAAAGGAAAGATTCCAACCAGTTGAAGTGAAAAAAAGAGCCCAATAAATTGAAGGAAAAAATAAGGAACTCAACATTTGAAGAATAAAGGGGGTTTAAATATTTTAAAAATGGTTAAAGGAAAATAATTGAAATTTTTTAATCTTCGATATTGATCCAAACGGCGTAAATTGATTTGAAACTTGTTCAGTCGAGACCTACATTCGAATTGTATCCGTGGTCAAGTTTAAGGGCAATTTGTAAACATGAAAATTTTATTAAATTAAATTTTTATAACTTATTTAACTAATTTAGAGTCAATTTTAAATGCTTYCATTAAAATTATGGAGTATTTAATATTTTAACCAATAAATGGTTGACGCACGTCAAGGATAAAAAAGTCAATCAATCGAAATCAAATATACTGTTCGATGAATTAAGTAATATCATACCGCTTCTAGATGTGATTGCGATCAATTGAATCAATTTATTTTTTCTATAAATAGAGGCCAAAGTATAAGAGGAATACTCTCTATACTTTGGCCTCTATTTATAGAAAAATTGAATTGATTCGATTGATCTGTTAATTCTTAAAGAGAAGAATTAACAGATTGTGTACTTGACTTGAGAATAAATTAAAGATTGTAACACTTTCTTAGATTATATTTTGTTACATATTATTCTTGTTTTTTATTATATTTTGCAACAATCATAAAGTAAGTTATGATAATATATTTATGTAAAAAAATTCCAAACTAGGAAAATTCCAATTTTAATACTACAAATATAGGTAAAAAAAATTAGTTTTGTGTGATGTATAATTAAGTATTATTAGAGAGAAATTTCTATAAGTTGCAAAAACTTTCAGGGGCAAATTTAAAATAAAGGAAGACTTAAGGGGCAAAAAGCCAAAACACCCATTTCATTTTCCAATACGAGCGACACCTCTTTCCCAGCGCACAAAAACATCGTGTTGGCTGATGAAACAATCAAGCTCAACGAATTCTGGATGTATAAATTGAGGATAGAGATACCACGTACGAATTGCAAAAGCTGCAGTAGTTTCTAAACTTGCGCTTGGCCATGGGTTGCTCCTCTTCGGTTCCTGGTAGAGAAAGCTTTTTTTTTTTTTTCCCCCCCTTACCCATCCTACTTTAATTTTTGTGTTCCAAAATCTATGTTGAACCTTGTTTTTCTCCTATCCCTTTTTGTTCTTCTGCAATTGCTTCAAATTGTTTAGGAACTTAATCGAAGCTTAATTTTTTAATAAATGTCTTCTCGCCCTCGTGTTCCTCATGGTAGCTTCAATTTGACTTTATTCTTTTCGATCTTTTTAGCTCTTTATTCTTTAATCGGTTTTAAATTAGCAAGCCTTTTGGTTATCTTGTTGATTTTTGTATACTGAAGTACTGGGTTGTCTTAATTTATATTATATTGTAGGTAGCATGTACTTTCTTGTTGTTTTATTGATATATTGATTTAATTCTAGCAGATAGGAATTCAGGGCGGCTGGGTGGACTTAATCCGGAAAATGGTGGTGGAAGTGATGCTAAAAACCTCCGTGTGAAGGTACATTGGCATGTTTATGCTTGTAATTTGGTGTGTATTAGGACATATTTTATGCCTACATATTTTGTGTTATCTTGAGGTTTCAGACTTGGTTTTTTCTTTGCTTTTTGAAATAGATAAGAGGGATGGAGTAATTGTATAATAATGTACACGTATGAACATTAGAATGGCCTGTAAGTTTTACTTCTCTGAGTTATTTGTGGTGGCAATTAGTATGAGGCTGAAAAGGTTAGAATCTTTTCAATCACGCATCTCTACAGATAAAAAAGAAGGAATGGATATATACAATTTTCTGATAGACTCTCTAGTGGAGTCAGATGGATATAAAATCATAAAATCATAAAGCATCTTCTTGAAGTACAACTGTTGTCGATCATCCTTTTTTTGGCCAAGCCTCCCTACCATGCCCTTTTTGTCTATTGAGCAAGCAATAACATTCTCAAGCTTTAGCACCATACTTTGTCTTTACGATTTTCATTTTGGTAAATGGTAATACCTAAATTGTCCTGCCTTTATGTGGCAGAAATTGCCTATTTAGACGGCAGCTTCCATGTACTTCAATGTTTGGATTCTGGATCCGGTGTAGTATGTTTTTGACATTTACATGTGAACTTCTATTAGAATTATATGGAGCAGATAAATTCTCGTTTCTAGAGTGTTTGTTTATTTTGCATGAATAATTCATTTTATCAATCAAATAAATAAATATATTATTTGCAGTAAGAAACATTTAAAAGTCATTTTTGCTTCAGATCCTGCACACGACAAGATACCTTAAAAACTGGCCTTAATGTTTGATCTGGCCAGCGAATTCCTAATACTTAAAGCCTAGGTCATTGTATTTAGGGTACTATTTAGGTTTCCATATTTTGTCATGCAGTATACAATTGGATGATTAGAGACAATGCATGATCTTTTATGATCCTTTGAAGCAATCATAACCTGCAAGAACTAATCCTGACACTTTTAGTATCTAACTTTTCTCAAGACATCCAGTTTCCCCTAGCTTGACTTGCTAGGTGCATTCTGCACATACTACTAAGCCACTGTTTCCAATGTTCTCTGCAGTTGGTGCTACTAGGTGACTCTGGTGTGGGGAAAAGCTGCATTGTTCTTCGTTTTGTCCGAGGCCAATTTGATCCAACATCCAAGGTGAATTGCAGATGTACTTGTGCTAATTGAATAGCATGTCTTCTCTTCTGTATACAAATTCTGGCTTTCAGCATGGTTTATTTTATATTTCTACAGGTATCTTGCGTCTGTATTTTCTTGGCCTTCCTTGCACTGGAGGTTACTAACAGTTGTAATGTATAATTATGTTTTAGGTAACTATTGGAGCTTCATTCTTGTCTCAGACAATAGCCTTGCAGGATTCTACAACAGTTAAGTTTGAAATATGGGATACGGCTGGTCAAGAGAGGTTTGTGCAGTTTGATTTCACAGATAGATCCATTCCACAATGCTCTTTTGTTCGATGAAGATTAATTAGTGAGGAATCTTAATTATCTTTTTGATTATGTAGATATGCAGCGCTGGCGCCACTGTATTATCGAGGTGCTGCTGTTGCAGTTGTGGTATATGATATCACTAGCCCTGAATCATTTGCCAAAGCTCAGTATTGGGTCAAGGTATATCTCATGGACTACTTTGATTGCATTTTAGCTTGAGAGAATAAATATTCCCAATGAGCTGCAATTGCAGTATGTATATGAATATCCCCCTCCATTGTTCAATTTTATTTCTTTAAACATGAGAACTGGGTTATCATGATTATATTGGTTTACCTTGCCACTCCTCATGATGATATTAGTTTACCTTTCAAACATCCTTGCTTCAGCTACAATATAAGATCAGCAAGATTCAGATTGTCAAAGAACCACTTTCTTTGACTGCACATTTAGCTGGGACAGTATGTTCGCTTTTTATTGCATGAACAGGTTTTCTTAATTGCGTACATTCATATGCAAAACATATACTAATGCCACACTAGATAAAGGTTTATGTGCAAATTTTTCCCATTTAAATCTCTGATGAGATTGTCTGTAGAAGATTATTTGTTCTGGTCGGTAGACTGTGCACATGTACGAAGGATTGTGTTTTGCAATTTTTGTCATGGCTTCAAGTAGAAATTTTTATTTCAGATTGTCTCTAGTCCTCATACAGTCGATGCCCATTGTTTAAGAATGGTCAGCTCATCATGACTATATTTTGGCTGAAAACTTGTGTGAATGTCATTACAATGTAAATATCATTGTTATTATTTGGTTGTCATGAGAATGTTTCTTAATTGAAGTGATTCCTTTGATTTTGGGCTTTCAGGAACTACAAAAACACGGAAGCCCTGGAATAATCATGGCTTTGGTGGGTAATAAAGCTGATCTTCATGAAAAACGAGAAGTAGCGGCTCAAGTGAGCATTTCATTCCTCATCACTCTTCATACAATCTCAAAAATATAATTTGCTTCCTTTATGACATTATCTTTTACTGTTAAAGGATGGAATGGACTACGCAGAGAAGAATGGGATGTTTTTTATCGAGACATCTGCTAAGACTGCAGATAATATAAACCAGCTGTTTGAGGTACATCCCGATATCTTTCATCTGAAGTTCTCAGAATTGCCAATTCATATAGTTTCTTGCTCCACAGCTGGAAAAATAACTTAYTATTGTAACTTTAGATAATTCATTGTCGTAAGGTTGCTATTAAAGTTGTGTACTTTAGTCCCATTAGTTCCCCAGTATAGCAAGTTCTGAATAGCTTGGGGGACRCTGAAATTTAAGTATGTTATTCAATAGCCGAATAGACAAGAGGAGTATATTAGGTGACTCTATTATGATGAGATTTTCTGAGACCCATCTTCCTTTTCTAAGTTGAGCCTCTAATGTGTTGTGGATTCAAAGCAATAAAATTTCCCATGGATGAGTGACTGAGCTGCTTAAAAGCTATGATTTTTTCTCTTATGATCTTTTGAATTTGCTGGTTTCTTTTCTTCCCCAAAGCTGAGTTATGAGGTCTATAAGACTTTGTGAATGACAAAATACAAATATCATTTACTGTTTAACTAATTCAAACCAAGCTAGAAAATAAAAAGTTAATGGGTTTTGCTGGACCCTGCTCATCCTGAATATTAATATTATAGCTTCTAATGAGGATTTTTCCTGTGTTTGTTGCATTAATTTTCTTGATGGCTACTTCCTTTTGACAGGAAATCGCTAAAAGACTGCAAAGGCCATCCCCATCTTGATTTGGGCAAACGGCCTGCAGAACTCATAACCATGCCTAATGCAAGTTGCTGCTTCTGCGTGTAACATTATGTATATTAAATATCTTTCCACTTAATATGCACATTTATACACTCCTGGGTTTTTGGATTCTATTTGATTTCACATTTTAGTTGAATTGGCTAAGTCTTGTTTGGAGGAGTTTGCATTAGCATATTCGAGGAAGMAATTAGCAYGTGGAAACACTGTACTAGACTCTGGTTCTCCCTATCTTTAGAATGCAAAGATACTCTTGTGAACTTAACTGATCTGAAATGATTGTATAAAGAATATCATTTGAGATGATCATGCTCTCCTTCTTCATCTTTTCTGGGATTTTGGCTACTAACAAACTGATGCTGCCTTCATTGCCAACCCACAAGAAATTGACTTTGAAGAGCTCTGATGGAACAGTGTTCACAATAAAAGAATCAGTGGCTGTTTCCATTATGAAGAAAGAGGTGCATGTCATAAGGGTTGCATCACTACCAATCCAACCTTGACTTGATAATGGTAAAGACCTTGTGAAACATATGAAAACGTCCTCAATGTGCCGTCCATGTCACGGCTTTAATTGGCAGATTTCATAGACGTGGACTTTAGGATTTGCCGATTAATAAGATTGTTTTGTTCGTAAAAGCAAAAGTTAAATATAAAAAGCATATAGTCGGCCGACCTGTTATTATTGACCGATACAACCTTGCGATCTCAGCTATTTCCACATCTTTTTAGCCTACATGGTTATGGGCTAATAGTTAGTCGACCTAGTTTTCCTAAATTCCAACCATAAAAAAATTGTGTATTCTAGCTAGAGGAGAACTCCCCGCCTTTTTATKAATCATTATTATTATTTAGTATTTGATAWTCTAGGTAATGAACTTTTGGAGAAAGATTAAAATAATTAACTTTAATTAGTCTAAAGGCTTCTTTATGGACTTTGGTTGATAGGCTAGGAAAGAATGTATCAATTAGACCATTTCCCTTTAAAGTATGACAAAAATTAAAAAGTATTTCATAATTTAAGTTTTTTTTCACATAAATTTATATCGAAATTAATTGTTATTTTTTTACCCCTTTATTTGAGGTCACAGGAGAAGAATTCAAACCTTTATGAAGGATTTTTTAGAATATAACTATATTGAAAAATCACTATGCAATATGTCATTAAATTATTGAAATTCATAGTCACTGGTCAAACACTCAATTATTGGATAATTACCTCAAAGATTTAGCTGAAGTAAAAAAAGAAAAAAAGGTAAAAGAGATACAAGTCAATGAATATAATAAAATTTAATTTCAATTGGAAACTCAACAAAATGGGTAAGTAATCACTTTGACTTCTTCTCATAGTGGTTGCTTTCTCGATGATAGATATGGTAATAAATATATGTATTTTGAATTTATTTGTGGAATTTTTCTTGCTTCATTTATTGTTATATMGACACAAATTCAAATCTCATCAATAAAAAGAATGTAATTAAATAATATTRCCAAAAAAATTTTAAAAAATCAAAGAAAAAGTGAAATGATTACTTTTTATTATTTAAATATAATTTTGAGTGATTTTTTTATAATTTTTTTGGAATTAATTTACACCAACATAATTAGTACATAAGAACTGCTGTTCCGTACAGCCGCCTTGGCCGTACAGCAGAACTTCTTTTTTTTTTTTTTTTCCCCCCTTTCCAGTGGGTATTAAGTTGTTGCAAGAAGGATATGATCCTATGAAAACCAAAACAAATGCAATTATTCTCTGCAAAATATTATTCAAGATAGATCCTCATGAATTCCGGCAGCCATTGACAAATTCTCCTAACATGAACTTCATATTCTTGGACCTATTCTTCACTTCTTCTTTTTTCCCTAAAAAGTCTCTGTATTTGCACTCACATTTTCATTTTCCTAAACTAGAATGACTAATAAACCACCTAGTCTCCAATAAAGAAGGAGAAAAGATAAAAGGGGAAAGATGCTAAGGGTCTCTTGTATCTAAACCCCAATGATGCAAATTCATAGTTCCTTCTTGATTATTTGAAAAGATGGGCATTTATATTTGAAAATTGGACTTTATAATCTTTATGAAAGTAAGGATGGAATTATCGTGAGAGATATTTTTATATATTTTTTATTTTATATTATATTTAATTAATATCAATTTGAACACAACTTATATATATGTATGTATATGTATATCTAAYTGATAAACTCCTCAACTCCCGTATCAATCATTTTTATCACATTCACAATAATGAATTATTGTGTTTCAATGAATTTGATGTAGCTTTAAAGATCTCCATTGAATTTCCTCTTCTTTTCCTATCCCAAAAATGGACGAGGTGGGAAGTCATCTATATCCCTTCCTCCTTTTTCCCACTACTATTGAGAACAGTAACAGGCAAAAGAGAAATGGAGATTAAAAAGTGTACCAATGACTTTGATCAACTTTCCCTAACATCATCATTAGTCCACAACAATGACATTTTTTCATTTAAATTCATCTCTTGCCTTTCCCTGCCTGAAAAGTTTTCTTTCATCTAACCAACCACACCTCAATCATCCTCTCTTCTCCGGAATAAGGCATTCGTTTTCTCTTTGTTTAGCATCGAATTTCAGCCAATTTCCGCGTCTGGGTTTGTTCAATTGCTCTAAAAACCCATCAATTTGGGTGCTGTTTTCTTGATTTGGTGGGTCAACTAATAGCGTAATTGTTCATCTGTAACCATCTTCATCCCCCCAAAACTCATTCTATTTTCTGAGCTGGGCCTATTTTCAATCTTTGAAACCGTTTGATTCTAGCACCAGACCCATATGGGTCCTAGGGAAAATCCACAAGAGGCGTTACTGGGTCAACTCAGCGAGACAATCAAGATCATTTCTGGATTGCCTGAATGTCGAACGGTCTCGAAGAAGATGTATTGTAATTTGCTTCGAAAGATTAAGCTTTTGAGTCCTCTGTTTGAGGAATTGAAAGACAGTGAAGCGCAGCTACAGGATGACATCGTTAGGGGACTTGAGTTCTTGAGAATCGCTCTTGACTCAGCTTTGGGACTTCTTAAATCTGTCCATGAGGGCAGTAAGATCTTTCAGGTGCGATTATTTGTTTTCCATTCTCGTCATCTAGGATAATTTGTGCTTTATATTTATTGCATCTGTGTTTTAATCCGAAATGGTGCTGTCTGATGAAGGGAATGATTTCTTTTCCCTCTTCACTTGTTAGCGGTTATTTGTGCAGAAATGATAACTGGTAMTTCAAAACTCTTTAACTTTTCGCCAACTCTTTCAGGCTGCTAAAATGAAATTGGTCTAAATTTCAGATAATAAAACTTATATTGTATTCTCAAGTTGAAAAGTACTGAACTAGTCCGGTAAGTGAATTTGGTCTAAATCTGCTCATTGGATTATAATTTTTAATTCTTTGTTTGAACTCTATCTGGACACATAATATTGTGAAGCAATAAAGACTATCGAAGACAGAGCAAATTTACTCTTGTTGTGCATTCAAGTATATGCACAGGACGAGGCTTTGTTGTGTTAGGAAGAAGTAAGAAAAAGTATTGATATTGATGGACTGTTATTCATGTAACTGAAAGTAGTTTTTTCTGTAATCTGCATTTTTTCCCTTCTGCTGCAGTTGCATCAGTACTATTTATGTTCTGGTCTATGATACTGGTCTCCGAGTTACAAAATCTCATCTGTTAAGGACATGTGTCTCCAAATATTTTTAACTTTATCTAATAAGGACGTGATTTTAGAGTTGCCGTACACTTAAAGCTAGATTTATGTTACAGGCTTTGCAGTCAGAACAAATATCAGGCAAGTTTCATCATGTAACTGGAGAGATTGAAGAAGCATTGGGTCACATTTCTTATGATAAACTTGATATAACTGAGGAAGTTCGAGAACAGGTGATTGCAACCGTTTTGACATCTAAACAGATTATTCATAGAGGAGCAATATTGTTCACAAAAATTAACATGTTCTGTTGCTCTTATAGATAGAACTTGTGCACATACAGTTCCGTAGAGCAAAAGAAAGAATGGACCCTCCTGATCTACAACTGCAAATGGATTTGGCTATGGCAAAAAGCGAAAGAAACCCAGATTCTACAACTTTGAAGAGACTATCAGAGAAACTTCATCTCAGAACTATTCAAGATTTAAAGAGGGAGTCACTTGCCATTCATGATATGGTTATTGCATGTGGTGGAGTTCCTGAGCAGTGCTTTGAGGCCATGTCATTTCTCCTTAAAAAGTTGAAGGATTCTGTGATGATGGAAAATCCTGAGGTTGAAGACGCTGAAGGTGACAAGAACCTTGTGAAGCATAGATCCCCTGTTATCCCAGATGATTTCCGCTGTCCAATATCCCTTGAGTTGATGAAAGATCCTGTAATTGTATCTACTGGACAGGTAAAACCCTAGAGTTACATTTGACAGCTGACTATCCACTACATTTAGCATAGACTCTGTATGTTTACGAGCTGGTTTTCTCCTTTTGCAGACTTATGAGAGGTCCTGCATTCAAAAATGGCTGGAGGCAGGACATAAAACATGCCCCAAGACTCAGCAGACTCTCTTACACACGGCCTTAACTCCCAATTATGTTTTA
This sequence comes from Rhazya stricta, assembly GCA_001752375.1. Taxonomy (NCBI): domain Eukaryota; kingdom Viridiplantae; phylum Streptophyta; class Magnoliopsida; order Gentianales; family Apocynaceae; genus Rhazya; species Rhazya stricta. The sequence goes on from MEJB01000018.1 coordinate 2,879,207, forward strand.
AAGAGTCTCATTGCTCTATGGTGTGAGAGCAATGGTGTTGAGTTACCCAAGAAACAAGGAGCTTGTAGGAATAAAAGATCTGGAGTTGGTGGTTCAGATTGTGACCGAGCTGCTATTGATGCTTTGCTGCAGAAACTTGCAAATGGTAATCCTGAAGAGCAAAGAGCAGCTGCTGGTGAGCTCCGTTTGCTGGCAAAAAGAAATGCAGACAACAGAGTCTGTATTGCTGAGGCTGGAGCTATCCCGCTGCTTGTTGAACTACTATCCTCGCCAGATTCTCGGACCCAGGAACATTCTGTTACWGCACTTCTCAATCTTTCTATTAATGAGGCCAACAAGAGAACTATTGTAAATGCTGGTGCCATTCCTGATATCGTGGACGTGTTGAAAAATGGCAGCATGGAAGCAAGAGAGAATGCAGCAGCGACCCTTTTCAGTTTATCAGTTGTTGATGAGAACAAGGTAGCAATAGGAGCAGCTGGGGCCATCCCACCTCTTATTGATTTACTATGTCATGGAACCCCAAGAGGAAAGAAAGATGCAGCTACTGCCATATTTAACCTTTCAATTTATCAAGGAAATAAGGTGAGGGCCGTAAGGGCAGGAATTGTGTCTCCATTAATGAGACTGCTCAAGGATCCTGGTGGTGGAATGGTCGATGAAGCACTTGCAATATTAGCCATACTTGCAAGCCATCCAGAGGGAAAAGTTGCAATTGGCCAATCTGAGCCAATGCCAGTTCTCGTTGAGGTCATTAGGACTGGTTCCCCTCGCAACAGAGAGAATGCTGCTGCCATTTTGTGGGCCCTATGCATTGGGGATAGTATGCAATACCTGATAGTAGCAAGGGATCTTGGAGCAGAAGAGGTATTAAAGGAGTTGATAGAAAATGGCACTGATAGAGCTAAAAGAAAAGCCGCTAGTGTATTGGAACTTCTCCAACGACTTGAAGTGGTTGATTCATGACATTCRATTAAGCGTCACCAAGAGTTTAGTCTCCACTATATTTTCAGGTAGATTTTCCGTCTACATAAACTATTCGCAGCTGTATAGATCAGATAATTGTATAAAGGAATAGATATCCACATATGCATTGCTTTTCGTCCCTTTGGATCAGTCACGGGAGGCTCTTTGATGTAATTGTTTTGGTAGGAGGGATGAACTATGAAGGGCCAGTTTAACAATATATAAAATGTACAGTTTGTCGTATTTTGTTGATCATGAGAAGTTGGAAAGAAATCCCACATCAAAGAAAGTTTGCTGGTTTACAGTTCCAACTTGCAAGTATAGGCTGCTATTTATGGCTATGGTGTCGATGGCTGGTGCACTAGCTAGCTCAACCATGCCACGATACCTGGATCCCTCTATTCTGCTGATGAGTTCATCTGTTGCTGTACTTCCCCGTTTTTTAAATGTAGTTGGTTTTTGCCTTATTGGTACTTTTTAAGTATTAAGAGTTTTCTTTATTCTACTTGTTKGGTTGTGTAGACAGTTCATCTTTCTTGGCTGATAGTTTTGCTTCTAGGTGAAAAAATGGACTCTAGGTAATAGAGGTTGGTCCCAGAACCTCATGCAAAGTTGATTGTCTTTAATTGTTGAGAATAACTTAAGTTGTGCTGAACAATCGCTTAGATTAGCATGGGTTGTGTTGAAAATAACATATCTATGTTTAGTACGTTTCCCTTTGATATCCTTCTCAGAGCTAACCTGCGGAGCCCCAAATAATAATAAAAACTGTATGTATATAATACTCCTAGAAGATTAGTCCCTTTTTTACCCAAAACTTGTAGGGTGGAGAAATTATTGTGACATTTTATAAATCATTAGCCAGAGGGATCCAAGAAGGAAAGAGTGGTCCCAGCAATTCCACGCAGGTCTCTCAGCACCATCGCAAACCCAACCACCCTACCCACCGCCCAAAAAGGGAGAAGGGTGGGCTGCCAATCATCTCCGGCACTCATGCTTAGGCTTGAGAATCACTGCATCGGTTTGCCTCGCTTTTTATCAACGTTCAACAAGAGAAGGGAGGTGAAATCGGCAGTGGGCATATCCATGGTCATCAGCCGAGTTGATAGAAGCAAGCAATTATTAGGAGGATGAACTAGTATCCTATTAATTCTTRGACTTGCAATTATTATATCTCGAAAGTAAGAAATAGAGAGATATGGAGTACTGTGCTTTGTGAGAAGCTTCAACGAGGAGAGAAAAAGTGAAGAAAGTCAACTTTGGTATTACATAATTTGAAAGGAAAAAAATATAATAGAGAATGATAGAGAGAATGTGAGAGAGAAGTGGAAGCGTGTGAAGATGCAGAGCATCATTTGAAGAGCTAAGAAATTGGTATTTATGAAGGGTCATGTAAGAACGTGCGTGGAAGCTGATGATACAATTGACTGGTCGAAAGATAACTTCACCTTTTTCTGGTTTCTCACTATATGAGCCAACACAAAACAGATAAACAAAGAAAGACAGTGAAGGCAAAAGGAAAAAAAAAAATAATAATAAAGGGAAGAAAGAAAAAACAATATTACATGAAGAAGTTATAAATATGTGCATTACAACCCAAAACAGAGTGGTTAGAAAATGAACTAACTTGGAAATTCACTCCTCACAACTGCATTCACCTCTGRAAGCTTCCAACTAGAACGTGACCTTTCTGTTTCTGTACAAACTCATACATGAACAATGCTGTGATAGACTCGTTATAAACCACAATAAGAGAACCATCTCCATAAAAAATCAGAGGGAGATACAGGACTTCATCTTCCATGCATACTTGTGACTGCAATAAGAAGCTGCCCTCAACATCCTTCCTGTTGTACAAGCCACTGTAGTTTTTATTTTTTCAGTTTTTGCCAACTAAAATGTAAAAGAAACAAGTCAGCCCAATTTCTCCACAAATGTTTCGGTTAATGTTTGGCCACTGACGATCTTCGTTGTTCCCACAATCAAGTCATACGCCATTCCTTCCTGTACAGTGAAAATTGCATGCAATGCAATTATGATCACAAGATAAAAGTGCCAGTAGCAATGGCGATAAAGACAAATCGACAGATGTTGCAACGGTTGATTATCAATGTGCAAACAACACAGGTTACGCAAGCTACTCACATTTGGGGAAAAAACACATTTCTCATACTGAAATAAATTACTCATATTGAACCAATGTTTCAGCAGTACTTAACCAATAGAGCAGTAAAACCTATTAACTTCTTCTCASAAGAGCTTTCACCAAGAATCACCATTTCAGAAACCATCTCTACATTCTTGGCACGTAGTGTTCATATAAGTCAGCAACCAAAGTGAACACATCATCAAAGTCATTTAAAAAGAGGAAATTTGAGTTTGGCTTTCCCAAAGAAGAAAATTAAAAGGAAGATTGAAAAACCAGATGATGGAGTGACATTCTCGCTAAGAAATCTAAAGGCATTAAGCAGTACCTGGCAATGAAAAGTTTAAACCAAAATAAATGSCAGAAAGAGGAAACTGAATCAATATTATTTAAGAACTTGCAATTTTAAAATGCACCTGAGCACTGAGAAAACGAAGGGCAGAAATTTCTGCAAACGTTACCCCTCCAATGAAAACAAYGAGGACCAAAGAGCGCCTCCCATCACCAACTCTGTAATTCATCAAACGTGTCAAGAGGGAATTATGGTGCAAAGACAAGTTTTTGATGGTTTATTAGTGAATGCCTCTATCCTAGAAGTACCAAATCTAAAGGCATATTTGAAGTCTGCAACCTTTTATCAAGTTCAAATTTATAGAAGAGCAAAAGTAGTAGCTACCCTTGTCTAAAATCTTTAGAACATGAAAATAATGCATTGTACCCATTGATCTTTCTTTCATGAAATATTTAAGATTATGTTTTCTATGTTAGACAACTTATTCTTCATGTAATCATCCATCTTTGTTTCTGACTCAAACAAAGAACAAGCTAAAACCACCGCTGGTCCTCTAGAACAATCTTTAACTCATARTGATTATCCATTAATAAATCCATATGAAAACAAGATCTTTCTTTAACAAATTAATGCAATTATTGATAATGGTAGCAGCRTAACAAAAAGGTAAGGCATGAGGCAAGTAGAAATACTAATCAAAGGAGATTAAATCATACTTATCTGAGTTGCTTAGAGACAAATTGCCAAATGATGGACTGCTGGAATATCCACTCTGGAGGAAATAWACACCAAATCAACACAGTAAGAATTTCCAAAATGATAAAAAACACCGATATGTGGAGTTAAGATGACAAACTGTGAATGAAAAAGAATATGAAGGTAAAGAGTGCACTGACTCTCTTGGATTCTTCTTTGTGTGGTCCTGGCAACAACTTTAATATTTCTTCAATGGGCCGCCTGAGAATCAATTCCAGAACATAAAGAATATTAGAAAAAGAAACAACTTGTTAGACTGAATACTCTAGCGCTTGCTAGAACCTAACAAGGAAAAGAAAATGCAGAGACCAATTTGAGATTATTTAAAATAGCAACCAGAAACCGCTGCTCAAATATACACAAATTAAAATGCTGATCAAGTTCTTTGAGGTAAAAACATTTGGATGCTAGCAAACAGAACATTTCAATTATCACCTCAAGTGCTGTCCAGAAAGAATTCAACAAAACAACAGCATCCAAACAACAGGAAGCTTCAATAATATTTTTGTTTTTTTTCAAGCTCAAACAAAAATATGTGAACTACAAAATAGACCTAGAATATCTGAGCAATTTCTTTTCTCAAAATATGTCAATCTTACATCTCTCTTGCTATTTAGTTGTTATTTCAAATAATAGTAACAAGTTTGAGCACAACAAAACTTATCACAAGTCATTTCGTTAAACAATAGCATAGACACTATATGCTGATACTTAGCCAAAGTAAACCCCATCAGCGTTTTGCAATTACTCTATACATATATATAGGCTCCTGAAAAAAATTGAGATCTTCCCATGTCCTTAAGTAAAAATATTCACTGTTCTGGCCGCATTTACGCAAAATATTATTTGCTCAGACTATTTTCCCCTCTACTACTCTCTCACCTCCTTGTAGATGATCTAGAGAATTACCCCAGTGGGTAGGAATCCTCTGTTTGTCAAACAAAGATTGAAATAGCTTGATAGTATAAACTGGTTTGTAAGAAAATTCGGACATCAATCTCACCATCCAGATCGAATTGCATGCTGGACGAGGCGAATGCTGAGAGGAGCATATCCAGAGAAGACATAGGAGATATCGTTGGGGCTGTCGTATCCAAAACCAATTAGAAAGTTAACAAGAAGAAGACCATACATTGAATCTGAAAATTGGCCTATATATCAATAAGTCTTTAGACAATCATYAACAGGTAACCTAAGAGAAATRGGAAAAAAACATAGATCTTTGGCATTAATCTAGCAGAATAAGAGACAAAAGAGGTAGTTTCTAAAGGGAAAAAAATTAAGAGAGCATCATCTTTGGCCAAAAAGCATATCTTTCCACCAATGTGATTCTTGTAATCAGACTTTACCCCGAGCCATAACAATTGACATCCTTTATTAGCACGTTCTTTGTTTTCTTTCAATTCCGGAGAGAAGTGTACCTCTCAAATCTAAACTGTCTTCTAAAAGTAAGTTTTAAAATCATTATAGTAAATTTTTGAATGATCTCCCATGAACAATATATCTTGTAGACCTATACGGGTAATACTTTTTATTGGATCCTGTTTGCTRGTAAAATCATGGAGCAATAGACTTTCCTTATGGACTGGGAATTAAAAATTCTAAGGATTGAAAACTTCAGCTAGAAAATATATCTGTAAAGCTCTTTATGCATCAAAACTTCTGCTATATATAATTTAGAAACTAAATAAAGAAGAAAAAGATCAAAGGAAAATAATAGCAGAGAATCTTAACAAAGTAGAAACAATTAAGAGAATAGATGTACAAGAAAATTCAGGATCACTCATTCTTCTCCTAAACATCATTTAGCTTATATACATGCTCAACCCTCATCAAGCAGAACCTGAACGAGTTCAACAAAACTTGGTCATTCCTAATGCAACTTGGTAAAGTAATTTCATTCCCATAGGAATTTAACTCTTAGCTTAATGAGAAACAGAAAAAGGAGCCCAGCCCTATTTACCTCAAAAAATCTATGAAACACACGCAAGCACACTGTTAGACATAATAAATGTCAAYTTTACTTTAACAGACATTAGAAAGTACCCTGGAAGTACCCAATAATTCAGGGAAACCTCCTAAAATGCTTCTAACCTATTCCCTAAGTATTTGAGTACAATTCACTAGAATCCATCTTTCTGTAAGGGTAAAAACACCACCATCCTCATTGATGAGTTCCTCATTTGCGAAAGAAAATTTGTATCCTTCCTATTATCACAAGTGTTATCCTGTGAGTTACTAATGATTTTGAGCAGTAGAAAGATAAGTATAAGCCACATTTGAAGGAAAGGGGCTCCATTTCAAGGCCAAAAGCAACATTCTAAGCAAGTTATTACTATCATGTACTAAATAGTTGCAGAAAAATTGAGAGTCCTTCCATCAAAGTCAACACTATGTGATATTAATCTACTATTTGGAACAGATATTTACTTGGCAGTATTAGTATCCTCAACCACAAGCTGCAAAGAGCGTTTAATTGTTATCCAATTGCCTTTTGTTTCCTGGAACAAACAGATGAAGAGCAATAAATTAATTATATTGGTAAAATTTCATACCATAAAGTTATCTAAAAATTATTGTGCTGTTACCAGACCTGCTTTCGAAACAACCCTGCTTTTTCCAAATTATTTAGWGTTGTCATGTGTTCAAAGCCATAGCTGTGAAGTAATTCTCTCCTGAGCCAAATGCATGAAAGTTAGAAACAAGATTTCGGAAGATGTTGAACAATCAAAAGGTAAATTGCCATTAGCATGGCCAGAAAGCAACATAGAATAAATCTAGAAAAAACAAATGCATCCTGTTATGACTCACCTCAGGTAGTCGAAGTTCTTCTTGGGCAATCCTGAATTTGTAACTGAAAACAAGATTAGAAGACGTAGAACATGTACTAGAGGCTCCTGCTTGTGGATCATCTCTTCAATGTACTCAAAGCATCTGAATCAGTTAACTTAGATTAGTTTCAGGTTAGACTGGGTATTAATAATAGGACAATGACTATAAAATCATGCTGCTGAAATTAATTCTGAGACTGTTTGCCATTAAACTGAAACCAAATTATCAGAACCCTTCCCCAACAAAAAAGATATATGAATAACTAAATACGAGAAAGATAGTATTTGCTATAACAACCTGTCAGTCTCCTCAGAGAATCTTTTAGAAGGATAAGTGAAATTCAAGACATGAACTCAGGCATTTTCAAATATTCAAAATAATTCTAGAAGATTGGAGATGCTCAATTCAACAGTGCATTTAAGAAATTAATTAAACAATTGTAAGTACTGTCCGAATAATACGCCTTCATGTTAGTGGAGAAGAACAAAATGGAATCACGAATTTGTCGCTTCTGGTGATATAATTTAGCATTTGAATGATGGCGTGTTGTGTGATACGTGCAGCAAATCAAGCAAATTCTTCAATAACTCCTCCAATGAGAACATATTGCTATAAACCCGATTTAGATCACCTAGTGATGTACTTCTAGAAAATGCATAATCAAGACACTCAAATGAAATCAGGTTATGAATTACGAGCTTCCACCAGGATATTAACCATCATGTTAGTGGAGAAGAACAAAATGGAATCACGAATTTGTCGCTTCTGGTGATATAATGTAGCATTTGAATGATGGCGTGTTGTGTGATACGTGCAGCAAATCAAGCAAATTCTTCAATAACTCCTCCAATGAGAACTGCTATAAACCCGATTTAGATCACCTAGTGATGTACTTCTAGAAAATGCATAATCAAGACACTCAAATGAAATCAGGTTATGAATTACGAGCTTCCACCAGGATATTAACCATAATAGCTACTGTATAAGCAAGAAACCTAGATTTTCAAATATAAATTTGAGGCAGAGMGCAAAAGGTTGTAAAAGAAAAGAAACATTCGAAAGTAATGGAGGAAATTGACACAAAGAGAATAGAAAGTACAGATAGAACATAGTTTAGCGACACCTTATATAGAAGCACTAAACCTCCAATGAATGAACAATTTATTTACTAAAAAAAATGAGCAAGTCATTCAAAACTTGAAACTGACACAAGGAAGAAATAAATTTTTCCATGATAGTGAAAAGTCCACAATAGTGAATATTTCATGTCGTCAAATTGCCAGAGTTAATAAATGGAGTGAAACTTTCACAGAGGCAGTAAACTTGAACAGAAAGAAAAAGTTTCTTCTGCAAGCATCACTGAACCCGCCATTGGCTTAAACAGATTTTTCCATATCAGATCTAGTTTTTGCATTGTACACTGAAGTCCAGGTAAAAAGATAAGACCAACATGATTTGATTGGCAAAGAACTCCAGAAAGCATGATATTCTCTAAATTTCTCCCAAATGATTCAAGTTTGGCTTACATCTCATAACTCTCAGCTTCAATAAGTGTATGCTCCATATCAAGACGTCCAACAAATGAGGGTTTTGACGTAAAGGTTGACAAATGTTGAGCAAGATTTATGTGCCTCTGGGATAACAGTAGTATATCATGTGAACCCTGGAACCAATGTACATACCTTAATGAATAACATCTGCAATTATTTTTGAAAAACACTTACAGTCATTTCTGGCAATGAGTTCAGCTTTTTGACAAAGTCCTTCAATTCCGATACTGTTTGATTCTGCATGAAATTTTTGGGACCTGATTACAAGTTGTTCCTTGGATGTAGGAGTAGAAAGGTCCAAATACTAAAGAAAGAATGGATGACATGCWTTTTTCTTAAAKATGCAACTTCAATTACAAAACCATTCACCTAATAGAGAAGGAAATCAGGAGTACTACTTCTGCATGATATTATTTCTTAAACCAAAAGCCATTAGCACAAGGAGATGAAGAAAATCTAGATGGTTTAATCTCAGTGACATGGCTGGATACATTCTTTCAGCGTGATTATTTTACTAATATCTATGAGCACTTTTTTCAGATTTGATCTTCTAATTTCGTACTTAAAAGAAATTCAAGTGAAGTTCCTATTTCTTGGGCGAGGCTAAAGACAGTTGTATCGTGGTTAGGCAGTTGCATTATATTAGTAGTATAGACTGGTTAAAGCTTCCCTTGATCCCAAATAGTTTCTGTCAAGGGAAGTGCGTCTGTGACAAATGTAATTTATGAGTCTGGATTTTGCGACCTTCATAGCAATGTATGTGATCTCACTTGACATAACTCACCAGTTAAATTTCATAGGGCAATTTAGTTAAATTGTACATTATACAAAGAAAGCRTTTCTGATTTTCTGTTCTTTTTCAACTGATGAAGATATTTCCTTCAGTTCTACATTACTTTAGAGTTGAATTCTACCACTTTGAGCCTAATCTCAACCAAAGAAATGGTATATGTGTAATTGTTTCATTTCTTCCTTTGAGTTTCTCCTTTGGAAAATTAATGAAATAGCAGGAATAAGCTATGAAATAGAATCCTAGTTGAGAGCCTAATTCAACATATTTCGCACCTAAGACAATCAGATTATTTATTTTACAATTATTTCTTACCGTAGTAGATATCTCTGTGTAGTCTTGCTTCATGGATGTTGCTTTTTGACGTAACACCTGCAATCAAACTGCAAATGCAAATGAGAGAAATGGAACTTTAAGGAAGAAATAAAGCAAAGAGTTAAAAGACCTACACCCTAAATTATGCAATAAACAATTGAACAGTGAGGACTTGCTGTCCGCAAATAGAGAAGGTAAAAACAGATCAACCTGGACAACAACTTCGAAGTTTAGATCACGTATCTCTTTGAATAGTTTGTCACTGCAGCAGCAAGGAAAAAGAATTACTGAGTATTACAAAACCAAAGAAACAAGTAAAACAATAATAGAGAAACTAGCGCACGCATGTGAAAAAATGTCGATTGATCCTAATGAAACAAATAGGCTACTAAACCCATCAAATGCTGATAAACCTACAAAGTGCCAGCAAAGGCTGCTTTGCAGCATTTAAGAGGTCGGACAAATGCAGTAATGAGCAGAAGATTAGACTACTAAACCCATCAAATGCTGATAAACCTACAAAGTGCCAGCAAAGGCTGGTTTGCAGCATCTATGAGGTCGGAGAAATGCAGTAATGAGCAGAAGATTAGACTTTCATGGTCTAGCCTTTTGCTATAGGATCCAAAAGGAATCAGTTGAAGATTCTCTAAAAGACTAGGACAGTGAAAGAAATTGTAAGCATAAATAAATTTTGGCTATACACCCCTAGATCAGAAGCTATTTGATACTAAAATTACATGAAGGAAACCAAAAATAGTTAAACTCCAATCTGGAAGCAATAGGAAGATGCATCTCAGAAATATGTACACAAATCTTATACATGCAGAAAAGAATAAAGAACCTGAACAGATCTTTGAAGTAAAGGATGAGAATAACATCAAGAAGAATGTAGCAACAGTGGAGAAGATTAACATATAAACATAAAAACCATACCTTGAATTAAGGGGGACCTTTATCTTCTTTCCATCTTGCTGAACACCCATGATAGACGAATCTAGCTCGACAGCTCCATTATTGACACCAAGAAACTGCATACAAGTGTAAATCTAAACAAAAATATCCTAACTGAGTCTAAAGGAAAAGATCTCTGCAAGCTTCTGTCCTTATAGAAAAATCAGATAAACCAATATGTTGCCGTAAACTAGCACTGATCTAAGACATGAAAATTATCTGAAGTTTTAATTGTCTTTTGTTATTATTTCTTCATTTTCACATTACCTCGTCCAGCAGGCCCTCATATGTTAACTGGGAGCACATAGGAGTGATCATGTCTACCTGCAAATGACTGGTCTTAGTAATCACATWGACATATAAAATAGTTAATACTATGGGACCTCCATTAGTTGATACTTGTGATGCAAAAGTTTTCATGTACTAGAGCCAGCACGCAAGAGAATAAATCCTATGCCAACTAGTGAGTATACTTTTCCAGATAACCACACCACACGTAGTTGTTTAGTATCCACAGCATATCGCATTTTATCTCCACTTTTTATTACAATTGTCGTAGGAACATTAGGAGGATAAGCAGAGTACCTCTCTGTCAAGAAGGATGAGAGTATTTATTTCTGGCATGACCATCTGCGTTGAAAAGCAAAGTATCATTCCTTATGTCAATGAATGAAAGGAGAAGTGTTTAGACAGGTTCTAGGTTGATTTATACATACATCAGAAGTGCTAACAGGTTCTTCAGCTTGCATGATGTTCAAAATGTCAGCAACACGTTTGGATGCTTTCCCTTTGGCTCTAATATTTGGGATCAACCCAAAAGAAAACTGCAATCATCAACCAACAAAAAGCAATTAGAGAACAGGAAGAAACAGTAAAATACTGAAAATTGATGCACACTCAAAAAGTTTGATTTTCATGTGATATGATAAGCAATGTTAGCAAACAGATAAAGTGAACCTCAAGTTTGTGAATGGCTTTTGCTATAAGCCAGAGAGAAGTCTCATCTCCATCCACCGAGCATTCCTATCAAGTAAAATTGAACTCTTATTAACATGTGCATCTCAAATCCATATAAACTTATGGCTCAAAATCTAAATGCAAGCTTGGTACAGGCTTACTTTATAAGCAAGGTCAAGTTCAAATGATAGAACATCCTCATCTAGCGGAACTAAATACAAAGGGAACTCCCCAATAGTCAGCAAATGGTGAACTTTCTCCTCTTCTAGTATCTAACGAAACAGAACAATTACAGAGAGTGTTAATAACTAAAAAGACACACATGCCAACCCGATGATGTTCATAATAAGCCAAACAGACTGTTGGAGACATACTTTCTCGCATACAACAGCTCTACGAGGAACAAAGTAAACAAAGTATTCCCTCTGAATCCCTTTTGAAGTATCATTATGAATATTCAAGCAAATGAATCTCATCAAGTCAAGCTGGCTGCGAACAAGGTAAACCACTTTGGTGCAATCAGTTTGAACTGGTTCTGCTGTAAGATGACGCAATTCAGCCCCATGCTCCTGTTATACATACCAAAAACCACTTTACAACGTAATCAACCTAAAGCACTCAATGCKACTATCTTTTGCAACTTAAAGTTAACTTTGATAAACTCACGTCATTAACAACCTCCTTTTCGCGAAACTGTTTCTTCATTTTTTAAGTCCATCAAAAAAAGGAATTTCTGGAAATAGACTAAAGAATGTCTTTCTTATGCAAAATTCAGAAATTAAAAAACTCAAGTACGTTAACTAAAAGATGCAATACACATGAACTTAAAACCAGGTCAGCTGGAAAAGAAAATAGTAGACTTGGAAAGAAGAATTGCCTTGAGAAGTGAGCTCTGGACGATCAATGAAAGAGACCCAGTGAGCTTGGGATCGATAACTAAACATTTCTTTCCTCGAATCTGGAATTTTTTGCAAGAAAAAAAAAATAATAAATGAAAGAATTAGTGAAATAAGTATATCGAATATCACCATTTTTTTCTTTAAAGTACAACAATTCGTAGTCTCTGCGGATATTAGTGTAAAGAGAAAAATGGAACTCACATTTTTTAGAATCATTATAAGCTCCTTCTGAGACTGATCTCTAATTTGCATAATTTGGACCAAGAACAAAAGATTAATTAATGCAAGAACACATTTCAAATTGATAAATTAGTAAAAAGCATTACATACCTAATGTATGAGAGATTAATCGGAGCATTGTCTAAGTTAGGAATTTGAGCCATATCCTCTTCTCCAAATCTCCGTGTCTGAAACTATTCAGTGATCACCGAGTTCAACCTTACAAGCACGGCGACGGAAGAGGTGTAAGGCTTTGTAGTTGGGCTTTCTATGAAGTGGACTCCTGCTACTGGTCCAAATCAATGTCTAACACTTTGTACCAATTAAGAACCCTGAGGCCCAAWAATAAAATCCGATTCTTATCGAACCCACCATCATGCGACCAAAGCCATTGCGCCCAAGTTATGCAAGTAATATACGATGATATATACACCTGTGGTCTTTGTTTGTTTCTTTTTCCTTTTTTTTTTTTGTTTTCTCCGGAATACTTTCTGACATTTTAGTCCTACAAAAATTTTTATTTTTTTTCCATGTAACTTCCTTATTCCAAAAAAAAAAAAAAAAATCATAGACAACCTCTTTATTTAATCAAAAATAACAAATTTTAAAAGTATTTTTAAGTTATTTTTGTGGTTTTATTTGCTTATTTTTTAATAACTACACAAAATGTCATACACTTTTTTATATATAAAGGGACGTGCATTATAGATCAAAAAGTGAATTTATCATGGTTCTCTTTTTATGAAAAAATGAATATTTTATTTAAATAGACAAATCAACTTGAATGATAGAGAATATATTAGGAGGGTCATAATCAACCAAAATAACATAACTTTCCAAACTACAACTAAAACTAATAAGGAATGTGCAAATGAACTTGCTCTCCTTGGTGACCATTAAGACACCTAGAACCAATTATCAAACCCCTAATTCTATCCAGGAAGTTTCCCAAATGAGAGAGATCCTCCTTATTAGTCAGTAATTTCCGCACAATGCCCAGGCTATCAGTTTCAAGGACAAAGCGCTCAACCCTATTTCTCGAGCTAGGTCAAGCCAAGCTCTAGCGCCATTATCTCCGACTGATCAGGGGAAACGCGGTCGTGCACAGGGTCGGCCTTAGCGGCGATAATCGCCCCGATGGTCCCTTGCGACCGCACCAATTCCAATACAAGCCAGCTTCCAAGCCCCATTTCTACTAATCTTCACTATCTCACCAGCAGGAGGGCACCATGTTGCCTTATACTTCGTTGCCTCAGCGTCAATAAAAGTGGTTCTAGGATATATTTAAATAGAGCAGGACCAAAAGTAACATTTAAACGGGGAAATTTTGCAAGATATTATAAATTAAGTTTTAAAATTTTAAAATTTTAAATTAGAGAGTAAGAATTGAAAAAAAAAAGTAAAAAAATACTTTGATAGTTATAAAGAAATTTTGATTTAAATATAAGAGTATAATAAAAATTTCATATCTTTATGCCTAACAATTTATAATTCAAAATATATGAATGACAATAACTCGAATTCGTAATGAAATTTATTATATAACAAATAATCGATATTCAATTATGTATTTATATTTTATAGGTATGTTATGATATAATCAGTTTCGTAAATATAATAATTAAAAAAGAAATTAATATTATATACTTAAAAGAGCCTAAAGAAACCTATTTATCTGCTCACATGATGTTGTTATACATATTGCTCACATGATCTGCAATTAATTGACTTGTAAAAGTCTTACTAGTCCTCTGCGCCTCCTTCCTCTTGAATTTCTTCACGAGCATGGGGCGGCTACATGTGCCTCTTCCTTTGATATTTGATGAACTCTTTCTGCTTATGCTTTCCAAGGGTAAGCACCACACTCATCAGCAAAATCCCTCGGTGGAGGAAGACTATAATAAAATATAAACTCATTTTTCATATCTTATCACCGTAAATTTTTTTTGCAATAGAAAATTATGCATATTATTCATTTTAAAGTCCCCAAATTTTTTAGTACATTTTCTTACYATATGCCCACTAAGAATATATATTACTTTAGTTAGTGTTTAAAAATATATAATAAAAAGCGTAAAAGAAAGCATGCTAGGGAGTCTCTATCCCATTATGAATTACATAATTTTTTCTATTTTATGATTTAAGGCCTCGTTTTACTAACTGAAAAGGAATATATTTAAAATTTAATTACTTTGACTCAAATTCCGAAAACCTAAGAACATGTTCTCTTTGCTATTTTCAAGCCATTTTTTATTTTCAAATTTTGAAAACAATAAAAACASATTTTCTTGCTCATTTCTTAAAATGCATTTTGGAAAATAAAAAGATTTTGAATTGATAACAAAAAACAAGAAAATTGATATATTGAGACCTTTTTCAACTTGTTTTGAGAAAACTCAAAATAGGAAAAACGAATGTCAACTTGACGTTTTCTCAATAAATGTCTTCAAAATCATGTTTCTATTTTCTTATGGGGCAGAAATGGTCGAATAAACTATATACTTACCTCCATGGATGCGGATGATGATGCCGTGAGCGGTATCGTACTAAGCCTCGAAACAAGGAGCTTTGGGAGAAAATAGCAACCTTTGTTGACTGTGCGTTTGGAATTGAAGTAAGGGGGAGAGTGAAACTTTTTCTAAAAGAACATATAAAAAAATATATTTGTTATTAACAATCGCTAGTGTAATTGAGTAAATATATATTTTTTTCGAAATAAAAGGAAAAATTATTGTCATATTACCTACTTCAAACTATATAAATTATTTAAGATTGTAATTATGATTAAAATTTGTATACTTAATAATAAAAATTATTAGATAAAATATTATAAATATATTTTTAAAACATCCAAAGTTGACGAGTTTTTCATTTTTTATTTCAAAAACAGTTTTTGAAAATAATAAAAATAATACATTCTAGAAAATTTCAAACGAGTACCTCAAAGGAAAAAATTCTAAATTAATTCAAATTGAAAATTAAAAATTGAAATACAAATCGAAAGCGCCCTCAATCTTTAAAAATTCTTTTTGTTTTGGTTAGAAGCGGTAGGAATTTTGACAAGAAAAATAATAWTATTTTCTTATAAGCATTAGATGCAAATTATGTAATTATGAAGAATTTTATATTTCTACTAAATTGCTCAAATTAATTAATGTGTAGATATAATAATGCCCGATGGGAAATGAGAACTGTATTCGAAATTTGATTACTTTGAATCTAAATTAAGAAAATGTACGAGTAYCTCTCGTGCTAGAATATTAACATCCTAAACAGTCGGTCCATATCATCACGATATACATGTTTAAACCAATTGATCTCTAATGCTAAAGATGCCTTGACATAATAATGTCAAAAGTCATTATCTAACTTGAGAAAACATATTTAATATGTTGACTCAACGATTAAGACAACTCTTCATATTAAATATATTATTTATTTTGGGGATAACTATTCCGTTTGGAAATTAATTTTATATGATTTGAGTATAATTGTTGAGTTTTAAAATACTTTTATATATTTATTTAAAAAAAATGCCACGTGGGTGAGATAGGAGGCGATTGACTTAGGAATTAATTTTCAAATTTTAGTATCTTTTTTCAAAATATTAATATGATATGAATTGACATTGCATACATTAACTAATATATGTCAAGATTTATTCAACGTTAAGAGCGTGTATTGAAGATGCTCTTAATYTTTAAACTTCATTTATTTTTGTTTGGAGAGTACAGGAATTTCGATAAGGAAAATAATAAAATTTCCTTATAAATATTAGGTCTAGATCGTGTAACTAAATATAAATTTATATTTGTTMATCAAATTATCAAAATTAGCCCATGTTTAAATGTGATAAGATGCGAATTATTTAAACTTGAGATAAAATACTATTGAGTCATTTTATTGTAGAAATAAATAAAATGAATAAACATAACTTTATTTTATTTTATGAAATAAATAAATCTGAAAACAATCTTTAGGTTATCRAAATTATTTTCATACGTAAATTATTATTTTTTAAAATTATTTATCATATAATATTATTGAATTTGAAATAAAAATATAATATTTTTTCAAATCAGATCATTTGTTAACGCTTGAATTGATATATAYCTTTATCTAAAAAATTCATTATTTTTTATTTTTTCATGAACAACAATTTTCACAATCAGAATGAGAAAGACACATAAAAAGAATCTTTATCACTCGTTATTAGCTGAAATTGAAAAAAATTAGATCCAATTAATTAAATTAATCTCGATGGTCATTTTGAGACTTGATCACTTGTTCGTTTCTTAAAAAAATTTAAAATAAAATGACAAAATTGAATTTGGAACCGAAAATTAAAAATCAATTTATTTGTCATGTTAAAGAATTGCATAACGAAATCATTTGACGGCAGCATAAAGTTAAATATCATATCTCACTAGTATTTTACTAATTAAGTATTAATTATTACTACAAAATTARCCATAATGGCGTTTYTGTAATTCCAAAGTTTTGCTACGYGACRACACAGTTTCCGAGTTCCAACGCAACCCTTTAAAACGCAACCGAATCGAATCCTCATTCCGTCGAATCGCTCTCGCGAAAAGCATTCATCGACTGTCSCCACCAACGCCACTCCATGGCCACTTCCATTCGCGTTCGACGACTGGCCGCCGTCGCAGTCGCCGCTGGTGGCGCGTATAGTGTTCTTCGCGATCCATCTGYATCCTCGAATGACAGGGGAGGCGGTCCTGTCCTTGAAGCTGTGAAGCGGAAAATTGCCGACCCATTTGCTGTCGTCCCAAGCCGAGTTGTTCAGGAGTCTGCTCTCATGGGTGCTAGTTCGGCTAATCCCCTTGATATCCTAGTTGTTGGAGGCGGTGCTACCGGCAGCGGAGTCGCCCTCGATGCTGCCACTCGTGGTCTTCGAGTTGGGCTAGTCGAACGCGAGGACTTCTCGTCTGGGACTTCGTCAAGGTCTACCAAGTTAGTCCATGGAGGTTAGCGTTTGAAGCTTGAAATTTTGACTAAATTAACTGTGTGAAGTTTGGGAACAATGTATATGATTAAGGGTCACAAGAGAGAAATGGCTGTTAAACATTCACGTCTCGTGGTTTAACTAGAGAGTGAATAAATGCCTCCAAAGTAAGTTTTCGTGGTCTCAATTACCTTGGTTAACTTTTGCATAATGTTCATTTATGCGTTGGGAAAATAAAGAATGAAAAAGAGGAAGATGAACGTGATCTGCGTTCAATGTGTTCATCACAGCATGTATGATAAATTGGAAATTTGTTTTCTTGGTTGCTCGAGGATTGCGTTAAGAGGTTTAGCTGGGATACTAAGTTGCTCAGTTTGCATGAATTTCATGGAAAAGCTGTGGTTTATTAGCTGTGATGTCTTTTTCGTTGAGAATAATAATTTTTAAGTAAAGAGGGTCCATTTTTTAGTGAGATTGACGATTCATTGCAGATTGATGAAAGTGGAAGTGATGAAAGAGTATTCTAATTGTGATCCTTTAAGCAATTTTCTCTTATCAGTAACATAGCATATTTAGTTGTGAATCTTTACCATAGAAAAGCCTCTTGCCAACTCGCGCATTGGCTGAAKCTGGTCTCTTTGTSATGGACTTTTCCCTTTCGAAAGATGTTAGTAATTATTTAAAAATCTATTATTAATTTTTTTGAGAGTAATAATTTATTAATCTCATGATTAACATTGGTTTTCTTTTAAATAAATAAAACCATGATCAATAATGTAGAAATGCGCAAGTTTAAAGAAGTTTGCAAATTCAGGTTTCATCTTTTAAGCTAGCGAAGCCTCTTTGTTAGTTTCAATCTAAAACACAATTTCAATGATCTCTCGAGGAAGTCCTTTGAGCTTCTTGGTACTATGATCTTGCATGCTTTTGCCCCTTTTATAGTGGACTGGTCCCGACAGTAGTCTTTGTTGCAAATCAAAGC
Source organism: Rhazya stricta (assembly GCA_001752375.1). Lineage (NCBI taxonomy): Eukaryota > Viridiplantae > Streptophyta > Magnoliopsida > Gentianales > Apocynaceae > Rhazya > Rhazya stricta. The sequence continues at coordinate 2,897,828 of MEJB01000018.1, forward strand.
ATAGTATTCAAATATTCAGTTTGCTGTGCTGCTAGTGCTGACTTCCCAGAAATTAATCAATCTTTGTCTTATTTCAACGAATCTGCTTGGGCATTAAATTTTATTCTTTTTAGAATTGGAATTGGTTTTACGTGCAGGTGGAATTACTTGCTGATGCTTGTGTGATGGCAGCTTTTTAATAAACTCAATTAAGTTCACCATGGCAGCTCTTTGGMAAAAGATCCTCCTTGTCATTTTCTATTATTTTCCTTAAATAAGAACTAGAAAACACTAAATTCAGCATATAAGTATGTTTTGGTAACATGACCTTCTAGATTTTAGTGCTTAATTCGAGGAATGTTTTTGTAGGAGTCCGCTATTTGGAGAAAGCTGTTTTTAACTTAGACTATGGACAGCTAAAGCTGGTTTTTCATGCACTTGAGGAGCGTAAACAGGTTATTGACAATGCTCCGCACCTCTGCCATGCTTTGCCCTGCATGACACCTTGTTTTGACTGGTTTGAAGTAATCTACTATTGGATGGGCTTGAAAATGTATGATCTGGTCGCAGGAAGACACCTGCTACACTTGTCCAGATATTATTCTGCTCAGGAGTCTGTAGAACTTTTCCCCACTTTAGCAAGGAAGGGTAAAGACAAAAACTTGAAGGGCACAGTGATTTATTATGATGGACAAATGAACGATTCAAGGCTGAATGTTGCAATAGCTTGTTCTGCTGCATTAGCTGGTGCAGCTGTGCTTAATCATGCAGAAGTAGTATCTTTTATTAGGGATGAGGCCAGCGGGAGGATAATAGGTGCACGTGTACGAAACAACTTATCAGGTGATTGAGCAACGAGTATATATATTGTGCTTTAGATTAACTCTGAYTGTCAGTGTTGATTGTCTGTTATGGATCCATTCAACTTTGTCTTCTTAATTCCTGTGCCAGTTTTCATTTGTTCCCTCCTTCCGAAAATCAGAAAACGTTAGTGATTGCTGAAGAAGCAGTTTAAAAAATGTGATTTTGTTTCTAAAATTTCTCTCTAAGCGAAATTTATTAGAACAGCCTTTTCTTTTAGTTTTCATTAAGATTAAGATGCAAATAAATGTCTTAATTATCCTTTTTAAGCAAACAAGAGCAGGTCACCTGTGTGTACTAGATCTTCTTTTTTCTTTTTATTATCTGGTTTAATTTCAGCACACATCAGTGTGGATGCTTTGGCCAAAAACATGACTGGACTTTAGAGGACAACTTGCTTCCTTCTTGCCAACTGGGAAAAAGAAAATACTAAACTAAAACATCAGGAAACTTGAGAATATTCCCTCCCTGTGGCTCTTGTTTTAGTCATCTTCTGTGCATTCGATGGTCTTTTATTGGTGGTGCATCAACCCAGCCCTAATTGTTGGTTCCCAAYTTACTGTGTTTGATGTTATCAGTTTGCAATTTGAGATCTCACTTCTTGTTAAAGTGTACAGGCAAGGAGTTTGAAACATATGCAAAAGTTATTGTGAATGCTGCYGGTCCATTTTGTGATTCTCTGCGCAAAATGGCTGACAAAGATGCAAAGCCCATGATTTGTGCCAGCAGCGGTGTGCATGTTGTGCTACCTGATTACTATTCACCAGAAGGAATGGGCTTGATTGTTCCAAAAACCAAGGATGGTCGTGTTGTGTTCATGCTTCCATGGTTGGGGAGGACAGTTGCCGGTACTACAGATTCCAACACCTCTATTACAATGCTACCAGAGCCTCATGAGGATGAGATTCAGTTCATACTGGATGCCATCTGCGATTATCTTAATATCAAGGTTTGTTGGTTTTGAAAAAAAGTAGATCACTATTTGATTTTTGGCTGAAATTTAGTTATATTGTGATCTCAATATCCTTGGTCCTACCTATGTATGAAGCCTTAAYWTCTCTTCCTAGTTAACTTAAGAATGAAAAAGTTAAGAAGTCTTTATATCATCTTCTTCTTAAATGGATTGCTCTTGAAATCCATATGCAAGGGTTCTCAAATATTTTTRACTTGGAATGTGGTCAGTCACCCTTGAAAATCTAAAAATAATTGCAWGTTTTTTCCTTCTTCTATATGAAACATGAAGACACTGGCATTTTTTAAATTAGTTATGAAAGATAATCATTACCCATTAGGGTAAGCAGTGAGCATGTGAGATGCACGGGAGAAGTGCACAGCATGGATTTTTCCCAATCCCAATGATACTGACTTAYGTGGTTGCAAATGTGGCTTCATTAGTTCACACCAATTTTGGCAAGGTGGGGGTAGGTCCAAAAGGGCCTGCCTTGCCAGTTTCTTGATCTAACCAAAAGAAAAGAAAGAAAAAGAGAACTTTTTTAATCAGATGAGAGATGTTAAACTCTTAAGGGTTTGCACCCRAGATTACCCATCTAGTGGATTGTAAAGTGTTTTATGTATTCTAATGTTAGGCTGCTGACGACAGATTTGTTCTAAAGGTTGTTCTTTGCATCACATGCAGATTATTCYTGTCTGAGCCATAAGTGTTAAGTAGTAGTTGTATCTGAAGGTTTCATAATTTACTCTTTTGGTTTTTAGTCAAGAATTTTTTACTGAAAATATGATCTGCTCATTTGGTTTATTCAAGTACAATAGTGTCTTGACATTTTTCACCTGCTTTAAACCCAAAAGCTATATTTCAATATATGCCCACAGCCAAAATAGTCTGTTGGAGGTTGTTTTCTGTAGTTCATTAAGTGTCATCTTCTGCCTGTTTATATCATACCTTTTCTCGTTTCTTAAGGAATTAGGAATTTGGGATTAGTTCCTAATCATTTATCTAGTAATCTTTTGGCATCTCCTTAACTAGTTTGCCTGTGGCTTAGGCTGTCTAACTGAAATTGAACCAAGACTTCAGTTTGCCGTTTTGAAGTTGGTGTTGATTATGTGATATTTGCTTCTTTTGAACATGTCTTTGTTGATTTGTGCAAGTCTCTTTTCAGGGATGTGCACTTACACCAAGCATTCATGGAGTTTTTGTTTTTAAAATACTGGAGATTGAAGTTTGTTGTCACATTTAGGTACGGCGCACAGATGTACTCTCTGCTTGGAGTGGTATCCGCCCATTGGCAGTGGATCCTAAAGCAAAGAACACAGCAAGCATTTCCAGGGACCATGTTGTTACTGAAGATTACCCTGGTTTAGTTACTATTACTGGTGGGAAATGGACTACATATAGAAGGTATGTTCACTTGGGCTATATGAAATTTATGKGCAAACTGAGAAATCAAAGCTAATATGAAGACCTCTCTTTTGGAGACTTTTCAATTGGCATACCAATTGTTTTAAATTAGCCTCGTACATTTGCGCTATATATTGAGTTTTTCTCGATGAAGGCTTATCGATGGTAGAGATGTTAGCAATCAGAAATACATTTAATTTTTCAGTAGATACTGGTCATGTTGCATCTGTGCATCAACTTGTTACCTTTCTTTAGGAGTTATTTGTAAAAGTTTTTTACTAACCATAACCTGTTCCAGCATGGCAGAAGATGCAGTTAATGCAGCTATAAAGTCTGGAAACTTGAACCCCACCAATAAATGCTTAACCCTTAATATACAGCTTATGGGAGCTGATGGTTGGGATCCAGCATCTTTCACTGCATTAGCTCAACAATATGTACGCATGAAGAAGACATACAGTGGAAAAGTTGTTCCAGGTGTTATGGATACCTCCGTGGCAAAGCATTTATCTCGTGCTTATGGTACTCTGGCTGAAAGAGTTGCTGCTATAGCTCAGGTTTGCTCTATGTTCATCACTGAATTTATCCTCTTCCTTTTTTTTGTTTAAATTTCTCGTTCTCAATAACCCCTAGAAATTTATACTAGGTGTTTGAAAGTACTTGTTTCTTGGAACTTTTGAGGTAAATTATCATATTCATACGTTATTATGCATGCCCCATGTTACATATTATTATAGGACTTGCAGATTCATTTTCTAACTTGGTTCGTATGAAATTTGTAGAATGAAAATCTTGGGAAGCGGCTTGCCCATGGATACCCTATTCTAGAAGCTGAGGTTGCATATTGTGCTCGACATGAATACTGCGAATCTGCTGTGGACTTCATTGCCAGAAGGTCACGCCTTGCTTTTCTTGACACTGATGCTGCAAGTCGGGCCCTACCGCGCGTGATTGAGATACTAGCTGCTGAACACAAATGGGACAAATCGAGGCAGAAACAAGAAATCGAGATGGCTAAAAAATTTTTAGAAACCTTCAAGTCATCGAAGAACGCCCAATTCCATGATGGGAAACACAGTTAGTGAGTTCCCATCCAGTTCCTCTCACATGAAGAAATAAATTATTTCAGAGGTGAAGTCTTCCCCCAATGTTGCATATTGCTTGTTCTAGGATCTTAAAGATGTTGACGTAGATCGGCACATGTTCTCTTTGCATTTCACTAGAGATTAGTATACCACCAGGGAAGCAGAGTTAGTATCTCTTGTTAGACCTTGTACTTACGATCTCTTTATTTGTTTAAAACAGGTTTTAATTACATAAAAGTTCTCCAAAATGCATTTGCATAAATAACGTCGATCTTCATCTCACAGCAAACCTCATCTGGTCTGGTCCTGCAAGATGTTGTTGCTGGGAAGATGATGAATTTTCTGTTCTCAGGTAGTATTAGGCGATGCTATAGATTACAGTCTACAGCTTGTGTAGAGTGTGTTGCCAATGGATATTCTCAGTGGAAATAAAAACAGCCATGGTATATGGAACAAAGTTTGCATCTATGTCATTTGAACATTTTACATATTCAAAGGCGAGAAAGGTTGGTTTGGATTATTTGCACGCAGGGACTTTAGAGGTTCAAAATTCGAAATTTTTAGATTGAAGCTGTATTTAGATTAGTCTTTGGGTCAACGAAATTTTTTTTTTCCAATTTCAAATATCATTGGTTTTATATTTAAATAAATAATTTTTTGCCCTCAATTGTAAATATCATTTGTTTTACGCGTCGAGATCAAATTTTTTGAATATGAAATAATGATTTTTTTTTTTTTGTTGTAGAAGTCACTCGAGTTATAAATTTTATAAATATAATTTTTGAATGATTTCAAGAAAAAAAAAAGAAAATGATGAATTTTGACAAAAAATTTATTGTAATCATGTAAGAAATGAGAATGGATCATTGATCCCCAAAAAAATGTAACAATAAATGGTTATTTGGCGTTTAAAATTAATTATTTATAATTTATAATTAATTATTCATAAATTTTGTAACGAGATAATTAATGATCTATTACGAATGGTTAAAAATAATTAATGTTTTTTATTCTTGCTAACGAGTAATAAAAATAGATAATGGGCCTTGCTCTGGATTCGGCCTTCCTATGGTCCACTGTTGTTGGGGTCAGGCAGACCAGCCCACTTCATTCCAGTTATAKTTACTGCACAATTTTAACAGCCAAAATTCCCTCCCGTTATCCCAACCAACTAAACCTCATCGCAGAACRAGCAGCAGTATTCAACCACCACCGGCAGCTTTGGTGATGGCGGCAATCATGGCTGCAGTAGCGGCAGCCACCACTGCTTTCACTACTCTCCACCTATCTAGACCCGCTATCACATTCACACGCACCAGTCATCGCCATCTTCGTACCATCATCTCCTCATCCCTCTCGTTCACTCCCATCACCACCGAATTCAACATCACCTTCGCCCCTCCAAAGCGCAAGTCGGAACCTGATCCCATTGAAACTGAAACTACTAATTTGGACCCTGAACAGGAGASCGAACTGGGGGAACAACTCTACATCCCATGGATTGTCCGCGACGAGAATGGCAACCTAACCCTTCAGTCCACCCCTCCCCCAAGTCTACTTCATGCGATGGCCAATGCAAAGACCAGTAAGAAGAAGAAGAAGGAGAAGGATACAAAAGSCAAGCCGGCAGCTTCCTCGACTGAGCCGAAGCTTTCCAAGGCTGCTCGCCGCTATTATAATGAGAACTTCCGTGACCCACCTCAGCGGCTTAGTAAGGTCCTAGCTGCTGCCGGAGGTAAGAAAGCTCAGCTGCTTGCATATGTTTCTTTTACTAATTAAATGATCATGCTACCACCTTTTAGTCTAGTATATCTCTGCTTATTTGCTGTATATTGTACTTATGCGTTTTGCAAATTACATGTATTCCTATGTAGCATCTTTATGTTAAGTGAGTTTACTGTACGTTCATGAATTTTTGTGTCCAAAGATGGTTGASTTTTGACTAAGTTATCATCGATACAGCGGGATAAAGTTACAGACAAAGGTGTGAGCTACTGGTAATGCCCATTATATTGGAAGAACTAATACTTTTAGTGATTCATCGTATGGTGACAATRGTTATAAAGATGTGATTAGTAATGTGGTTCGCTTTCGTAGTGGCATCTAGGCGAAGCAGTGAGGAGTTAATTTTTGGAGGCAAGGTCACTGTGAATGGTTCTGTCTGCAGTACTCCGCAGGTTAGATTTGCTAGATGAACTTAAGAGTTTGTGTTGCAGCATGATCTCTTCTTATACATGGAGACATGTGTTACAGACAAAAAACGAATAGTGAGATCTGAGATAATTGAAATGGAAACTTTATGCTGTGAAGATGGCACTGATTTGGCACTGATAATGGTGCAGACTAGAGTAGATCCTGCAAGAGATGTGATATATGTCAACGGGAACCGCCTACCCAAGAAACTGCCTCCAAAGGTCTATCTTGCCCTAAACAAGCCAAAAGGGTTTGTGCTTAAATGTGTTCTCAAGTACAAATTCCTGATGTAGATTACCAATTTTCGTTTGCTGTTTATGAACATTGTTTGGTGTTCCAGATACATATGCTCTGCTGGAGAGAAAGAGACAAAGTCAGCTTTGTCCCTGTTTGATGATTATTTGAAGAGTTGGGTATGTGTTGSTACATAAGTTATCTAGTTTTGCTGCAGCTTGGAGCTCAGTGTGAATGATTTATTTTCTGTAAAAGTTCTCTGGTGAATACAAGTAATGATCCTGGTAATGACCTTTGCATTTTCTCAGGGTAAGAGGAACCCAGGCCTACCAAAACCTCGACTATTTACTGTTGGCCGTCTTGATGTTGCTACGACTGGATTGATTATTGTGACAAATGATGGTATGTTAGATATGGTATTAACTGCAGTTCTAAACATCACTACGAGAATGATTGGAAACAAGATGGAATTTAATGAATTATTGCTGGTCCAGGGGAGTTTGCTCACGAGCTTTCACATCCTTCTTCTAACCTATCCAAAGAGTAAGTTTCCTCATAATTTTTGCTATTCTTTGGTGGAATTATGGCTTTCGGTTTCTTTTAATTTTTAGGTTGCAGTTTTCAATTATTGTATTTGTACTACAGCATCCAGTTCTTACTTGAAATACTGGGGCGGTATTGGGTAATTGAAAAGGACTAATTTAACAGCAACAAATCTAGATTGCTRCCTGCTAACTGAAATATTTCTGCATCTGACTTGTTTGAGATGCTCCATAGTTTCCTCCTACCTTCAAGTCAACTAACTCAGTAGATAAAATTACACTTGAGAAACTTTCATTTTTCTTGAATTTTTATTTCAATGTTCTTGTTATATGTTTCATTGCTAATTCATGCTTATGCATTCTGATGCTTGGACATTAAATTTGTGCCTGTAGATATATYGCAACTGTGGATGGTTCCATCAGTAAGCAGCAGTTGATTGCCATTGGTGAAGGAACAGTTATAGAAGGTGTTCATTGTACTCCAGRTATGGTTGAGTTGCTACCTCAACAACCAGATATATCAAGACCTCGAATTCGGATTGTGGTACTATTTTTGTTCTTCCTGAATTAGTAGTCTCGTTTATGTCTAACCATGCTTTGATGTTTTCACCTTTTCTGTTTTCCCCCATTTTCTCTGATTTCCTCTATAGCTTCAGTAAGCAACTCTTATTTTTATAACTCGTCAATATTGGAGTTTTGAGAAAAATGGGAAGGATAGCTAAGATCTCAATTTTTTAAATGGTGTAGGTTCATGAGGGAAGAAACCATGAAGTGCGTGAACTTGTAAAACATGCGGGACTCCAGGTATCTTCTGCTTGCTAACTTGATTGATGGCTGATATTCTTTCTCCTTCTTGCATATTAGTAAAGGAGAAAAAGAAAAGATATAATGGGGACAATGAAATTTCTACATAAGTGGAGATTATTCTGCGAGAATTTGATTACCAATAGTTCRATCTGCATTATGGATAAATGATGGCTTTTGAAACTGTTCAATCCATTCCACTTGTGAAATCTCTATGGATAATTATAGATGAGTCATTAAGTTTAAAGAGGATTATGTTTTGGTTCTTGATTGATTAATCATTATGTTGGTAGGGCCTTGTTGTGCATTGCTAAAGTCTTCCTGGGGACTGATTTTCAGTTGACCTGATTAATTTTGTGCTTTGAGTATGTCCATTCCTGTAGATTACTCATGTCCTGAGTTTCTGGTTCTGTTTTTGCCTATTCCTCAGATTCATGCACTGAAGCGTGTGCGCATTGGCGCTTTCAGGCTTCCATCAGATCTTCCGTAAGTTTCACGTGATACTTGTAGATTTATGTAGTTCTGAAGGAGTAAATACAATGAGTGTTTTTTGTTTTTATTGGGGATGAGTTTTTTCTTTCTATGCCTCCATTTTGGGCTGCATCATGTTTCTAATAACCATGACAAAATGTGGATAGGATAGCAAGAACATAGTTCAAGGATTGTACATCTCATTCGTTTTTGGCATTTAAAAGAATCAAGTTCTGCCAAATAGTTGAAGTGGCTACTTGTAGAAAAAAGAGCATCTGTTGAAGAGTCGGAATAAAGATATGTGCACAATCTTCAATCCAAAGTTGAACTTGAATCTACAGAAAATAGCATCAATTTGGCTTGAGGAAACCTTATCCTAGCAGCTAGAAATTCTGGAATTAATTTCTGAAATCTACTTTTGTGGACAAAGCCACAAATCTCTCTCTCTCTCTCTCTCTCAGACACACACATATACGCACACACAGACAGTCCAGTTTACGACAGAATTTTATCTCTACTGCTGCAGACTTTGCTCATTTATGAGATTGTTGCTTATTGTTATTGAATCTTGAAGATAAATATTTCGTATGAAGTTAGATAAATAGGGTTGGCACTTGGCATATGAGGAGGTCCGTAAATAAAAAATCAATGAATTTGCATGGTGTTTCTGTTATTAGCTTGTTCTTGAATGTGTGATCTTGCAATATCTAGGCCCTAGGGCACTAATTTGCAAGTTCATGTCACTTGAGCAAGAATGTTAATATCTTTCTCATAAAACATTCTTCTCTCAAGGCTCTTTACGAAGTTGCAACATGTCAATTGAGCAAGATTGTTTAATATCTGTGTCATAAACATTCTTCTCTTAAAGGCTCTTTACGAGTCTTTCTCTGCCCATGTGGTTTGATTTATCATTAATCTGTCTTTGCTGACAGGATTGGGAAGCATGTCGAACTAAAACCAGCCAACCTCCGGGCACTGGGCTGGACCAGCTAAAGGAATGAATAAATTGCTAACAAAATAGATGGAAGGTCAACTTTCCTCAATTATTTTCTCCAGTCCGAGTAGAACGAGCTTCAAAATTTAACCAAGAAATGTATAATGTCTGCTAATCTGCTGGGTGGAACGTTGGATATCGCTCCTGCTACCCGGTGCTGAAAACAGGTTTAGATATTCAGACTCTATTAAGTTTGGTGGAGGTGGGCTCAAAGCAGATCTATTCCAAATGGTAAACTTCTGAGCCACGAAGGATTTTCACAAGATATTTATACCTCTTATTCAAACCATCCTGGAAAATATCTCGGGTTCGCATGTGAGAATTTTTGAGGCAAACTATATCTATCTTTCTGTTGATCTTTGTGTTATGGTCATTTTACATGAGAGAGGATTGTAAAGGTCCATACCCATGTTGCGTTGCCGACAATGCAGGAGATCTATGATCCATACACAAAAAGGGAGATGGCAGAACTATAAAGCCAAATCTGAGGATCTGAAACTACATTCCCTTGTCTTTCTGTGTTGATCCACCGGTGGGAAAGCCGGTGTTCCAATACCAAAAGAAAGGGGGAATGTGAAGGAGGAATGAGTATTCAATGTAACAATGGTCACTGTCATCTCTTTCAGGGAAAAATGATGATAATGAATGTACAACCTGTGCTGGGCCGGCAACCCATGTTGAATTTCACATGATATCCACTCCACCTACTCATATGCATACTTGAAGACAAAATCAGCTTCATTATACACCATTACATTGTCTGATTGAGAACAATAAGATTAGTATGAAAGGGCATATTGTCCCTCTCTTTTTAGGGGTCACCAATTGTCAAAAGATGATCCTTTCGACTGTCCAAAGACGGCTGGCTCTAAAGTCAGGCATTGTAAATTTCACATCAACTACGAAAGTACCGAGTCAGTGAAAGTGGAAGCCACCTTTTGTTTCTCTTCAAAAGTTGTCTTTTACCTTTGCTACGTCATTTCTTTGTCTTGATTTTACATTGATAAAGAGAAGTTGTCAACTGTCAAGAAATTGCCAAGTCCTCCATTTGGATACAACAATTGCAGTAACGGGTTCAGTTTTTAAAGCATTTTTATATTTAATTGAACTGTTAAATTAAATAAAATTTCATATTTAATTCTTATTTTTTATTGAATCGGAGTTAAATTTTGCATACTCTAGGCGTAGAAACTCATCAAGATCCTTAAACCAAATGAGGTTCCCCTTCAATCAAGCCACAAACCCCATTATTAATCTACTGGGAACCCTATGATTCTTGAATGATGAAATGAAGCTAAAAGCCCCACCACCACACAATGACCCTCCCTGCCACACACACAGTAAACACCTACTGGGAGAAGCCAAGAAGTATTTCAAGGAGTCCTGAATGGGCGCTGGGTGCCTCGGATTAACGGCCAAAAATTACAGAAAATACAAATAACCAAACCTTAAATGCATACACTAAGATAAATGAAAAATGGATTACGCGGGAACTTACTTTGTTTATTCATTCGTTGGATGTATCAGTAATAATTTAATCTTATATTTTGTCCCTCAATCGTGCCGGCCTCAACGACACGTTTTCCATTCTTTTCTGCTTCAAAGTATGATTGTTTCGGTTTCAAAATGCCATTTCTACCACGGTGGTTTTGAAGGTCGATTGGTCGTGTGATCTTTGAATGGCGTCGTTGAGTAGTTCTAACACTTCAAGTGTTTCAAGGCCTTCGTCGTCACACAGGTCGGAGAGGCCGCCGATTTCTTCTTCTTCTTCTTCTAYTGCAAGTTCAAGTTCTCGAAGCAGTGCAGTGGGTATGACCTCCAATGAGGGGCAAAGGCAAGGACAAGGACAACAGAATGCTCACTCTGTTCGTTCTAGAGTTCCATTCTCATCGTCATCGTCTTCTACTGCTTCTGCTACTACGAGACGCTCTGTTACCCCCAGTTCTCGTACTCGCTCGCCTTCCCCCTCTCCGTCGAACCATTATAATGATCCAGGTGAGTTCTCTCCCTCGCTTTCAATCTTCTCCAGCTTTTTGAATTGGATTATGTTTCAGAGAGCTGTGTAAACCATGCATTAAATTTGAACATATAGAGCATTGAGGAAACGGTCAAGCATAAACTCGGTTATATACTGCCGTAGAGGGAAGAACTCACTGGGATGGATTTCATTGGAAGTTCTGCCATTGGTTTGATCTTGATGTGCATTGGGGCATGAAACATTTGAAACTTTGAGGATTCCTGTTTCTTTTGTTTCTTATTCTTTCTTTGGAAGGATTTCTTTTATCCAGTATGGACCCGTCTTTCCAAATTAAACTTGAATTGCCCTTCCAATTTTCCACTTGATAGAAAAGAATGGTTTCTATTCCCTCTCTTATTTTTACACATGTTGACAGCTGTTATTCTTGTTTCACATATTAAAAAATGACCTCCCATCTATCCTAGCAAGGGACGCATGTCCTTGGAGTCTGTAATTTACTTTCAGGCATTTTGAATGCTGGTATTATCTTGCCCTATGATCTGTTGCAATCAATATCTAAACGTGAGAAACTGAGTTCGCCCTGCTGGCAAGGGATAATGATCTGGGCACTTTGGTTCTGGACATGAAATACTTTCTCAATGTGGCAATTTTAGTGTTCTCTAAGAGATCATGAACATCGCTTCATTTGGAATTAGTTTGTGTCTGCTTTCGTTACTTTGTTTACAATTGATTTACACTGTGACTGTGCTATCTGTAGAACCTCGAAGGGTGAGGGTTGCTGTTAGACTTCGACCAAGAAATGCTCAGGATCTCTCGGAAGCTGATTATCCTGATTGTGTTGAAGTACAGCCTGAGGTGACAATCAGACATKTGGTCCTGTCATACATAACTCTAATTCCATGCCAATGATACAACCATTGTCTATGCAAGATGACTCCAAGTGTGTATGTTTGTGTGTCTTTGTGTTTGTTTTGACAAGTCTCGCCAGTGTGCATGTGTGTGAATGTATATGTACAGGTGGCCTTTTATGAATGAATCTCTGTGTTGCCTCTATAGCTTGCCTTTTCATCTTTGTATCTGCATCTGTATGTACTTTTTTTTTTGGTCTGTTTAAACTGACACTGTCTTTGATCATACAGCTTAAGAAGCTAAAGCTTAGAAAAAACAACTGGAGTGCTGAGTACTACAGATTCGATGAAGTATTTGCAGAAAGTGCTTCTCAAAAGCGTGTTTATGAGGTGGTAGCTAAACCTGTAGTAGAGGTAATCATCAATAGAACTCAAATATTGGGGATTCATTTTGTATTCCAACTGCTTTCCACTTGTGTACTGTTATTCTGTATTCTGCAGGCAATGGAGAAATAATGGCGATACAAAACTGTCCTTGTGCTTTACTGTGAAGTTTTTTTCTTACATAAACTGTTAGAGCTATGTAGGGTTGATTTTGTAACTTTGAAGAGGGCTCACATTGCTTGTTTTCGAATGCCATGATTTGTAGCTGGTTTTGATATATATTACTCATAAATTATTTTAATGATTGAATCTTCAACTTGAGATTGGGCAAAAATTTCAGTCAACAATAACTCAACAAATAATTGCAGAATATGGCACATATCATTAAGATCTCAACACTTTGAGCAAAAAATATTTTGCAGAAGAGAATGATGATGAATGTTATTATTACCAAAGACCAAATGTATCATAMTGCTCAAGAATAAAAAGGAGAAAAATTGGAAGATCCTATTTCTTTTACTTTTTGTTTAGTCCATGCTATAGTATACCTTGCATAATATTCAGTTTTAAGCCGGCAAACAACCTGTAAGGACAATGATTTCTTCCTAAGGATTTGATTACCTTGTTCCTTGGATAGTGATTTTGAAGTAAACATATCTTTCATTCTTTCAATCGACTTATTGAAGAATCAAAATATTGTATTCAGTTGATTGGAATCAGATATTAACCACACAAGTTTCTATTCCAGAGTGTGTTGGAAGGGTACAATGGAACTGTAATGGCATATGGTCAAACAGGTACGGGGAAGACATATACCCTTGGTAGATTAGGTAAAGATGATGTTTCTGAGCGTGGAATCATGGTTAGAGCGTTAGAGGACATAATTACGAGTACATCTCCTATATTTGATACTGTGGAAGTATCCTACTTGCAGGTATTGAAACTGTTTGATGTTTATTGAAGCTGCTATATTTCTTGCATTTTCTATTCAGTGATTTTGATGCAAGGCTGAAGTACTTTTAGCTACATCTGATAGTTATCTTATGAAGAGCATTATCTCAGTAGAAAAATTACTCTAAGTGCATTTAGTTTGAACATTCTGATATCCTGCATATAAAGTAGGTCTAATTCAGTAATGCTCACAATGCTTGTGAGATTGGCTACAACATAGGGTGGTTGAAGTCTTAGAAAGAATGATGATTTTAAAACGACATCATAGCTTCAGTRTTGGAGCAATAAGGCTCCCACCAAAAGCTAGCTTCTAGAAAGTTTGGTATTATTTCAATTTGCATCTTATCTTTCCATAGATTTGCGTTTACATTGTCTTATACAACCTCTTTTGTGTCTTTTAGGTATTCAATTTTTTTAGACTAATCCAAGTACTTTAATATGCACAAAACCTATAAATATTTTTATTGCCCAGCTGTATATGGAATCTATCCAAGATTTGCTTGATCCTGGAAAGACAAATATTCCAATTGTGGAGGATGGAAGGACTGGAGAAGTATCTGTCCCTGGTGCAACAGTAATTAAAATCCAGAATCTTGATCATTTCTTACAACTACTGCAAATTGGAGAAGCAAACCGTCATGCAGCTAATACAAAGTTAAATACAGAATCATCACGTAGTCATGCAATTCTAACGGTATGCATGACGATAACCCAATCCAGGTGTAAATTTTCTAGTTGTAGATATGTTGAGTGGAGAAATGATGACCTGAATTTTGCCCTTTTCTTTACTTCATTTAGGTTGGTCAATGCGGATGTAATGACCTGTAAATCTTGTTCCTACCTTTACTTGCTTTACCACTATCTCTTGCTCTACAGGTGTATGTATGTAGATCTGCGCATGAGCAAGATGAAAGTGATATATCTTTGAAGGGCAGAGATGGCAGGACAGAGAGACCAGGCAGTCAAATACCTACCATTCGGAAAAGCAAATTGCTTCTAGTTGATCTTGCAGGATCTGAACGATTAGACAAATCTGGTTTGTGGTTTACGAATCCTATCTGTATAAAGCTCTTTGTTCCACTTTGTACAATCATCCTTTTTCTATTTTATCCATTGAAGTCCATGTGGTTGAATTTATGAAACTCTTGGCTAATATTCTAGTGCAATAGCAGTGAAATCATTAGCATCTGATATTCGGTATTCTGGTTATCTTCACCATTTGTAGCTTTGTTGGTCTTTTCTCATCTAATTTTCATCTCTTTGGCCTTACAAATTATTATATATTCCTCTGTGTTACAGGGAGCGAAGGTCACTTGGTTGAGGAGGCTAAATTTATAAATCTCTCCCTTACTTCCCTGGGGAAATGTATTAATGCACTGGCTGAAAACAGTCCTCACATTCCTACAAGAGACTCCAAACTAACCCGGCTGCTTCGCGATTCATTTGGAGGTTTGATCTGTTATCCAGTTCTCTAGTTTTGAGCAAGTCAGCTTGTTTAGCTTTTCTTGTGAAATATTTATGTTAATGCTTACATCTCAGTGAGATTCTTGGGGTTTGGGGAGTGGGGACGCAAGAGAGGGACAAAGGTTATGCAGAATGCTTAAGAGGTTGTCCATAATGTGATTGTGATTATTCCACTTTTTTCTTTTTTTTTTGTTTTAAATTTATTTATAACTTCCTGCATAATTATTCTGCACTTCTGCTGTCTGAAAAGATGTTAGTCATATTGAAAACAAATCTTCTTAATTCTATTCTTAATGATATAATTGGAATTTAATATTTCCTCAGACATCTACTGAAATTTGATTAATTGTTTCCTGGTTTACCAAGGTTAAGCAAAACAGCTTGTGAAATAGACTAGACCATGGAAATGCATTATGAATCTGTTTATTTGTTGAATATTAATTTTTGTTTTGACTGCCTGATGTAAACTTTCTATCAGACTGTGCTTAGCTTGCTGTATGTGAGATTCATAGCTAAATCTGGAAACACCTTCCTAGTTTTTGTGGTTCATTTTGCCAATATTTAGACGAATTTGATTACCAGGTTCCGCAAGGACTTCACTTGTAATAACTGTTGGCCCATCTTCTCAGCATCATTCAGAAACTACAAGCACTATACTTTTTGGACAGCGGGTAAGTAAATCAACACAGAAAGCTAAAGGAAATGTGGCATTATCTTGTAGATGTAAATTTTCCTGAAGAGAATAGTAGTTTAATTTGATTGGKGGAGKTGTATTACTGTAATCTCCTTTGTTGTATAAGCTGTTAAAATATGGCTCAAGACCGTTCTAGAGTTTCATCTACTAATGCAGTTTTTTCTTGGAAAACCCCCTTCCCCTTTTTTGGCTCCCTTTGGAATTCCCTGTAGGAAAAGCTAAGCTCTCTGATTTGCGATACTACTATGGATTAGAAAACAGGAAGAGAGTTTGCTTGAAATTTGTTTCAACTATAAAATTCTTGCTTCTTATTTTTGAAACCAGAAGTATTATGACTAATTGACATCATTGAATTTTGCAGGCAATGAAAATAATTAACACGGTAAAGCTAAAAGAAGAATTTGATTACGAGAGCTTATGCCGGAAGCTTGAGTCTCAAGTTGACCAACTCAYTGCGGAAGTTGATAAGCAGCAAAAGCTAAGAGAGATTTGTAAAAATGAGATGGAAAAAAAGTTTAGAGAATGCCAAAACTCATTTGCTGAAGTAGAAAAGAGTTTAGTATCCAGGTCCGAGGTACTTGTTTGTCCTCTTCTTTATTTTTTGTTTCTCTAGATTCCAATTTTTGCACATACTTTAGTGAAATGATTTTCTAAAAATTGTGTCCATTGAAAGACTGTTGTGAATATGGTTTTTGTTGTACTCAGGGAGCATGCCACTAGCTCCTTTAATACTTGGCTTAAAATTTTGTTACGTGGTTGCAGTTTCTGGAGAAGAAGAATGCTCGTCTAGAATCTGGAATGAAAGATCTTTCAGAGGAACTGAACAAGCAAAAAGAGCAAAACAACTTAATGCATGAAGAGATTGCACGGCTTGAAATGAGCTTGAAGAATAGCATGGTACTTGAAATTGATCAATGCACCTTCCTTGAATGTCAAAAATATGCAACTTCGTTATGCTTTTCATTTTAATTTGCCTGATATCAGAAGTTATGGTATGGTTTTAATTTGTACTACATTTCCTCCGGGTATCCTGCTTGGGCATATCTTTTCCTAGCTGAGATCAGATCTTTTGACATATTTGATTGCAGATTCTGGAGAAGGAAAACACTCGTCTGGAACTGGAATTGAGAGATATACTGAAAGAATTGAATTGTCAGAAAGAACATAMTGATTCGATGAGAGATGAGGTTGCACGTTTAGAAATCATCCTGAAGAGTAGCAAGGTACTACTTACATTTTTTGGGAAATTGCAAGGGAAGTTGCATGGTTATATCTTCTAAACAGATGCACGTTGTTGATATTTCTTTTTATAACATATATATGGCTGATTGAGATGCAAGTATCTTATCTCTAAGTTAGCAGTTGATATTTTTCTTCTACAGTAACAATGGTGCCAASAAACCCTCTATTAAGAAGAAAACAAAGTTTAGGTTTTCTTTTCTTCTCCCTGCTTTTTGTGAACAGAAAAACTAATACTTTTGTTTTGGCTGTTAGTAGCAACAGCAGCTAGAAAGTTCTATTTACCAAAATGTGCTTGCGGACACAACAAAAATGTATGAGAAGAAAATAGCTGATCTGATGAAACAATCAGAAGCTGACAGTGCACGAGCTGAAAGTGCCAAAGGACATTTGGATGCCATGAAAAAGCAACTGAGTGATATTCAATTGTCAATGCAGGTTAACCATTGATATTCTTCATTCYGTTATTATTTTTAATACAAAGGAGCCATCATTATAGTCAGGGTGGCATAACACTGAGAGATGTCTAGTATTTTCCCGCCTTATTCGTAGCGAGCAGAGAATCTGATGCTACTTTTATCTTCTTACTAGCAACTTCAGATGGAAAATTTGAGATATCAAAAGGCACTTGCAGAGGCCACTCAGATGTACGAGGAAAAAATAGCTGGATTTACTCAACAGCTAAAGGAAGAACGTACGCGGTTAGTTGATGCAGAAGAACAAGTGAACTTAGCAAATCAGGCCTTAAATGATCAGCAAAATGCAATCCAGGTAAATGTTTGTGAGGAGCTTGGACAAAGCCAATTAATTATATGGTAATCCCTGCATGCTTTTAAACCTTCAGCTTTCCAAATAAGTACTCTGTGCTATTCTATGAGTGAGTAGTTACATTTCTTCGTTGCTTATATCCTTGTTTACTACTTTAGGGTAGCAAAGCAATCGCAACAGCATTGGATGGTTGGGAAATGATTTTCAACTAACAAAATAAAATTTAAGGAGAATGATATAGATTAGAYGAGATGTGTGATTAAGACTTGAATCCCCGTTAGAGCTTTTCTTGTATGTAAGAGAAACCTGAAATTAGTGCAATATCAATATGTTGTTCTAGTTGATGCCCCTGCACGTTATTCTTATATGATTAATTGAGGCCTTAATTAGATGGACAAAATGGACTCAGAACAGTGTCCCTTGTATGTGTCAGGCATAACACTGCAGTTGCAGTACGATCTTCTACCAGTTTAGGCTACTATCTATAAACTTAAACCTCCTCTGGCTGAACAGAAGAGAGATTGCTGTAAGATGCGTTGCTTTCTCTTAGTCAATTAATAGTTTGAAGGGAACATCTTGCAAATGAAAACTAGAGCCCTTCTGATATTAAATGTGATACCGCCAGATATTTTGTCTCTCACAGTTAAAATTGTCCTATTGATCTCTGTCTCAATTGAGAACCCATCCTTCCTCAGGATAACAGAATTAGATTTGCTATGTGAAAAAAGTAGTATATTTTACTTGTTGATATGTAGATCTACCTGATATATTTACCTGGGAAAAAATTTGATCGCAAGGTTTTGGGTTGAAAAACAGGGATGTTAGTTTCTCTCTAACAGACTTTGGAACAAGTCCCCATGTCTTGATATAGCATACTTCGCTCGAGTTAAAAGCAGGATATGATAGCATATCCAGATATTTTCCTGGGGTTATTGTGATTCATGTGAAATGAATGCTAGTTTATATATAGTAAAACCCAGTTTCTGGAAATATCTGTTGACTCAAAGAGAAAAAATCATTGCCTGTAGTCTCATGGTCTCTAATACATCATAATCTATACAGAAAAGAGATCTCTTGTCAATTTGAAAATTTTTCTAATACAAATGCACCACTGCCTTCTTTCATTTCACCATACGTTTCTAATTAAAAGTAGTTACGCAAATTGATCACTTAAGTTAATTTCCCATGGGTATTTATATTCACTCTTCATTGCACTGCTACCATGCTTGTAGCTAGTTGGAATTTATTTTGCTTACATGCTGGACTAAAATTTCAGAAAACTTGTTGCAAGTCTGATGGCATATTTTATCTGTAACTATCATTAACCCCCTGCCCTTTTATCTTGCTTGTGCTATTAGATTYMGGCGCAAAAAGAAATCAAGGAGCTCAGATCAAAATTACGAGAAATGCATCAGGTGCTTGACGCAACAGTTAACCAACTCCAGTCACTGCAAACAGAATACAAAGATCTGCAAGTAGAAAAGGTACTTCTTTATTTTCACTAGAAATAACTACTGAAAGGTACTTCTCACTTTAGGAACTACAGTGGAACTGACACTTCATCTTCTCCATTGTGAAGACTAAGGTTATAATAGAAATGAAGGAAACAATAGTGGAAATGGACAAAATAAGAAGAATGGTCTACTATTATGACTCAAGCAAACAACTCAAAATTTTTAAGTGCTGATAGTTCCAAAGTTACTGATATTACTGTATGGATTCTTAGGAAGCATTAGATGATGAACTTCATGCCATGAGGCAAGCACAWATGATAGAAGAGAAGCAAAGGAGGGCTGCTGAAATCGAGCTGGATAATATAAAGAAAGTTGTACCTGAAAGTGAAGATGGCTTTGAGGTAAGAATTATCCTCTTGGACTCTTTGTTAAGCAGAGAGTTCTCATTGATTAACAGCAGCATCTTACAGGAAAAGAGATCATATATAAAAGAAAGTTTTCCTAGAGGATCTTCATCTTTTGGCCATAGGAGCACTATTGCAAAGATATGTGAAGAAGGTAATATTTTTCTTTAACTTATTTGTGCATTTCATTTCATGTTGCACAAGTTTCTTCAATGAATAKGTGGAACTAAACCACCTTGAACAAGATTTCAGTGTCTGGCTTAACGTCTAAATAGCCTAATGTTTCTTTTGGTATGAGAGGAGCATGCAAATTCTACAAATGGGATTCTCCACATAACTACAATTACTCTGATTTTTCTTCCTGAGATGATTTGCTTGCTTTCTTGTCTTTTGCTCTTAGTTGGTCTCCAAAAGATATTGTCGCTGCTAACATCTGAAGATTTAGATGTCCAAATTCATGCTGTGAAAGTGGTGGCAAATCTTGCTGCTGAAGGTATGTATAGGAAATATTGTTTTGTGTGTGTCACAATCTTTTCTTTAGAGGTGGTTTTAGTGCAATGCTTTAGATGCTCTATGCTTCTCTTTTAAATTGAACATATGAACAGTCTTTGTAGCCTTCAGGTCATGAATTTGTGTGCTAATTGGAGATGTAAAATTGCAATTTAAAGAATAGAAAAATATTGTGCCTTAATTTTGTATCTGAAGTCAGAGGATTTGAATCAAACTTTTACTCTTTTTGGACATTTTCAATCTCAGAATCAGTAAAAGCTTCAGTACTTTTCCTTGCCAAAACCTTGTCACAATCTCTGAGAATTGAAAATGTGCACCCAAATTCCAAAACTTATTGTATTCTTTATGCTTAAAAACCTGAACAATATCTTTGGTACATAAACTTTAACAAGTTGCTTGACAAGCAGTCTGAATGCTAGAATGGCATTTTCCGTGACCGCAAATTACATGTTATACTTCAGTATTCTCTTCAGAAATTTCAGAAAAAATAAAATCCATCCCAATTAATAATTTAATTTCCTTTTTGAAATTACTATTGGTTTCAGATAGCAACCAGGAGAAGATTGTCAATGAAGGGGGTCTTGATGCACTGCTCATGCTGCTGCAATCAGCCCAAAATACAACCGTACTCAGGGTTGCTTCTGGAGCCATTGCCAACTTGGCCATGAATGGTACTTCTATATTKTTTACTTCGTTGCCTTGTGCATTATAGGATGTCGTTCAAACATCAACATATTCCAACCTTTCATATAGGTAGCTCTAGATCTCTAGATACACCAATATGTAACTCTATAGATACTCTTTAAAGCGGAGCATATTTGGATGTGTCTTTCCATGAATTTAGCTTAGATTAGGAATGTGAAACTCTGATTGGATGGCACAGAGTTGAGATGTACATGATTTCTTCCTGGCTAGATGTCCACTGGTTTATCTCTAAATTGGTCAATAAAATTTTGTTTCTATATCTTGAATTACTTCCCTGGCTAGAAACATATTGACATTTTCTCTTTGCACTGTGAAAGTCTGATTGGATGGCACGGAGTTGAGATGTGCACGACTTCTCCATGGCTAGATGTCCACTGGCCTATCCCTAGATTGGTCACTAAAAATATGTTACTATATACTTAAATTTTACTTCACTGGCTAGAAACATCTTACATTTTTTCTTTGCTTACCTTCATTTTGAYACTGTATATYCCTTTTATCTTTCTAAACATGATTAATTCTATCATAAGGTATAAATAGTTAGCTTTGCACCATCAGAACTAATAGTTGTTATAGAGGAACTGCAAGTATAATAAGACTTGGGACTATCTGTCACATGAAAAATTTTATTGAATGGGATGTGAATGAGAATCTAACAGATCAATGTCTCGTCGAAACACACTAAGTGGGAAATTTACATATTTTCTTCTCAGAGATGAATCAAGGTGTCATAGTGAGTAAAGGAGGTGCTCGGTTGCTTGCGAATACAGCTACAAAAACTGATGATCCACAAACTCTACGAATGGTGGCAGGAGCTATTGCCAATTTGTGTGGGAATGGTGAGTTTAGGTGTTGAAGTAAAATCATCTACAACTGAAATTTCATTTGCTTCCTTTTATTTATCTCTACTAGCAATATCATGTGCTTATTAACCTAATGGTGTGCATTCTCTCCTACAGTGATAATTTGATTTTGTTTGATTTTCAAGTTGCTTAGAGTTCTAATTATATGCTAGCTACTTGTTTGTCTGCCCATTGGAAACACGATATTGCTTGCATTTGAATTTAAAAGACGCATATCACGCTTAGGTTACTCTGTTCATCAAGTTGGGAATACTTTAGTCCTGAAAGAAAACTCTCCCATCCTAATCTTGAGGTACATTACGCTTAACAGAGAAGTTACATACCATGCTTAGAGAAGATGGGGCCATTAAAGCACTTGTTTCAATGGCTAGACCTGGGAATACTGATGTCATTGCTCAAGTAGCCAGAGGAATGGCTAACTTTGCAAAATGTGAATCTCGAGCTATCCTCCAAGGTTCAAAAATGACTTTTCTTCTACATGGTTATTTATCTGTTTGGATTTTAGACATTATGGAACTCATGATTTAGTTACTGCAGGAAACAGGAGAGGCCGATCACTCTTGGTCGAAGATAATGCCCTCACATGGTTGATCGCCCACTGCAATACCGCTTCAAGTTCATCTAGGCGCCACATTGAACTTGCCCTCTGCCATTTAGCTCAAAATGGTAAGTATATCCTGGGAGATTTATTATAGTCTACTTGATTGACCAATATCAGGGTGTTGCTTTGAATACTATGCATGTTACTTCTACCTAAAGATGGTGGACATATGAACTGAACGCTATGGTTTTCATAGTCTGATCACATATTTTACCTCCTTATCATGCATTCCATTGCATCAAAGTTTGACAATTTGCCCAATTCATTGCTGATGTACTTCCTTTAAATTTGATGCTAATAGTAAAGGCTCAGTAAAGGAGGGGCAACTTCACCCCCTGCTTCTAACACATTACTTCCTTTGAAACATGTATTCTAGTCTAACTTTCAAGTATACCGTCTTCATTTCATCTTTGTCAAGTTTGATAGTATTCACCAGAAAATACCTTTTTAAATGTGAATTCTCATCGTATATTCAATACCATCGATCTCTACAGAGAATAATTCCAAGGATTTTCTATCTGGGAGCGGACTGAAAGAACTGATACGAATATCGGTTGAGTCTTCTAGAGAAGATATTCGCAACCTGGCCAAGAAAACTTTGAAGTTGAATCCAATATTTCGAGCAGAGGTTAATGAAGTGGATTTGTACATATAATAGTATACAGATTCTTAGCTATTTGTCTAGTTATAGCATTACGCGACAAAGGTCTTAGGTTATCGGCATATTCATCACATTTCATCTTGATTATTTCTCTGCACTATGTAATGAAAGTGCTAATAATTAGATAAAACATTTTGCCCGGTCACTTGGGCTTATATAAGACTCATTTTTTCTTTTTAAATTTTTGGTTTTTTGAGGATATAAACGGGACGGAGAACAAGAGGTATGTACATTTTCAGTATGAGTAACTTGTAGAATAAGAATGGTCACCCGTATAATACATCTTTAGTTCTACCATGCAAATGCATACCCGTTTTTGACAAACTGCACGTTCCCCACCTCCAAATCACTCTGATAATAAGCAGCTCCGATTTCCAAAAATARCCATTAGATGCTTTATGGATCTTGTTAATGCGTTTCAGAATTTTCAAGAAAGGCTTCCCCATATATTTTGCTATAGATGCTTTGCAAGTATCGCCATGTCAGTACACTAATTTCCTCCCCTCTCATAAAGAACAAACGGAGCATAACAGATAACAAAAACTTCTCTACACGTGCTGATCCATATTCAAGGTGTGGAGTGCCTCCAGGACTCTGGCACTCCGTTTGCGATACTTTCTAGTGTATTAGTTTTGAAAAGAAAAGATTAAAACTGAAGTGTCTTCCGCAACCTTCTAAAATGTCTCCTTCATTCTCTACCGATCTGAGATATCAATAGAAGCGTAATTGGTAAMCCRAGTCATAAAAGAGAAACTTCCAGAACAGGATATAAAGCCATTACCATTAGTAACTAGTAAAATAAAACAACCAACAGTTTCATCCTAAGCCAGACACCTCAATTCGTACAAAAAGAGTATCAGGAAACGCCTGCACAATTGATGCTACCAAAGAATAAAATAATTATAGACAGTTTATCAACCTCAAATATCTAGTCAAAAGAAATAAAAGCAAGAAGGAGCAACCCCAAGCCAAAAATCACAAAACTTTCGCTCAAACTTTGTGAACTCTCCAGCGGGAACGATTTCCTCATCCAATCTTGGGCAATATAACCCATCTGGAATCTGGAATTATGTGCACATACCAGCTTTGCACGGAATTTCAAAAGCTGTAYCGCATCTACCACAAGAAAAAGCAGTCTGGAATAACACTTCGCATCTTAACGAGCTAACGGGGTAAAATCTCTGCCACACGATCTTGAGCATCAGCTGGAATTTCTCTTCCTGGTACCTGGACCTTGAGAAGATTTGCATACCTGTAGAAAAGAAATTTGAGATACTACTTCAAAACAATTCAACTAATTTCCCAGATCTTCCACAGAATTTTGTCACGAAAACTCACTCTGCTGCAGTAAACAGGTGTTCATGTTCCATAACGAAAGCGAGCAAGGCCTGAGAAAAGGAGTAAGCAGTTACTATATAAAGGAAAGGAACCATCATTTTTGCTAGATCAAAAAAGGATATTATAAGGGAAGAGAAGAAAATTTGCAGTGTAAATAGAAATAAAGTATTAAATATTATTACCTCAAATGGCATATTTAAAAGTTCATAGTATGTGCGCACATGATCCAGCCTCAATTGCACGGCTTCACTGTCAATTGAAGGGATAGCAGCAAGAGCCTGAAACAGTTCAAAAGAAAATATCAGCTAAATAATATACAGAATCCCGCGAGGAAACATGTAGTGTCTGCCATTTGACTACARTAACAGGTCTACCTAATTCTCAATATCACATAATGCACATGTATGTATCGAATCCTTACAACAAATAAGGAAAAGATTTCTGRTCTACAGAAGATAGACTGTCAGCTAGCTTTTGGGATAAAAAAGCAACAGACATCAAGACAATAGTCAAGGAATCAATCCATSTTTTAGTAGTCKATGGAGAATATCGGCAAAAMTTTAAAAGAATAAAGAAGAAAGAAAAAGAAAAGCATACTAAAAAGAGCAGCMAAAAGCAAAGTATGGATGATGGTACTGCACAGTTTCAGACAACACTACTTCCCCTCTATGCCCCACATATTCTCCAGCATATTTTCCAGAAAGATAAGTATGGCATTGCTAAGTATAAATGGTTCCTAATATGTAGAACACAAAGACAGCAATGTTCAGAGCAATTTCCACTGAAAAGGAGGGGAGCTTGAATTACCTGTTCCAGGGCAATTGAATTACGACATATTTGCTGAACCCCAAAGAGGTTGATAGAAGTCATATCAGCCAAGGCCTAACACACAACAAYGAATGCTCATACTAATGAAAGAGTTTTCAACTAAAATTGTAAGTTAGAACTTTAACAGTGCAAACCCTGATAAATGCATTTGCAGCAACACTGCATATTCCACCAAATATGTATTTRCGCTTYGCTTCTGCAATGAAGGGAGCCATTTCCTCATCTCGACGTGTAATCTGAGAGTGAAGTGCATACAACTTTTCCGTTAAGATTTCACAAGGGAGCATGAAGGAAGGTCACAAGATAGTCACTTCAAGATAGCAGTAAAAGGATAAGATATCAATTTTATATAACATAAGAAACAGGAAAATGAAAAAGGTAAGAACTAAAAAAATTGGTWGACCACCAGTAGTGTGCAATAACAAGAAACAGAGATGCAACGTCTTCTCTAATTTTGCATTTCCATAGACAAAACATTTTTGAATTATTGAAGTTCCTCAGTTAGCAGATACAGTATAAAAAAACTCAATTTCCTTCTTGATTTTTAAATTGCTTGAGTATAACATGGAACTTCTTGGAGTGCTTAACCTTTTTAGACTGTTTGCAAAAAGGGAAACAGAGGGTCATGCAACTTTAAGTAATAACATCAGAAATAATTACTACAGCCATTTATAAGTCATCTTCTATATTTCAATAGATATTTAGTGATATTTTTTCCAGTTTACGCCATTAAATCTTTCTCATTTGCATAAAAAAGTCTTTTTATGGTTTCCAAGAGTCTTTTATAAGAGAGAAAAGGGAGTAAATTAATGAGAGGGAAGGGGAGAGTGGAAATATTATTAACTAAGGGCATTCTTGTCTTTAGAGCTCTTACCTACAGCTTCTATATCGAAACRAAGGTGGTATGAGTTAGTTCTTCCATATAAATCGAATCTGGTGCTAATTGCTATGAACCGTTCGAGAGAATATTGTCCGTAGAGATAGATTTAGCAAATAACAGGCATAAGCATTACAGAAGTGCCAGAGTTCTCGATACAGTACATAGAAGACCCTGATAATCATATATTTGAAGCTGTTTGTGTAGTGAAACTCTTCAGAGACTTGCCAAAATGAGGCCAACACTCACCTGAGATGTTAAGGATATAATGAAGTCATCAGGTTCCTCTGCATCTTCATCCTCCMAATAATGCCGGCTTGTCATTTCCTGTATAAATATAAAATGCTTATAGCTTCGTTATTGCCAGAAAACCCACTTATAATTGACTAAACTATAAATGATATAATACATAGTTTAGTGAACCTGCATGTGGAAAATAGTCTCCAGCAGCATCTCCACACGCAGAACTTTGAGGCAATCAATTGCCAATTTTCGATATTCCTCAGCAAATGAAGGCAGATCCTTAGGAGCAGCACTTGTTGTTCTAGCATGATGGTGAGTTTTTGGTCCCCCATTCTCTTCTACTTGGTTATATACTTTTGTGGATGTTTTCCCAAGCCTATTATCATGCAAAAACAATTTTCATGAAAAGTGACCAAAATCAAGACAAAAGAATGAGCAATATTTGGAGTTAAATAGGAAAAGGTGTTCAATTGAAATAATGGCTTCAATAGATTTGATTTCGTGCTAGGTACAATATGCCAATGTGGRCCAGTCATATAGCAAACCACAAGCATAAACCAACCCAGAACATCTAATACCAAGGCCAAAGTAGATATGCAAGGACACCAATGTCATGACTAGATTACATACCAGTGAAGACTGAWATGGTTGTTYACATGAATATAACCCTAGCACATTACAGCTGCCTCAAACAATTCTAAGCAATCAGATGGTAAAAACATGATTATTCTCAAGGCAATGCATAGATAAATATCAATGTCGGCCTATCTCGAGAAATGTGCATACATTTAAGCRTGTTTTTCCTAGAATTTAATAAAATCATTCCTGTTCAAAATTGGACAAGCAGCCGAACCAAGAGTGTTTCTTGCCAGAAATGAGAGCAAATACAACAAATGCAAGGATTAAGAAAAGAAAATTTGAAAAGAAGGGGGGCGGGGGGGAAGGATGGAGTTGCTATTGAACGGGAACATTTCTAGGCATCTCCACGGTACAGATAATAACATGCATCTCAAATGGCTGATTTTAGAGATTGGATCTAGTGCATAGAATGAATAACCAACGCCATTTCAAATTCAATCGAGTTAGAATGAGAAGATAAATATTAGGAACCGTACATGGTAGTGGTTGACTAATCCATGGCAGTTTTAGTACTACAGAACTCAACCTAAAAAAGGAAAAAGGAAAAAAGAAAATGAAGCAACGGATCATTTTTCAACCAAAGATATAAAGGTGCTCCAGTGGATCAGGCAGCAGGCATGACCATATTTGTTCTTTTCCTCTACTTTTCATATATAACAATAAACAGAACAGCAACCAGTGGAAGTATTTCATACTAGAGATTTCCAGGACAGTTAATAGGTGCAAAACTTGCCTTTCTATTGAATCAGCCATATACTCCAAAGAATCACTCAGGGATGCCAACAAAATAAGTTTGTTATCATCACGAATCAAATTCTCCTGCATAAATTAAACAGCAACAAGAGCAGTAACCTCAGTAGTGAAGATCCTTCCTCAGCTTACTAAAAGTTTTTGGAAAATATAARTAGCGAACATATTGACTTCTAACAGCAGTTTCGCAGAAGAGGTCAAGTTCTAASAGGTAACAGAAAAGAGCCTGCAATTGCATAGTAACCTGCTTGATTGGCCGCAAGTTCAGCAATAAATCACCCATCTCCATTTCAACCTCGACCGGATCAATATCAGAACTTTCCATAATTGACTTCCCAAATGAGTTCGGTAAACATGCACTGGCTGGATCAATACGCATCAAATTTTCAATATCATGCCTCCCTATGAGCATATAGCTTTGCTTCTCAAGAACTGCCTGATAAATTATCCGGGTAAGGACGTGTGAAAAATGTATAAAGAGAAGCATGAAACTTAGAAAAATAATGGATGAAAAATGATGAGTACAGAAAACAGATACATATCATTAACCATTTTTAGCGGTATACTAAACATTTTAGATTGAAGAATTCAGGTAATCTTAGTATAATCCCCATCCTAACATGGCCATTGGAAATCTTATGCACTTAACAAGCAACTGGGGTCAATATCTGATGCTCATTGGATGTGGAGTCAACAGAATCTATCAGAAATATGAAAAAGCTAGACTCTTACATAATTAGGCAAATGGGGAATACAGTGAGCTACTACCAAACCAATGCATAGTAGAAGAAACGGACAACAGGCCTGCATTGGCACTCAAATCTAGAAATTTTACACTATTTTTTCCTACCATGCTTCTCAGGTCTACATTTGAAAGTGAGTAGAAGGACTAAGAGTTCCGTTTGCCTAATCATTTCTTGTTACTAACATTTCTGAAATAGCCTAATGATTTAAAAGAAACCATTAAAACCTATGTTCTGATGCAGTCATAGCAGGGGATGGTTAACTGAAAATACTTTAAACTTGAGAAAACAAAAATTAGAGTAGCAAGCACAAGAATGCAGAAGTGCGTTTCCCAGAATAAAAACAAAAAATTTGGAAAAAATCTTAAGGGTCAACCTAAAGATAGCCCTYGSTTTTCCTTTGATCCATTTCTCTCACAGAACAAAGCAAGACAAAGGAATGAGCTTATTTGTAACCAACAATTCCAGAACACTATTAACAGAAAAAGCTGGTATGAACTGGAGCAGATGCAAACACACGTACCAGTTTTCATAGTCAATGCATAACAAATTCTAGAAATATAACCTAGSAACTGCAGCAAGTGAAATGACATTGAATCAGGAAAGGTTCATACCTCCATATATGAAGTCCGACATCTTTCATATGTCCTTTCAAGAAAAGTTTGGACATARTTCATGAGATCACAAGCAAATTTAGGCATTGCTTGAGCCCATCCAAAAACCTTAAGCARAAAGGTCATGAAATCAAAACTATAATAAGATCAACAAGAAATTATATAGACCTGATTATTAATTCAAACAAAGTAAATGTGATCCATTATCCTAAAAATTATAAGCCAAATGCAGTAACAAATGTGGTGCAACCGAAAAGCACTAGAAGATTATTTCAAAAATCTTATTTGATTGTCAACTTGTTTTTTATCAAATAACAAGAAGAAAAYGAGTAAGAAATACCTCTTTCGCCAGGAAATCAATCGCCAAAAGTCCTTGCAAGACAGGCCGCCCCTTCTCAATTGATGGTGTATAACAAGCAGCTGCATGTGCTCTTGGACGGAATGCAGCTGGACCTATAAAGAAATTTTCGAACTTGGTTTTAAATGTACCATTTCACCATGCCYATACAGAAATAAAAATAAAGAATAAAGAAAAGCAGTTGCCAATCTCCTAACGAAAAGATTATTGAAGATAGGATATTCATATACAGGATCCAGTTTTAAGCCAAAAGATTTATCTGGATTTAACTGAACTGCACCAAGTCTTCCAAGGCATCTACCTAATTCTGTACATCTCAATTTAATAACAAACCCCACCCCTACCATTAAACTCTGCATCATAAATGTATCTGGTGTACTTGCACATACGCTGTGTGGCATCAGACGAAATACAAGTGCAAAGCCAACACAATGGTGACATTCCATGTTTTTTTCCTGCCTTTTTACAGTCACTTCTTCTTTCAGTTCAATTGAATGTCCTAATTTACTTTCTTTTCTTTTTTTCCTTTTTCATTCTTTTCTTTTCTTTTTTTTTTTTTTTTTTTGGGGGGGGGGGGGGGGGGGGGGGTGACTAAGTTTATATATTTTTCGGTAGAGTGTTAATTTTCTTATCGTACTAAAACCTACGAACTTTCCATTTACAAGTGTTTGGGGATATGATCTCTTCATATCCTTTCCAGAACTGGAAAAACTAACAAACAGAATTGCTCCGAGCAAATGCAAAACTAGAAAAAGGGAACCAAACTCTAATCTGCAGTTAACAGAGACAATAAGTAGGCTAATTCCGCATAACTAAAGTATCTATGAATTGCAATCATCATTTCTCCAAGTGAAAGCTAGCATAATTGCATCACGCTCAGCACAGAAACCAATACAAAATTGAAGACAAGGCTACAATAGCAAGTTGTAAGGTCCGTTTTTTGTTGCACTTATAAGAAYTAGGCCTCACAATTTCAATGAAAAAACCAAGTCCCCGAACATTTAATATAAGATTGTGAGTGCTTCCAAGTTTCATAGCCTSAAGTTGTCTCCTAGGGGTTTCTCCTTTTTCCTAATATTGGTTGCACACAAAAACCTCAAATTCTTAAAACTACATTAGGCATATATCATATTATACTCCTCTACTGTSAATTATAAGTATAATAAGCAACAAACATCCCGCCATTCCCAAAGTGAAAAAGTTCAAAGTGATGGTCAATTTTAAATSAATAAATAAAAGCAGCCAAAACAAAATGAACATGGAATATCTCACAATGAATACCTTTGATATGCTAATCAACTGATGGGGAAATAACATAACTTGGAAAACATGTTTGGGAAAATGGAAAATCCATTTATTTTAAAAACAAAATAATCATAGATTACTCATGGATATGAACTGTTGTATATCAATGAAAGAAAGAATCAGAAATTACAGGTTATTATGTGAAAAATAAATTTCATAAATTCTAATCAAGTAAGCTTCAGAATGTAAAAAATTCCATTGAAAATTTTAGTAAAGAAGGTTTAAGTATAACTATGGAAGTAAAAGAATTACAAACAAACAGAATACATAAAAGATAAGAACTTGCTTGATATAGCTTGCTGTACGCCTTTCCGGTAATCTACAAACATAGTTGGTAAAAAGTGATCCTTCACAAATTTCTCCACAAATGCTAACAACCCATCGTTCCTGCAACATATGGAAGCTTATGACAAGTCCTACAATAATAGAGAAACATTATGTAAAAGTAAAGACAATAGCAACAACTAGGAAGCAGAGAGTCAATCGCTTCATCGAAGCTGTATGAGAAACAAAAGCAAGAAGAGCTACAAGGGAGTGTGGAAAGGGAAGGAGACCAATATACCACCAAGTTTTTTGCAGTTCAAAGAAGGAAAAACATACACAGATTTAGAAAATAAACAGCTACGACTATCACCGAAGTAGTGGAACACATTCTGGATACAAGGTTCTCAAAATCCCGAGGCATGAGAGTGCAGTTTAATTAGATGTAGCATTCTTTCAATCAAGTTGCTCACTCAACATCATGCTCCAGTCACATCGATCCCTTTAGAATTTCACATTAATTCCATCAGAATCTACAATCTCTCTAGTTATATTCAAACTTGCTCAAAGAATGGACTTGCCTAAATCAATCCTTTCCATATCTTATACACCATCTCTTACTCAAGGACCATTATAGGAAACATACACCATGCCTGTTCTTGTTTGCTTTTGCTTTTCATAAACTGCCAATATAAGTGAATGGAAGAAATGATTAAAAAAAAAAGAATAATAATAAAATTAAAAATCTTTTAAAGAAAATTAAAAAAATAAGCATATCTAGATTTTAAGGTCTTGACTAAGTAAAATTTGCTTTGAAAAAGTACCTGTAGGAGGCTTTTCCAGAACAGCATTTTTATCTTTTTGTGAACTAAAATCAGAAATGAACAAAATAAAAACATAAAAACACCKTACCATAGCTTTTTGTTTTATAGATACCATAGATATAAGCTTTGTGATTAAACAAGAACAAGTCCAACATGAATAGATTTAACAAATTTACTGCATGCTACAAGAAAAATGTTGTGTACCAAGCCAACAAAAACTTATTGTACAAGTCCAAGCTTACCCAGGTTGTGAATACTTTTGAGGCAGCATAGAAGCAACTTTATCTGTGAACTGTAGACAGCCAAAAGATATAAGATCATATACTTCATACAAATATATAACTAGGAAGGGCCTAAAAAGGCATTATATTTTTCAAAGAAAAATAAAGAAACAATCTACATAAGTCTGAACCTGAAGAACGGGCCGATAAACAGATGCCGCCAAATATATCCCCTGCTCAGGAAGTACAGCAGTAGTACCATAACCTTCTTGAAGTACATTTGGACCTCTTCTACTCCATCCTTGGCGAATTAGATCAACCCCTGATCCAAATTGTCCATGTATGGTTGAAGTATGAAGAGAGAATAGATCAAATATGGATCAAAACCAATTCGGTTTAAAATGGATTGGAAAATGAAGGTAATAGTTTATTCGTGACTGCATCCAACATACAAAAGCTTTTTCATATCTTCACTACAATTTCCTGAATATATGATAGCTGGAGAAAAGTGATGTTCAAGCAGGCAATAATTCTGATAGTAATTAACATAATTGGAAAAACTGCTTGCCAAAATCTGTTAGGATACATATAGACCTGAAGGGGGGGAAAAAATACATATACACATATAGGAATTCGCCCATTTCAATTTGCTTYATCAGGTTACTGCTAAATGCGATACAGCTATAGCACCCACAGTAAAAAGGACAAAAAGGAACATTTAAAACAAGGAAACGTGCTCATGAACAAATAATTTATAAGTTTGAAAACCATGT
This sequence comes from Rhazya stricta, assembly GCA_001752375.1. Lineage (NCBI taxonomy): Eukaryota > Viridiplantae > Streptophyta > Magnoliopsida > Gentianales > Apocynaceae > Rhazya > Rhazya stricta. The sequence continues at coordinate 2,930,645 of MEJB01000018.1, forward strand.
GAATGAAAATTATGAGGACAGACTCCATATGAGATGGTTCTACTGAATCACTTGAGAAAAGTTTCATTTTCAATAGTCTATATCAATRAGGGGACAAATCCTACCATTTCKCCAACTAATTAGCATCATTCACCTTCCTAAGAATCTACTGAAACTTCCAAGTGAAKCATGAACCAGTTCAGAGACCAAATGGTTAGTTGTCACATTTCTCGAAACTTGAAACCAAAAGGATCATATGGAAAATCAACAGTCAGAACTAACATTCTAAAAATATTATTGTATACTAAAAGAAAATTATAAATCCACCACATAGCCACTAGCAAGATAATGAATCACAAAAAATGATACCATTGGCATTACACAAATGCAAGGAACTTCAGGTGCAAGCAATTAAAATAGTAATGTTAGATTTGAAACAGTACCCTGGTTGGGGATAGATATAGTAGCTTCTGTGAAGCGAAAAGCAAAGGTAAAACCATCTTCAGACCCATCCCTGCAAAAAACGATCCAGCAAAACACAGTCATAGCCTGAACATTTTAAAGACATCAATCCTTATAGTTGCAAVTAAGGTACAAGCAAGAGAAGCCAAATACTTGAGCATGAGCAAAGACATTTTAAAACTAGCAGAGGATCAGTGAATTAAAGCAAACCAAAGAAAGAGAAGCTTTAAGAACCAAAGAACCTGCACCTTATAAACATTACTAATAGATATTGACGTAAAAGACTTAATAAGACTACAGCATGCAGCAACTATATGTACTTTTTGACACAAGAAATTCCATTTTCTGTCAGGTGGAACATGGAGTTTCTGGATCTGTTGGGAACTGTATATTATATATGATGATGCTTCCTTGCAGTATCATGTTGCATGAAACATGAATAGTGTTCCAGAATTTGGGTCAGACACTCTCCATTTAAAACGAAGAGGTATATTTTCCAATTCAATATCAATTTTTGATAGTGAATATAGTTTTCTTGAGATATCAATTATAGTTAATCTTCTCATCTCAGTAAGCCAAGTGTATAGATCCACCATGAATTATCAAATTCCAATAGTAACAARGCATTGAAATCCTTCAATCGAAGTTCATTATCTAAAAGGACTTTAATTTCGTCAGATTTAACTSACAACATCATGAGATATCAGCCAACCTGAACATTTATTATTACAAGCAAGTTAAATACTTGTTAACATCATTTCACAGCAGCACACTAAATGCTCATCCACATGGTTATAGAAAATTATTATTAGATACCAAATGAGAAAAACCAAGTAGACAGTCAAGGTCAAAGAAGCTCTCTCTTTTCTCATTCACTTAACTCCCACCTAAAATAAGAGCATTGCRGTCAAAACAAATTTGGGTTCATTCTAGTTTACAAACCTTCGACATTTGACACCTTAAATCATAAATCACATCGYGAGTAATAATCAGACATAAAAATGCCCAAAAAATCAAGAATTTTGTGCATGCAACACAAAATGGCATCATGGCTGATATGCAAGAGAACGACGTCTCACAATTCTAAATATCCCTTCCTCCAACTGAGAGAGAGATAGAAAGAGAGCAACAGGAAAGGAGGAATAGAACCCATAAGATAAAAAGAAGAATCAATTTTTTATTCACTTGCCTCTTATCTTTGGATGTAGTCTTGCTAGCATGTCTCACTGTTTGGACTCCTGGATCTGCTGACGCCGCTTCAGGAGTTGCTCGTAAGATTTCACATATGAGTTGTTGACATTCACTCTAATTTCCATCAGACGGAGAGAAATTCAAATTGAAAAGAATCATACATATTAGTAAACATGTCCAAGATTTTAAACAAAAAATTAACTAAACAAGTAGAAACATAATATCAACAAAGTTAATTGCTATACACATGCATAGGGATAAGCACATATATACCTGCAAAACCGTCAAGGAAAAGCCAATACTATAACCTCCAGTATCATGAGATGCCTCAGAATCAGGGTTCCAATTAATATCTCCAACCATGTTCTTAGGTGTGTTCAAGTCAACCTGTTGTGAGGATTTTGACTCAAGAAGCTCTCCAACAATAACATGGTTCTCTAAGAGAAATCAAGAAAGTAGATTAGGGCTATTGTCAATCAAGGAAAATAGAAGGAATTGAGGTATATTTGTATCTAACCAAATATCCGAACAGCAGCATCAAGAATTGAATCAAGAAGTTCCTTTGCAGCAGCCTGCGCCTTTCCCGTGGGCGACATCACAGCCGAGACAGGGCTGACAGCTAGTAAAGTYCCAGACAGAGAAATCCCATTCTGATATTTCTGTTTTGGCAGCTGGTAACTCTCCAGTTGTCCTTTAATGTAGTGTAAACCTGTTATACCCATTCCAATAGCTTGCCTAATGATAGGCCGGGAAGAATTAGCACGCTCTGCATGTGCTTTGATTTTTGTTGTAATTATCTCATGAATTGTAGGTCGCAACTTCTGGCTGTTAAAACAAAATGAAAATGACATGAAATGCAGCTGAAAGACAACATAATAACAGAGAGAAATGCTATGCATTAATCCTAAAATGAACTTCCTGAACTAGAAGTTTTAGGAATTGACACAAATTAAATAAGAAAGCTAATATCTAACAAGTCCTGTCAAATAAATAAAAGGAATAAGTAAACTCTTGTAATGACAAATATGCTGGTGTCAAAGACAATACCACATGGTCAGTACTATCATGTCACTGACCAATTGTTCCTAGAGTGACATATTAAACCTTAGTTAGATTAGAGTATTTCGTTTTGTTTTCTTGTTATAGAGGTTATAAAGATCATTCAGTGTCTTCAAAAGCTAATGGAGCAACTTATGAGGCCAAATATTTCCCCAAAATGGAAGACTCTATCAGGTTCTCATATAGACATATTCAGAAGCCAGGGCCATTCACATCCTCGAAGCCACACAAATCCCATTGTTATGCTAACAGTGTTTGTATATATCATCATCATTGTCTCATAGATTTCAAACTGTAAAAGGATTATCAATATCTTTTAGCTCCTTGAGCAGAGGTACTGACCAGCCAACTAAATCTTAATAATCTTGTACATCGACAATGTATACTGAAACACACCACAGTTCTGCTGCCTTTTGAAAATAAATAATGTGTTTATGTGTATTTATGAGACTATAAATACCATTATTCTTATGCTTATCATCCTTTTTCAGTTGAATACAGGTCATTTTTCAAGAAGGGGGCAAAAAGAACTCTCAAGACAGAAAGAGTTAGTAAACATGCCTGAACAAAAACTGGAAAACAAAAAATAAAATTAGGATAAGCTATAGCTTTTAATAAAAGCTAGGTATATCCATAGAGCACACCTATTGTCATCTCAAAATTATCAATCTAGTAAAATACCTCCTTCTCAGACTATCTATATCACAAGCAATAATTCTAAGAAGTCAAAACCTGTACTGTCTCTCATGTCCACCAATACAAAGATATATTGGCTACACTTGACTGCAATTTTGGTAACTCGGTAGCAATTGTTCCTTTAATCAGAGCTAATACAATAAAAATGTAAAAAATGAGTTCTTCCATTTTACGAAAGAATAAATATAGATATGCATCGTTGAAGCTGCTTAAATTCAAAATCTCATATTTTCTTCYTAGAATCTCCTCACARGTATGTCTGCAAAAGCTTAGATAACAAGTGCATTACACCTTTGTGTTTGTGTCCACAAAAGAAATTCGGACAGTAAACTACAGTTTCTGCAAAGATAAATCATCCAGCAGAATAGTTTCAAGGATAATACTTTATCTTCCATTATGCATGTAAAGGTGAGGCCAGATATATAGGGGCAAGCATGCAGAAACAAGCACTCATGCTGTCCTGCCCAAGATAAAGCGGAACCTCAGCTCTAGAAGTCAAAATCTTGTGAGTATAATAAATCTAAHTATATGCTTAAGATACAATGTATTCATTCATTTAAAAGGTCTGAACCTCATAACATACCATATCATTGCACCAGCTGCTGCAACTTTGCCAAGCAGGCGTAGGCACTCCACCATTGTCTGCAAATACTTAACATGTACAGGAGCATCACTCTTTCTCATGGTTTCCTACATGTAAATTCATAATATATAACTGACATTTATAAAACCTGATAAATCAATTTCAAGTTCCAGAGATGCAATTGTTGTAGTATGTACAGCATTCATACAAAAAATTCATCAGGGGTGGCCTCCGACAGCCATCTTGGAATTTGACAAGAAACTAGTTTGACGTCCTTCAATGCACCGTCACCACCATTAACTCTTGTTAAAGTATCATCTCGTAAATCCAAAGCACCATCTTCATCATGACCATCAAATGATGAACTGCACCATAAGAAAGACAAGCACCATTTAGCTTGCGCATCATTTAGATCAACACAAGAAGGAAMTATTAGCATTTTGCTTTAATATGACAGAGGTTACATGACTTTTGAGAAAACATACACTATCCTGGAACTACTTAATATAGGAAACTCGTTATATTGATGCTTATTCAGATATAGAGGTGAATCAACATGGAATAATATGAAGGCTGGACGATAATGAAATTCCATACCATGACCTCTGCAGTATCATTTCGCATTGCRGATCATTRTTGTTCTTGCAGGAAAGAAAATTCTATAGCGCCAATCTTTCTTAYAAACTTAAACTGACTTAAAGCTTCAGAGAAAATCTCATTCTCGTTCTAATAGTAGGTAAATAATTTCTAGCAGTTGGGCAGCCTAAAAAAGCAGAAAGAAGCTACTAAACAGCATCAAGATATTACATAGAGAAAATATGTAAACTCAAGGACAGGTACTGAGTTTTATAAAACATTGGGTTAGAGAAGACTCCAGAAAACACCAGATGAATCATACTAAAGGTCATAGAAAGAAATCATAGCTAGAAGATAGATTAAAAGTAAGTGCCACCTCACAGAATGCGAGAGGAAATGTTTTTACAGAGTTTGTTAATGAACATGATTCTTTCTTACCCTCCATCAACAGAACTAGGTCGATAGGATCCATCCCCAAGTCCATATGACCCAAACTGATTTTCACCTCTAAGTGACCTGGTTCTTCTGGAGAGCGACTGTGTATTATTCAAGGAAACTGCAGCTGCTGTGGTAGTTGGCACTGTATCATCCATTTCATCTATACTTGACAGCGCTGAGCTGCAAAGAAATGCAATTTGTCCCAAAAGAGGTTTACTCTCTACAAATAGGGAAAAAACTGAAATCCCAAAAGTAAGTATATTCCATTAAGCCAGGCTCAAAAGACAGCAAGCTCAGTGGCATTTAAAGAAAAGTTGAGCAAAWTATAAAGCAGAGAAGAGAGTTCAACCATATAAGACGAGAGGAAGCAATTTATGAATCGACAGAGATGTTCGCTTCGTGGACTATGTCTTTAGGTTATGTACACTGAGAAGTCATGAACTCCCAGACTTAATTCAACTTTCATAGGATGGGAGTGCATTGCAACTCACTTAATCAAAATAAAAAAGAGCACTTCTTAGATGCTGGCATCATATTCCAAAATTTCCTCATATTCTAAGAAGTGAATAGATAAAGGTTGAGAGAAATGTAACACCAGGAGGACTGTATTCAAGTATAGGATGTCAAGGAGAAAAAAATCTAAAGTCTGACAGACATGCAARCATGCTCCCACACTAACTGCCTTAGAAAGGAAGGGTGAATGTCAACAAAAGAACKTCCAGAAACTATGARACTAAAATGGAGACAGGACATCACCTATATTGACCCTTATTATAAAGATGGTCATGGAGGTCATCCAGAACTTTATAAAAGAGAACTCCTCTCAACTTTGTCAAGTCAGATCTGACATCTTGTAAAGCACCAACCTGAGTATATTGATCAAGAATACCAACATGATTAGAATACATTAAATATTTTTTTGACACAGATCACGAAGCAGGAATAACGAATCCTAAAAAATTGAAACCAGACCCASTCAYGCCTTTCTGTTTGAAACGTCATCCTTGGATCTAATGAACCACAACAAAACTCAAGCACAAAATTCTACATAACATGTGAGCGTGTCTATCTATGCTCTGTCCGTGTTGTGCATGTTTGCATATTATGATCTTAGCGTGGTAGCTGTTCGGCAAAGACAACKTGCAATATTCTTTTTAAAAATACATATATTTATATCTGAAACTCAATTACCAACAGCTCATATCAATGTCTGAATTCATCCATAGCTTCATGTGTTTGGAAATTGTCAGCACATTTAGATGATGCAGTTCAAATACTTCAAGATTTCAAATGCACTAGGATGGTATAAGCAGCAGCAAAGTGAAAGCAGTCCTATGACTCTGGTTAAATACAATTTCCAAGTCGAATTAATATGCAACATGGTTTAGCAGCTCCAACCTTTGAGATTTAATGCCAACAGATATGATGTGATTTTAAAGGTAACCAACTAATGGAGACCCAAATATGTTTTCTTAGCTTTTTGGAATTTCTATAAAGAGCAGAAAGGTAGGTTCTATACAGTTTTCTCAACCTGGATGGCATCAAGAATTTTCTAGAGACAAATTTGATTATATACCACATACTCTGTAAGTGACACTCTATACTGGATCAACTAGAGCTTCCCAGTTAGCACTTGGATGATGGTATAAGCGGCAGCAAAGTGAAAGCAGTCCTATGACTCTGGTTAAATACGATTTCCAAGTTGAATTAATATGCAACATGGTTTAGCAGCTCCAACCTTTGAGATTTAATGCCAACAGATATGATGTGATTTTAAAGGTAACCAACTAATGGAGACCCAACTAYGTTTTCTTAGTTTTTGGAATTTCTATAAAGAGCAGAAAGGTAGGTTCTATTCAGTTTTCTCAACCTGGATAGCATCAAGAATTTTCTAAAGACAAATTTGACAATATACCACATACTCTGTAAGTGACACTCTATACTGGATCAACTAGAGCTTCCTAGTTAGCACTTGGATAGAAAACAAGTTATAGAAAAGATAATTAAACAAATTCTGCAGYAGTACAAACGGAAATGAGACTAAAGTAAGCAAGCATCTTTAAACCAACCGTCTGAAGGCCCTCTCTCTCAAGCATTAAACTTGACTGAACGTGCAGTTGAACTGCTGCATAAAATTGCTTTTCAGCAATGAGCTTCTCGATACGAGCTGGAACCTGGACCATTATTTAGGATAGAGAACAAGCTTAAATATCTAAAAAATGGTCAATTTATTGAACCACCATCTACTGATAAAAAGTAACTGAGTAGACCTAAACCATGAAGAAGAAAATCTTAACATTTACAAACAAGTTATGCATTAACTCAACTGGTTGTAAAAATTGGTGAGATCAAGAATTGATGCTGACAAGAGAAAAATCACATCAATCTCACATCTTAACAATCTCTATAGCTTCTCYTCTTCGGATGTTAGAAACTTTGTTTACAAGGATGCTTTCATCAGAGATGACACTCTTATAGTTCACGATCCTTGGAATGCCTTTGCATTGGTGTCAGATATAGCAACATAAGTTTAAAGAATAATGCTACATTACCAACTCTAATTTGACAACCCAAATGACAAACCATTTCAACTCGTGATATCTCGTAATTTTTCATTATTTCTAGTCAATTGTAATTTGTCGCAATAAATTGTAATTAAAACTTTGAATAATATTTTTTTCATATTTAGCCCGAATCTAAACTTTGAACATTAGGATTTAGGATTTATGGTTTAGGGTTTATAAATCAAGGTCTAGGATTTTATATTAACTTATTAGGGTTTAGAATTTTAGGATTTAGGGTTTAAAATTTTAGGGCTTAGGATTTAAGATATTTTTGTCATTTGAATTCYTTGCCAGATAGATCGTTAAATTAAAGTTGGCAGAGTAGCATGATTCAAGTTTAAATATCCATATGAAAATGTTCCTTTTTTCTGCTATATTCCAGTTCTTTTAGGATTTTTTTTATTGAGATAAGTCCTTAAAGGTCTTTGAAGCTGAAAGCAATTCTGGAAGATTTCTTCTAAAGTTCTTGCTGTTTTAGCCAACCAGCTAAACTACATTACACTCTTCAATTCAGGAAAATTAACTTCCAAAAATATTCTGTTGTCAAATGTCAAGAAATTTTTGAGAATATTACCTTCATCTTTAGAGGACCATCTCCATAGAGGTAAGTTGCTTACCCCATCCTTTGTATTTATAACTCCCAAAACGTCAGGCTATCTAAGGCTTTTTGCAACTCTGATAGTTTGACAACTAAAAAAGCCGTATCTACTTTGTCCAATCTACTTATTTCATCAGTATTAGTGAAGCTGCTTATTTCATCAGTATCTACTTTGTCCAATTTACTTATTTCATCAGTATTAGCCGTATCTACTTTYAATGAGATATTTTGGTTTGCCTYTCACGGTATTATTTAATCAGACCTTTCACGGTTTTAAGTATACCTGGTCATCCATGGATTTCAATCTGGTTCAACTTTCCTTGAACCCTTTTGTTTCAAATGCTTTCCTCCAGAACTCTGATTCACCAAAAGGTCTGATTAGGTTTCATTAATTGGAGATATTTGAGCTGAATATCCTATCATAATAAATTATCCTCGGTGTTGTTTCCCAGTATCCATAAAAGGATAAGGATAAGGACTTCCACGAACTGTTTGCTGCAAAACTTCAATAGTTAGCAACTTGCTAGGTTTATCCATTATGGCTTCTTGATGTAACTCTTGGTTGTTGCTCCTATGTCTAACATACTTCCCTATGTATCTCTATGAACCCTTATCATATGCATTCTACAATTCAGTAAATAGAATAGAAATAGCTTTTCCACTCTCCCTATGTCTCCTCTTAATTCTTAAATAAAATGTTTGCTTCTCTAGCTAATCTTCCCAACAGAGAAGATCTCGTTTTATTTAACTCCACCTTCATTACTTGCTCCATTAGTAAAATAAACTAAGCTTCAAATTTTGATTTGAGATTAGTACATATCGTATTACTATACAGAACCATTCACCAGATGAAAATTTTCTTACCTTCTTCACCTTTTTCAAATTAAAAATTCTAATACATATATAGTAAAATTTTAAAAATGAATCTAATTGGGTGATGGTACCTCGTGACATCTTAAAATTACTAGCTCTGTGAATTTCTTCAGGAATTTGAGCTAAACTCATGGTTACTCATTTGGTCATTCTTGATTCTCATCCCAATTTGAAAATATAAAGAGAGGAATCAATCACGAGATAGAGAGAGAGAGAGAGAGAGAGAGAGAAAGGAACAAACGGTAAAATGCAAAGTACATACCTTAGCTATGCCCTCAATTTGATCTAACAAGGAAATAATATGCCGTAAAGTGACTGATCGGTACCATAACTGATGCAACTGCTTGTTTYGTGCTCCAAGAAGTTTCTTTGCTTCAGAYAAATCACCCTTTAGCACAGCAATACTTTGAGCAGATTCACTAAATAAGCGTAAGATCTGGAAAGAAAGAGTACATGAATAATAATAATCAAATTTGGTACTTATTCTTTTATTCTTATTATAAAAAATAATTAAGTAATCTGCTCCTATTTAAATATTACAGAAAACTTTCACTGGTTGGTAGAAATGCTTATCAGTTCAATTTTTCTCTTTGACATGAGATTCAGCTACATGAGAAACGGTATTAACTATGCTTATGTAACTTGCAACATCAGGTCATGCTCATCCTCTTGACTCACGCGCCAACATTGAGAAATAAAACATTTCATACTGAGATGATATATCTCACAGGAATTAAAGTCAAACATCTAAATATTGCAAACTTCCTGCTAAAGGAAGCAAAAAAGGAATTAGCATTAACAAACCTGAGAATAATTTTGGATAGCTTTGTTGAACCCGCTATGATAAGCATGAACTACTTCATCCACAACTTCTTCGATAACATCACTCTGTTCTTTCAAGAGCTGCACGTCACCCTCACGATCTTTTGATGTCAGAATATGCACGACATGAGGTAAAGAGTCAAAACGAGCAGCAGCCCAGCTCTCATCTACYCTAGCAAGCTCCTCCCTCAGATACTGTATGTTCCATGAAACACAGCCAAGACATGAATAGCAGTGTCAAGAAAATACACAAAGGGACGTACAGGGCAAGTAGTTGATAACTATCTATATAAACTCACAGGTCGGTGAAAATTGAAAAGGGAATTACGTACATGAGTTAGGCAAAAGTAATAAAGTGGCAAAAAAGGTAAAGCATTTTTTACATTCCCCAAAATCTCTACAAGGCAAAAGTAATGAAGTGCACAGCAATTTGACTAACAACATAATATTTACACTTGTGTGGAAACAAAAGAAATTTAGAAGTGTTAAATTCYCCTCTGCTTGCAAGTTTTAGCRGGTGAGGAAAGAAAGAAATGGAATGACAAGAAATATAACTTAACAAATGTTTCACTATATCAGTTTCACCATTTACTGCAACAGTTAAGCTTGATACAGGGAGCATAAACTGTAAAATTTGTTTCCCAACTATCAAGCAACACAAATTTCTTTTCTTTTCTCTCCAAAACTCTCAAAAACATTACAAATTTCTTATATTTTCTCTTTCTTTCTCAATTAAGTTCCCTCCTTTTCCTTTCTCTCCTAAACTTGTGATTCATGTCTCATATATATATATGAGACAACAACAAAGGAGAGTTAACTTTAAATCCGGAAATTTGTGTCCCTTCATCGGTGAGAAAGGTAGAGGCAAAACTAGAAAAGTTATGCCATCCAAATCATCAATCCTTAAAATTGTGATTAAAAAAATTATAAAAATTATAGTTAGGACACCACAGAAAAMCAAAGTAGTACTTGCAAACTGATATGCTCGTGCATGAACTCCCTGCGTCAATTCTATCCTAATAGCAACATGATAACCAACAAGCTCAATGTTGTCCTGAATTTCACACAGCATGTACAGAGAGAAATTGAAAACCGATCACTGGATTTCTTGAATAACGAAAAACGTAGGAAAGGCAAAACAAAATACTGTGTACAAGTTACATTTTGAGATGACCAGGTATACTTGAACCATATTTTATAAAATCACTGTAGATTTTTTTCAGACAAATATTAAAACAACTCCATCCATCATGATCAAATCTACATCAAGTACTCATTAACATTTAGAAAAGGAGTACGACGCGAATACCATCTCAAAACCATGAATTGCAATAAGAGTTCCAATTACATCTAAAGTATCAATTAATTGATAGAGAACTCACGCTATCGTCTCGAGAAAGGTAATCCATCGAAAATTCGCATCTCAGTCAATCAGCCTCAGACACAGCTGGCCAAGTAACTGAATTTTCTAAATGAAAGACAACGCCATCACAACTATGCAATAACAATTAAACCACCATTTTACATTCAGATGAAGTTTTCAAGTGCCTCAGCAGAGCGGGTGATGTGTGTTCGGGGGGGGAGAGAGAGAGAAGAAGAGAGAGAATACGGTTACCTGAGAGACCAAGGGACCTGATTCGGATTATGCGGAAACTCTCCGATGACGGACTGAGGATAATCGGATCCAGGAGAAAATGTTTTCCAGACGTGTCAAATTGCACGACGAACCAATTATTTGTTCCTTTTTCTATTTTCGTGATCAAAACAGTTGGGGTTTATTAAACGTGAGCTCCACGGTGACGGAGGATTTCAAAGAGCTGAGAATCGAAATGACGTCAGGGAGAAGAATACACCCGAAATCCGCACGTCGGACATGGTCTATGAAGACCGATGTAGTGTTTCTTCGCCACACAACTTCGATAAGGCAACCGATTATTAATTACTTTGTTTTATTAATTATTGAAATATGAATTTTCCCCCAAGGTAAAGAAGTGGGCATTTACGATATTTAATAAAAGATATTTAATGTTAATAAAAAAAGAAAATTCTATTTGTATTATCTTTTATTTACGTTAATATATAGAAAGTATGCAAGGAATATCTAATTGGTCATATTTTTAAGTATGAATATTTCTGGTCCCTTTTTTTACTATTTTCAAATTAAATCAAAAGTTTCAATTTAACATTTTAAATTCATAGTCAAATCATTTAAACCGTGATTTTCATTTTATTATTTTTTTATGAATACCAATCATATAAGTAAATTAATATGTATGTGTTTATTACATGATTGTGTCATATTTATCATTTTTTTCTTTTTTTGGGCTAAGAAAAATGCTAATGTTTGCAATTATAACCTTCCAAATGCTACATTAAAAATAAATAATGCTTCTGTAATAATTACAATAAAAAAATGATTTTCATTTTGGAAAAAGCTTATGAAGTAAAAGTTTTGGTGTAATAGTCTACAAAGGCAGAAAGTAAATGGGGAGACAATACAATAAAATATTGCATTTTAACTATTAAGAGGACAATTCAATTGGATAAATTAGACGAGAATAATTAATTAAATATAAATAAAAAATAACATTAAGTTTGATTTGAATTTTTTTAAAACAAACCCACTTTTTAACTTTATAAATTTCCAAACGAATGTGAAATAAAATCAAAATAAAAGTCATAAATTTGATTTCGAATTATTTTTTATTCACACTTAATTTTAAGAGCTCTAATACTTTTTTCTTTGTTGACATGCTCAAGGAATAGGGGTATGTCCAAACACAATTTTTTTTAATGATAAAATAATTAAAATACCATATTTTTGCATGATAAATAGTGTATTTCAATATGTTGATATATTTTCTTGTCACATCTTTTAATACCTTTTTGAAGCATGAATTTTGCAATAAGTTAGTTTTGACTTTTGCCTAAGTCAATATAGCTGTTATTTGCCTTCTTTATTCAAATTTTGCATTAAAAAACCCACTAAAATATAAAAGTTAAAAATTGAAGAAACAATAGTAGAAATGGAACTTCCCAAAACATTTCTTCATTTTGTTTTGTTTTCTTACAGAAATGCTTATTGGCTCAACCGTCACTGAAATATAAAATTAATTTTGAGCATTGCTGGCCCCACAAGTAAAATGGGCCGCCTAAAAAAATTGATCACTTTTTTCATTTAATTATAATTCAACGAAGTTTACTATTAACTCAATATTATCAGCGTAACCTTTTTTGTTTTCTTACCCTTAGAAATAAGAGTAAATAATTTTCACAGCAAAATATAAAATTGTATTAGTGCAAAATATAGTATTTATGAGGATACACATTTCGGTATCAGTATATACTTATGATTGTTGTTCAAGTGATAAAGAATTTGACACCCCTAAACAAGATTTTGGTTTCAAGTCTTGTGTTAGAGTCAACAACATAATAAAATTTTTATCCTCGTTATACATCTCTCCAAACTCGAGTGAATATGTCATGATTCAAAATAAGAAATTATTAAACTATTTACAAAATATTTAATATTTATATATTTATCATTTTAAACAATAAGCATTTAAAATTTCGATTGTTYGTATACATCTTTTCAATAAGGTATAAAAATAAAAAATATTTGTCAGAAATATTTTGTGTGTCATATTTTTCTTTTGTTTAGCAGGGATTATCAAGGAAAAAGATGGTAATACGGTATTGGATTTGTATTTTCCCTTCACTTTGTCCGAATCCGAAACATTGTACACTTCGGCTTTAGGGGCGGTGGTGGGTCATTGAACAGCCAACCGGCCCAGACCGGCCATATAACTCCKCACGGAAATTAAAATTTCTCCGGCGCCTTGATGGTTTCTTCCTCTTCTTCTCCATCCCCAACCTCTCTGAAGCGTTCGCATTCATCTTACCAGCCCAAGAAACCCTAGAAATTTCTGAAACCAAAAGATAAGCTACAGATATGGACTTTTCGAATCAGAACCCTGAAAATCCTCACTCCCCTTACATTAACACAAATAACAATAATCCCCTTCAATTCACTATTCATTTACCCAACTCAAACCCGTTCTCTAGTTTTAATTCAGTTCCAAACCCTGATGATAATTCCAATTCAATGCAAAACCCTAACTCTAATTCAGTTCAAAATCACCTTCTTTCCCTGTCTATCCCCAGAAAGCGGCGCCGAGGTCGACCCCGGAGTACGACCCCGTTTGTAAGCCAGGTATACAGTTTGCCTACTTTCCCTACTCCAATTGCTCAATCTTCATCATTGGCTTCATCTTCTGGTCAATTTGTTCAACCCCATATGTTAAATTCGAATGTTAATTGCAATGATAATAGTAGCAGCAGTAGCTCCATAATTCACACGGCACAAAATGTCAGTGCTGATRTATCGGATGAGATTATTGTGATTAAYAGAGAGGCCACGGCTGAGGCTTTAATCGCATTAACAGCAGGTTTCCCAGCTGATTCCCTCACAGATGAGGAAATTGATGCTGGAGTTGTTTCAGTTGTGGGTGGTATAGAGCAGGTCAACTATATTTTRATTAGGAACCATATAATCACAAGATGGAGGGAAAATGTTTCCCGATGGGTGACCAAAGATATGTTTATCAATGTGATTCCTAAGCATTGTAGTGGACTATTGGACACTGCTTATAATTACTTGTTATCTCGTGGATATATTAATTTTGGGGTTGCACCAGCCATTAAAGAGAAGATTCCAGCAGAGCCTAGCAAGCCAAGTGTGATAGTGATTGGGGCGGGACTTGCAGGATTGGCTGCTGCACGTCAGTTGTTGTCATTTGGGTTTAAGGTAACTGTTCTAGAGGGGAGGAAACGTGCTGGTGGGAGGGTGTATACAAAGAAGATGGAGGGAGGGAATAAGACTGCTGCTGCAGATTTAGGRGGGAGTGTGCTGACAGGTACACTTGGGAATCCACTTGGGATTTTGGCGAGGCAGTTGTCGTATACGCTTCATAAAATCAGAGACAAGTGCCCACTTTACAGAGTGGATGGAAAACCAGTTCATGCTGATTTAGATCAGAAGGTGGAGATGGATTTTAATAATCTCTTAGATAAGGCAAGCAAGCTTAGACAGTTAATGGGGGAAGTTTCCCAAGATGTTTCTCTTGGTGCTGCTTTGGAGACATTTCGGCCAGTTTATGGGGATGCTGTTGATGAAGAAGAGATGAACTTGTTCAATTGGCATCTTGCGAATCTGGAATATGCAAATGCCGGTTTACTTTCTAAGTTGTCACTTGCATTTTGGGATCAGGATGACCCCTATGATATGGGGGGAGACCACTGCTTCCTGCCTGGAGGCAATGGAAGACTGGTTCAGGCATTGGCCGAGAATGTTCCCATTCTTTTTGAGAAAACTGTGCAGACCATTCGGTATGGTAGCGCCGGAGTACAAGTTGTTGCTGGGGGGCAGGTGTTTGAGGGAGATATGGCTCTGTGCACTGTTCCTTTAGGAGTTTTGAAGAGTGGATCTATTAAGTTTATTCCAGAGTTGCCTCAAAGAAAGCTGGATGGCATAAAGCGGTTGGGATTTGGACTGCTAAATAAAGTTGCTATGCTTTTTCCACATGTTTTTTGGGGCACTGATCTTGATATGTTTGGGCATCTATCTAGTGATCCTAGTCGGCGGGGGGAGTTTTTTCTCTTCTATAGCTACGCAACTGTAGCAGGTGGACCCCTCCTGATTGCACTGGTAGCAGGAGAAGCTGCACACACATTTGAAAACATGCCCCCAACTGATGCTGTGACACGGGTTCTTCAAATTCTTAAGGGTAAATATAGTTCTTCATCATTTAAAAAATAGGATCAATATGGCTCCCRTTTTGTATATTTGTTGGACACACTTTTTGTTGATATTTAGAAACATATATTCATCTTTTTGCTGGAATATCCTACTAGTAAAACCTGATCCTTTATGAAATGCGTTTATCTTGTGTTTTCTGAAATTCTTTGGTGATGTATGGAGGCTATACTTGCTTTCCCGATATTTTAGATTAAGTCTGAATTACATTTTTAAAATTCCTGAACCTGCTTCTTCAAAAAAAAGATAGACGTAGCTCCCAAAATATTCTGAAAGGTCAAATTGCATTCCCTTCATATTGCATTTGATGATTGTAGGCAAAGTTAAAGATTTCATTTTGCCCAAACTGGATGTCCTTGATTTCAGATACTTAAGATTGCTATTGCTATTCCTCTTCCTATTGCACCTTGAGGTGTTWGTAATGATACTTTTGGTACATTGCATGCAGGTATTTATGGTCCTCAAGGAATTGAGGTCCCAGAGCCTATCCAAACTGTCTGCACAAGGTGGGGTGCTGATCCTTTCAGTTTGGGTTCTTACTCTAATGTTGCTGTAGGGGCATCAGGRGATGACTATGATATTTTAGCTGAAAGCGTGGGAGATGGAAGACTTTTCTTTGCTGGTGAGGCCACCAATAGACGATATCCGGCAACTATGCATGGAGCTCTTCTTAGTGGATTTAGAGAAGCTGCCAACATTGCTCACCATTCCAGTGTTAGAGTCTTGAGGTCAAAAGTTGAGAGAAACCCATCAAAGAATGCACACTCTTGTGCTTCTCTTCTTGCAGATCTATTTAGGGAGCCAGACTTGGAATTTGGTAGTTTTTCTGTRATTTTTGGTAGAAAAAATTCTGAGCTTAAATCAACAGCAATTTTAAGGGTTACATTTAGTGGACCTCAAAAGAGAAGTCAAGAAGGGTTGAAGCCGGATCCACAGCATTCTAATAAGTTACTCTTTCAGCAGCTCCAGTCACATTTTAATCAGCAGCAGGAGCTTCATGTTTATACGTTATTAAGTAGGCAACAAGTGCTTGAGCTCAGAGAAGTGAGAGGCGGTGATGAAATGAGGTTAAATCATCTCTGTGAGAAGCTTGGAGTGAAATTGGTTGGGAGAAAAGGTCTGGGACCATCTGCAGATCCTGTTATTGCTTCCATCAAGGCTGAGAGGGGCAATCGCAAGCCTGCCTCAAGTTCTTTGGCTCTTAAATCTGGTCTGTTCTTTATCCTTAGCTCAATATCTTCTTGACTGCAAAGTTCGCCTATGACTATGTAATACATGTTCACTGAAGCTAACCTCTTAGCCTTCTTTTCCATGAAAAGGTACATTGAAGTCGAAATCAGCATTTTTGAAGCAAAAGATGGTTAGGTATGTGGAGAAACTTTCCTTTAGATTATACGCCCTAAATATTTCTTTTTGTATATTTCTATAAGTTCAAAAAGAAACTAAAGGAAATTCCCGTTTGTGGTGCCACCATTCCTTTCAGGAAGGCTAAGATACTGGGAAAAGGCAACAGTTCTGCCCCAGTYAATATGGCTAGTGTAGTCAATCCAGATGGCAGCAGCGGCAGCAGCACCCCTACCCTTCTCTCAAATTCACCGAACTTCATTGTGGATGCAAATAAATCAGCTGCCAATACTAATGGTCCTCTTGGTGGATTTACCCTGGGGGCAACAGAGGCAACTGACCCAATTGCCACTGCCCCTGGACTAACATTACAATAACTAACATTTTTTTCTTTTTGAATTTTAACCCCGTCACTTGTATAAAGCTATAATTATGTATTTATCTTTTTCCCATTTATTTGTAGAAAAGTTAGAAAAAGTTTGATTCTGCTGCAAATCTCCATACCACAGATCTGAAGCTTGAAAAGTATATTCCAAATTTATGCCTCGATAGAATTGAAGTTTGAAATCTTAATACGTTAAGTTGAGCGGTTTTTAATTCTTTCTATAAATTTTAAGTGATATATTCTAACATAATATTGTGAGACAATACATATTAAATTATGAAATTTAATATTTAAATTAAAAATACAGAGTGAAATTAGAAGAAAATTTTTAATGTTTATAAATTTAGTTATTTTTCAAATGTCAGTCTTTAAACTTTAATTTTATTAAATAGAATTTTACTCTTAACATTTAAATTTGAGTATTGAATTTGGTCATATAAATTGAAATGATGTCTTATGAGTTAGATATTTTCGAATTACATTATTAAACGGAGGTAATGTATTAAGTACTTAATTAATTCAGTAAGTGAACTGATTTATTAAATAAGGACTTATATGCAAATAGCAAAAGTGAATGCACAGAAAGGTATTTGTTGCTTTCTGAAGAACACACGCGTGGAAACTTCACGACAARACCTTAAGACTTCATTTTAGCATGAAGAATATCAAAATAGAAAAGTAACTGTCAGATACCAAATAAAGAATAAATGGAGGGCTCAAATTAAATTCTCAGARAGCTAGGATCCTACTACACTAAATCTGAAGAATTATGGACTTCAGCTTAAATGTGTATAGAATCTGAATGACTCAGAAGGTAACCTCATAAAGGAAATTTCCCTTGAAATCAACCTAGTACTCCATCCATTTATGTCTATATTTTCCCATGGCCCTAAACTTGCATTCCTCTTACTTTTTTCTTTTTTTTTTTTTCTGGGTGGGGGACTAACATGAAAGAAAGATTTCATTAATTACTAAAAGGGTCCCTTGAGATTTGCACTAATAACAGACGCCTCCACTATTGTTCGTGAACTATCCTCCCTTCTCAAAATTAGCGAGTTAATAAAAGATGCACATATTGCCCAATGTGCCCTTAAATATCCAGATATAGGAGTGAAACCTAATAACATTATGAAAGTTATTTCTACTACTAATATGAATCTGGAGGATTCAATGTAAATTAACCTCTAATGAAATTGAGGGGAGGTCCCTTCTGTTATCGGGATAAACCTCGGGGAGATTAGTGTTGATTACCCTTCAATGAAATTGCAAATTCTCTGAAAAGAAACTAGAAAAATAAAATCCGACCTGCCGGATTCGAACCAGCGACCTAAGGATAGCTGTGAACACACTACAGTCCTCCGCTCTACCAACTGAGCTAAGGTCGGGGCTGGTTTTCATTCGAGTTTTCTTAGAATTTGTCAGTTGAATTCTTTTATCGTTATTAGTGCTATTTTTTGGACTAATTAAGGAGACGTTCTGTTCCCTTGGCCTTGGCCTTCGTCTTATTTTCTTTTAATTAAAATCAACTTAAATACATCAGTTAATAGTAATCATTAATAATTCTTCTTTTCTCTTTTAATTGAATGCAAGCTAATCAATCCATCATTTACATTATTTATTCTCTATCCAAGTTACTCGATCAAAATTACATGACGCATCAAAGAAACATGAGAAATTACTTAACTTGCAAGAGGAKTATTTGGAAGGCAAGATCCCGATCGAATTGGCTGTAAGTTGAGAGAAAGAATATGCCTCCGACTTTCACCATCACACAAGCCAACAACATAAGAGGAATTATGCTGGCCAATTAATTAGTGACCATGGCAAAACATATTGAGGGATTTCTTGCCTGCAATGGTGGATGAATCTCAGTGGGTTTCTGTGAGTAGAAGGTCAATTACTGATAATATTCTTATCACTTATAAGGTTTATAATGGTTGAAATTAATAAAAGAAATCCCAGCCTATTTGGCATTAAAGTTACAT